>OV651815.1:54403181-54928181 GCA_927349885.1 Psylliodes chrysocephalus | reverse complement strand
TAATACTTAATAATTACTTAATTATTAACTAATTTTATTTACAAATCATCATTATTATAAAACGAATGAACAATTAGATGTTTTTCTAAATTATCTGCATTAAATGATTGTCTTCTATCAGTAAGTTTGTACTTGTATAAAGAAAAACTCCTTTCGACATCTACAGAAGTAATAGGTGCAAACTTAAATTTTCCTGAAATATCTGGGTGAATAGTATTAATATCTTCAAAGTTACCAGAATAAATATTAGCAAGGTTTCTTAAAACAACAAATCCTTCATATTTTAAAATTACATTTGAAAATTTATAAAAAATCGTCTTTCCAATATCGCCCTGGACATTTTTACACTCTGATTCAAACGTCTTAATTAAATTTACGGAAGTCACCAAAGGTAAATTTTTTGTTTTAAATCTAATATAATTTTGGGTACAAATGCATAATTTTTTAAAAACACTAATTGCTTTGGTAATATGTGATTTTGAAACAACTTCTTTATATTAGATATTCCCTTAGATGAATCATCAAAATCAAATATGATTTCTTTAATTTTTTCATAATTACAGTTCATCAAATTTCTAGAGGCTTTCGACGGCTAGACAGAGAAAGCACTACTGACAGGCATCCCGACGGATTTACGCAATGAAAGTACACTCTGCGCATCAAGTATTTCACTATTTCATTCAGACGTAAATGTCAGATGTAAATTTCGCTAAAACATTTCTTTTATTTTCGTTTGTGTTTTTTGCTCATTACAGTTTAATAGAACCTAAGTATGGAGTTTAATAGCAAATTAAGAGGCCGCGTGATTAACAGTCAATCTCGCGAAATAATAGCCAATGTTATAGAGTTTATGAGAAGAGAAGGAAACTTTAATTCACCTTCAATACCATTTAAAAATGTAAATGATCGTGTTGCTGCAGCCACAGGAGTATCTAAAAACACTGTCGTCCGCATTTCTGGAGAGAAAAAAAGAATCGATAACCGTGAGATATCGGAATTTCGATAACCGTGAGATATCGGAATTTTCATCACCAAGAAAAACCATTAAAAAACCAAAAACAGTTAATGATATAGATGAAGCTGCACAAGAATCAAATTTTATTTTTTTATTATTAGCTAGCTATTTTTGTTTCTGAGTTGTGTTCATTTACAGGCTCAATTTTTTTCCGTTTCTCCTTTTTGATTTTATATGGGGTTTCAAGTTGTTTTTGACTTATTTCGACGTAAATCACAACAACACACTTTTTTAATAAAGCAAGCAAGTGTTAAGAGGTATATGTACGTGTAAACTACAATTACAAAAAATTGATATGAAACCCATGAAACCACCAACAAAAATGTACTAGAACATGGTGCCATTCGTCGAGATAATTTATCGTTTTGTTTAATAGATCAAGAAATGTAAATATTCCCCTGTTATTTTTTATAAAATTATAAGAGAAATAAATTTTTTTCTAAATAGTATAGTTTATTATTTTGTAGAAAAACAAAATTTCGAAAATTTTAGTAATGTTTCAGAAAAAACCGTTATTAATTCAGAAAAAACCGTTATTAATAATAGGTACCATTTTCCTTAATAAGGTAGAAATAAAATATAAACTATTTCCACGATTTACAAAGGCCTACAAAAAAATTATAGGTATTTTCCGCTATCCTATAAAATTTATAACTTCTGACTCAATTTCAAAAGGTTGAAGGAATTCCAAAACACCTTTTATGGCATAATAATTATTTTCAATTCTACATACTATCTTTAGCTGCTTTTAAAAACGTTCTAAGAAAGTCCAATCAGACCAATTTAATCCCTAAACTATTCCACACTTTTAAAATTTAATTACCTAAAAATATTAAAAACTATTTAAAATAACTTGTTTAGCAGACTGTAAAATAGCTATCTTAGTCACACGTAGCGCGTTCTCTGTCTGGGCGTCGAACACCTCTAGAAATTTGATGAACTGTATCTGCGTAAAAAAAGGCAGCTTTAAGCCAGGTACCCCACCGAGTAATCACAAGTTCCGGTGGCATCTGTAATTTAGGAAATGTTTCTTTGTACAATTGAGTTCTTAAGAGCTTTAAGAAATATTTTTTTACATTACTAATTAAATCATTTATTAAAGGAAAGTTAGACCTAATTTCTTCTGCAACTCTGTTAAGGCCATGAGCCAAACATGTAACATGGATTAAGTTTTCATAAAACATTTTTAAATTTTGTGCGGCTTTTACTATGTACGGGGCAGCATCGGATAACAGCAATAAACATTTTTCTGTTGGAACGGCTTCCGGAAGAAAAAAAGAAAGACAATTCTGTCTGAATAAAACGAGTTATTGTCAAGTTATTTGTTTTATCTAATTGCTTTGAAGCGATTAGATATGGACCAATTTGAATTTCTTCACGTAATGATCCTATCATTAAATGGGCTATATATCGACCACAAGAGTCTGTTGTTTCATCCGCAATAATGTAGAAATTGTTTCCAACGGTAATCTCACGAATTTTTTCACGAGTCTCAATGTACAAACTGTCAACACCATGTTTGCGTAATATACTTTGCTCTGGAATATGATCGGAGATTTGAATTATTTAATCGTATTAAAGGGATATTCGAAGTCACTAAAGCTTTGCATAAATCTTCATTAAAAATAGCTTGTTCACTTCTAGACGATCCAGATTCTAAATATTGTTTCAAGGTAAGTTGTCTTTTTCTGCGAGAGATTTCTGCTTTGCTATATGTAAGGGTGTTTTCGCGTGTTGGTCGATTTGAAACTTTTTTTTACCTGGAATCTAAAATAAATAAATTCCTGTAGATGTTGAAGTTTTATTTAAATTAAATAAATGCGTACGTTGTAAAGTTGCCCTACTTTTTTTTTAACTGTGAGTTCAAATAATATTTTACTGTCGTTTGATTTACCATTGTGAAAGGTCAAAATAAAATATAAAATAAAAAAGTACTTACAATTTTACAAAACACCTGGTTATCACCTTCTACAACGAAATCTGAATAAGATTTTACCCACGACTTAATTTATTTTGCCATTTTTCCCACTGGTTAACACAATACAACAATAAAGACTGAAATGAAGTTGAAAGTAAACTGAGTCATTTAGAAATTTAAAGATATTAATACAACTACCTAAAAGGATATTTAGCAAAATTTGTTGGTTTAAGCAGGGTGTTTATAATTTAATTCTCTCAAGTACCTACACCATTAACCGTAATTTATTACAGGGAAAAGTTAATCCTTCAAAATTTTAGGAAATCGACCTGTAAAGGCATTTCACAAAATATTATTTTGGTCCAAAACTCATAATTTTAATATGTCCAGCTAATTAGTACGTCAGATATATGCCAAAAAATTAACAAAATGTCAATATATGCATTCAAAATAATATATATGCCACATATGCAAAATATGGCGTTTTGCATATATTCCTAGCTCTACTTATAATAAATATTTCTTTTATATAAGTATTTGCATTTATTTTCCTTCATAGCTCTTTCCCATAATAATATTCTTAAATATTTCAACTAATTCATAAAATACTACCCTTCAATATTCATGAAATTTCTGTAAATACCTAACATATATTTTTCTCACACTTCGTCAGTATTTTTAAATTCGCGCCTATACAAACTCTACGCGTGACGTCATGCGCGTAGCCGTCCTATTTTTAACACAGTAGATATCCTACCTTTTATTTTTTATACCACGCGAAATAATGAATTTATTCAAACCATACTGTATATCAGTTAATATCTACTCGTACTATATTGAAGCTGATTTGATATAAAAATAATACGATATTAAAAATAACAAAATAAATTTAGCTTTAGTTTTGTGTCAATATTTGTACAATTTTTTAGGAGATCCGAGCAATGAGCAAGGACGCTAGTTGTTTATTTACTACTAAGTGGAGTGCAAATAACTACAACTTGTTGAGAGTGACAGTTTCGTGTATTCAAAAAATGTATCTTATTTTATTTATAATGCAGCTTTTACTGAATTTGAACTGTGGCCTGAACTATATAAATATGTGATTTAATTAGGATATAATTTAATTAAATAATTAATTATTCTTTTTAAAGCATAGTAAAAGTGAGTGAGATAAATAGCCCAAATAAAAGATCTCCAAATTTCAATTATCACATCTGTATTATTATTTAATATGGCTCTTCTCCATATTTGAAAAATTTTAACACGTATTCTTCTTCTTTATTTTTAAAGGGGTCTTTATATTGAAAAAGATCTAGATAGTCAAAAGAAAGTAAATACCTAAATTACAGAATTATTTCAGATAAAATGATTAAAAACGCCAAAGCTCATTATTATGGAAATCAAATTGAAAATAGTAGTCATAGCTCGAGGCAATTATGGAATGTCATAAAAATATTCAAAGGAAAGACAAAAAAGTGTTATTAAGGAAATACTCTCAGAAAATAATGTTATTTTAACGGGAGATAAGACAAAATGGGGAATTTAATTCGTTTTTTTTTGTAAAAATAAATGGGATTTATGCAAAAAGTCTCTGCATCACAAAGACAAACAAGTCAATGCAATTTAAACTGTTTGAAACCAGTAGACGCAAAGTAATTAAAGAAATTAGCAGCCTAAAGAATAATAAAGCACCTAGAGCTGTTAGTATTCAGAAGGAAAGAATTAAATCATTGTGAAATACAGAGTAGCCAAGTATATTTAAAACCATTTTGAAGTCTTATGAAGTTAACAATTATTTGAGATATGAATGTCGGGATTTAGTTGAATCCTGTTTTACTTTTCATTAAACCGGAATTTTGTTTTAAATACCCCAAATGAAACAATTATGATTATTTCAATGTTCTATATAATGTCAATAAACAATTTTATTATAACCAAACATATCTAGGTTTGAAAAAATTCAAAAACTAAGGTCCTACTCACTAGTGTACCTTAGAATCTTCTGTTATGTCTTCTCACTAGATTTTATGCTGGCTTCTCAGTTGACATTGTTGGACATTTGCGTTGATGGATTATGGAGTGTAGAGGACCAGTGGCGACTTGTGGTAATTTAAAATGGGTGTTCACTTTTTCTAATAATTTTATCATTTGTCAGTTTGGTTTATTTGGTATTTGGGTTTGTATTAAGTGTAGCTATTATTATCAACATCATACTGTTTTCAAGCACTAAAACTATTAATAAATGATAATTTTAGTTAGTGTAATATTTGTTTTGTTTTTAATACATTAAAAACGATCTATATACAATATTGGTTAATAAACTGACTTTTATTCATAATTTAAGATTATTTTAAAATAAATATCAGGTCATCTAGATTTTTGTGTAAAAAATATTATAAGAAACTTAACTTACCATTTTTCAGTTTTTATTGTAAGTTTAATCATTTTCACAATTTGTCACAGATGTCAAATAAAAAATATATTTTTTAAATACCTTTTATTGGCAAATAAAATAAGAACTAAAATGTTTTAAATGTTTATTTTATAAGATTAGTCCCATCACAATACATACTATTACACAGATACAAACTAGAATAAAGATATATAATGCCGGGCATTCTAAATGATACTCTTCGCAGTTTAACAGACCCCCTTAACTACCCATTTTCTACCAGATTGTTTTCACAATCAATAGGCCTCATCTCCTTTCGATGGCTTAAGTTCTGTAAAGAAGTCAATTTTCATTATTATTATTTTTTAACTAATTCCGGGTATTAATTTCGATTTTTACTTAATTTTAACTTCGTGGTTTTGCCCTGTATATCATCCGTATTATCGCTGTTCGAAAGAATCGAGATACTCTACGTGCGCGCGCGCGGTAATAGTGGGATTTTCTGGTAGTGAAAGGGTTCTAGACAACTGAACTAGGTTCGAGATTGAATTAAAATTCATAGTTCCTAATATACCGATTTATTGAACAGTTGACTTGCTTTTACACCGTGAAATCGAATAGGCGAATAATTAGATACAATACGATTCCGATACACTCTAAACCGAAATTCATTTCTAGCCGCGATCTTGACGATAGGTAAATTGTTGTCATTGTTTTTATAATTTTTTTTTCTCCCGAGACTTTAAGCCGTGCTATTTGAAACCGATTTAATTTGATTCATTTTTAATTAACAATATTCCGTGTTGAGTTAAGAATTGAAATTTGTTTTGATTAAGAAATACTTTAATGTATTCTTGTTAGAATACACCGTTCTTTATAAATTTCATTTTAGTTTATTTAAAGTTTCAATCGTTAAATAATTTATTTTTCATTCAATCGTAAATATAGTCATAGTTAATTTTTCCTACTACTGGAAATTTCCGTGAATAAATATTAAATTTCATTTTAGTTTATTTAAAGTTTTAACCGTTAAATAATTTATTTTTCATTCGATCGTAAATATAGTCGTATAGTTAATTTTTCCTACTACTGAAAATTTCCGTAAACAAATAATTTAGTTTATTAAAAACATTATCCAATAAATAATTGGTTGGAACTGTTTGGGAATTGTCTAATGTTTTGATTGATTATATTAGTAGAATTGCGACGAGACATTTTCTTTTGTTTTATCCTCCGAACCACAAATTTTAAGAGAATTTAAATAGCATCATTCCCTGTCTGAAGCGGCTCGTCATTACGATCACTTTATCCAGAGATAAGGTGTTATCCCGGTTATTAGTTTTTACCTCTAAAACATTCATTTGCGCAAGTCTTCGTTATTTCAAGAGAACTAAAATAGTATCATTCCCCTGTCTGAAGCCGCTCGTGATTACGATCACTTTATTCACAGGTAATGTGCTATCCCGGTTATTGGTTTATTTTACTTAAGACTCCGTTATTTTAATTGAACTTAAATAGTATCATTCCCCTGTCTGAAGCGGCTCGTGATTACGATCGCTTCATTTAGAGATAATGTACTATCCCGGTTGTTAGTTGGTTTTACTTTCCAACCACTAGTTTGAGTAAACCTCTTATAGAGTCCCGGTTTCAGTCCTGGAATTAGTATTGTCCCGAACATGTCTCCTTCCATTCTCTGCAACCGCATATGATATTTTGCTTTGCGGAAGCATTCAATTACATTTGATTGTAAATACCGTTTAGACAATTTAACCGTTAATTTTTGCTACGACCGAATTAATACTTCCGAACGAAATAGCAAGTTACATTTTTAGCTTAACAACCGAATAGACAGTTCAATAATAAACTTTTGCTGCGACCGTGATTACTACAAGTATTGATTTTATTTTTGTTTTCTTTACGTCTGATTGACACTACTCGGAAGTCATTTCTGGCCGTTTTGTTTGTTTATTTTTGTTCAGGGTTTGTACATAATACTGTGAGGGTGGGCGTTGAAATACATTCATATATTTTTTTTATGTTATAAATAGCTCAAAACAATATATATGTCAATGTTAATTTTCCGTATTACTGGTTGTTCATTCCTTACTTTTTCTTCCTTAAATTTCAGCTAGTGAATAATTCTGTACCAGTCCAAGCAACGATTAAAGCCCGTTACTTGTGGTCTACTATTACCTGTGTCTAAGTGACCTTTGACCCCTGGAATCTTTCATCTTCATCTGTAGCTACTCGAGTACTTTCGACACCGTTTCGAAAGTTCGTAGAGTAAGCCATCACCAAAAATCTGGCGCTCGAGAACCGAGGATATTTTTTTAAATATTTTAACCTCCATTATATTCATTTTTTTTTAGTATCAATAGGCTTTATCTATATATATATATATATATATATATATATAAAGCTTCATTTTTACTTAAAATTTCAAGTTGATATCGCTTTTCATTTTTAATTTAGGATTTTTTTTTAATTTCAACCCATCTTAACTCCCTATTTTTAATCAGATTTCTTAAAAATCAATAGGCTTTGTTCCCGTATAGAGCTTGATTTTTGCTTAAAATTTTTTAATTGATATTATTTTTCGTTTTAGAGTTATCATGCAGACACAAAACGTGACATCGGACAGACAGACAAAGTAAAGCTATAATACTCTTCACAGAATTCTGTATGAAGAGTAGAAAAAAGATGTGTAAGGTAAAATAAATAGTTTAAAGAGGTCAACAATAATATTCAAGTTCTTTTATCAAAGGATACTAAAAGTTTGAAATAGCAGCACATAATTGAATATTTACAGAAATCTGTGAACTAAAATAGTGAGATACACATCGTAAAATGTTATCACACTTAATTTTCCATATGGCCCTTTCTAAGTGTATTTTACAGTACATTCCAAAGTATTCTTGTTCTCGCTACTGTCCTATCCTCATGGCAGACTTTTGCATGTACATGTTTATTACTAAAAATAATGTGTTTTAATAAATAGGCAAATCGGCTTCATCTGTATTTTCAAATTATTGTTTAATTGTAGATAGTATATGAATGTTTTGATATGTACTTATAGGATTGATTAGCCAGATCATGTAAATATGAGGGATGTAACTTGTTAAGTGCCTAATCAAAATTTAAATTTATGTTTGATACTTACTGCTCTTTTCGAGACATACTTTATTACCAACTGTAAACTAATTTACCAACAGCCCTATTTTTATTTAATACCTGCATGATCCAAATTAACAATACAACCAATTAATATTTTTGAAAATGCTTAATTATACAAACAAGGCAATAAAAAAATGTAATTAAAATAAAATAAACCTTCTTTGTTTTAAAATTAATATTATACATTATTACTAAAAGTTTCTATCAAAGAATGGTTGATTTATAAAAATAAAATTTGGGTTAACTTACAACCTAGTAATAAAGTTGTTTCGGTCCTTATTTTCTATTCTAAGTCCACACAAAATTATTAAAACACAATACACAACAAAATAAAATGATATATATGCAACTAACAATATAAGAAAGTAATATTAAATATTAATAGCTATTATACACACAGTGGCTTTGAAAAGCGTACTGACTGCGGCACATCTTTTTTATTTTGTGAACTTTTGCCCAGCTTATTATTGCACACTTTTTTCTTATTTTAATATAATAATATTTATATTATTATATTGTATTAATAATAAAAATTCCATATTCATCTAGGTCTTTCGATTTAAACATATACTTGAACGTCAGCTTATATGATTCTTTCTTATAGCCATATTATATAACAAATTAATTTTTTTACTGCCAATTCAAAATCTAAAAGATCTGAGAAATATCATAACGGTGTGAAGAGATCAACAACTCACTGCAAAATGATTCACAACATGTTTGCTGAATTGCGGAGAAAAGATGGTCTGTGTAAATTTTTTTTACCCTTTTAGGCCCCTTCGAGGGATTTCGGTAGATTTCCCCAATCAGGCTTGGGTCCAGCCACTGGCTCCCCTAAATCAGGCTTAGGGTCCTGTGGGATATTTATTTGTAGGGTTTACTCCATTATAAATTATTTGTAGATGAATGTAAAATTTATTTATTATAGATAAAGAACGGATGATATATATTATAAAATTAAAAGTCATACCTATTATTATAAATAATTTTTGTTTCCCTCGCGATGAGTTCAACCTTTTGTCTTTGCCACGAAAGGTTGTCTAAATGATGAGAGCAATTGAATGCGTATGACGTAATAAAACTGATAAAGATATGTAGTGCAAGTATGTCGCTACAGGTCCCGTCTGCTTTGTCTCTTATTCGACTTTACATGGCGGCATTGAGACGCAGATGGCTTATTGTATCACCATTTAGATGCCCTACTCCTTCCCATTCATCATACATTCACTTGTCATCATTCATTCCACGTAGTCGATGGTTTGTCGCTATTCGGCTAAGTCCAGCGGTCAGTCATCCAAGACGTTCCCGGAGACATCACTGTTCAACTGCTGCGAAAACTGTTTGTTTTTACATTAAAAACATTTTCAACAATTTCTGTAGTTTGGTAGCTATGATCATGATTTCGATATTAAATGAATATTTCTTGTACTATCATTTTGAAGAAATATACTTTGTTTACAATGAATATGTCAAATAATAAATGTTATTCTGTGGAAGTGGCCAATCTATCAATCCAAAACATTTACATTTTACGGCCAACACTAATTATGATTTTTGTGTTATAATTATTGTGTTCTCACAATTTATTTACATTGACAACCAATAACAATCTGCTCTCTAAACAAGTACACTATATTAATATCCCTTAGATTATAATAAATTTATATTATACAGGGTGATTAATTAAGAATGGCACACCGAACAACTAAATATTCTCTGATTAAAAATAAGACGATCAAACGAAACATGCTTAGATAAAATAAAACTGGTTTCCGAAATATAGGGTGTTAAAGTTGAAAATTCAAAAATTATTAATGGCCATAATTTTTTCTTTCTCAGTATAATTTTACTAAATACGGTAAACATTGTTGGTTTAATAAGATACACCTATCAGTAAAATAATGAGTTAAATTAAATTTTCCAGTGACGTACAACACGGATGAGTAAGACTTTCATCCCCTCTAAATTTTGCGCCACTGCAAAAACTTATTTGGATTATACTATTACATTTTTGTTGTTTTCTTAAGTACTTCTGTTGGCAACTCATAAAGTGATTGGTTTTCGAGATGTTCACTCTCAAATGTAGATATTTTTTATTTTAATTTATTTTTTAATTTTGTAATTTTGATTTTTTTTATAAAATTGCTCCGAGCAAACATTTTTGGTGTCATAAAAAACACCAATGCAAAAGATATGAGTAAGTAACACCTTCATTCGTTCTAAATTTTACGCCACTCTCAAAACATTTTTTTGGACTATAATTTTGTATTTTTTCATGAATTTTAAATAAATCATGTACTCTTATTGGAAATGTATAAAGAAATTTAAATTACAAAATTAAAATGATGAATGTATATCTTTAAAAGTAAATATCTCGAAGACCACTCACTTTATGAGTTCACAACAAGAGTACATGATTTATTTAAGAAACATAAAAAAATGTAAAAGTATAGTCCAAATAAGTTTTAGGATAGTGGCGTAAAATTTAGAGGGGATGAGAGTGTTACTTTATCCATGCTGTACGCCACTGATAAAGTTTATTTAATTGATATTTTTACTGATAATCTTCTTCTTCTGAAAATCTTCAGTTGTTCTGTGATCCATTCTTAATGAAAGACCCTGTATAATATACAGACTTGTCTATTAACAGTTTTACTGGATACAATCCTGTTTGTTTTAATTTATACACCTATAAAAGTCTGTTAGATATATGTATTATTCTAAGCAAGTATTCTTCTTTACAAATTTTGAAATAACTAATATACCAAAGAACCCATTCGTGTTCAAATTACGTCTCATCAATCACGGACGAAATTATTAAATCAGGCAAAATGAATAAAAAATTATGGTGTGACTTTCTATCCGCATTTACCCCTAGTTGCATGCTATCGTGCACCAATAACGTCATCGTAAATCACCTGAAGCCGGTGCTGAAATGCGCTAAACGAAATATGTCAACTAGAGACAGGACGGGCTCCGAGCTTAATAGATCGTTCACTATATAGCACATCATATTTATAATGTTGAGAAAATCATACTTTTAATTAAAAGTTTCATTAGTAAAAAATCAGAAGCCAATATTTTCTAAAAAAAAAAACATTGAGTTCTAAAATTTCAAAAACCGGATGAATAATGTTTAAAAAATTTGCGGGAAAACAAACATTTGAAAAATCAAACGTTGAACTAAATTAATACTGATACTTTTTAAAATAATTTTTCTAATATTACGCTGTAGTAGTGCTGGGTAGCCTGGAAATTTCCCCGGGGAATTTCCATTGGGAACGGGAAAATTTCCGGGAATTTCCCCAAACCCTAATTCCCGGAAAAAAACGGGAATTTTTCTATTCAGTGAAATTCAAGAAAGCTTAGCGAAAAACTTACCGCTCTCAGTGTTACAAAAAAGTGAGGAAAACAATTTTATGGATAAATATTTGGAAAGAAAAGCTTATGCGCTTACATCTATCCATAAAGGATCTTGTCTATTAGATTCAAAGGCGCAAGGTTGCTACTTAATTGCTGAAGAACAACTCGATGCCATTAAACACTTAGTTAGCTTCGCAAGAAGTTCACATTTCTCTGATGATGCCATTTCTCCAATAAGCTTGTTGAAATATCCAATTATAGAGCGCACGAAGGTATGAGGGCGAAAGATTTTATTTGGACTGCTTCACAGAATGTAACACCTGTCGTTTGGTGGAAGAGAATTATTGGACAGAACAATCAGCTATCAAAAGTGGCAATAAAAATTATTTCTGTTCCTGCTACTTCAGCTTCGACTGAGCGAACTTTTTCCACATTTTCTGCAGTTCAAATAAAGAAATGGAACAAGCTAACAACTCTGCGTGCAATAAAATTAACGTACATCGCCCATTACTGGCGAACGCGTAACAAAGACAGCTGTACAGGATGTACCACGTTTTGTCAAGTGTCCGTCTTTTTCCAGTTTGACTCAAGTAACTGAAAGTGTTCAGCATTCCAACATGATAGTGCCAAAAGCAGAGATACCTGGACTTTCAGGCCTTTTAAAATCACCAGTAAATTTTGAGCCAGAGACGGAGACAGAAACTTCTTCGGAGGACGAAGAAATTCCTTATCAGGATTCTGATGAGGAAGACGTGACCGATGAGGTTAATAGCTCAGAAACTGAAGTTTAGTTTTGTTTTTACATACTTTGAAGGGGTACGTGGATGAAGGGGTTATGTTATAAAAAATAGTTTTTGAGCAATTAACTTTTTAATTAGATTCATTGGCATTTTTAGTGAAAAATGTCTTTAACATGCGTTTTTTTTGAGTTAGTAAGTGTGTTATTCAACTAATTAGACGTACAAGACCAAGACAAGACACATATGAACTTAATTAATTCTTAATCAACATAAAAATAGGATTAAAAAGGTTACATAATCCCTTCATCTTTTTTTTTCTCCTGGGCTCGTCTGACTATGTGTCTCCGAATAACACTGAAGCCTATTGGCTTATTGTGTTTTACCCCATGTTAGTTCATAGCACCCACTCTATCACCTTTGTACCTTGTACAAGTTTATACAGATCCTTGGGTGATTGGGTTCTATACGTTGTTGGATCAACTTGGGGTTGTCCAAAAAGAGCCTGTCTTTTGCGATCTAGAGCATTCGCACAATATGTGTTTGGCCGTTTCTGGTTTCTTGTGACATAGTCGGCACATGAGTTCCCCATTGTACATGCCAATTTTGTTCAAGTGTCCCTTTACTGGGGCGTGCCCAGTCATGAACCCTGTTATCACTTTCAACTGGTTCCTATTCATTAAGAGTAGTTCTCCAGTTCTTTTGGGACATGGTCTGCCTATGAAGGCTTTTCCATGTGCCTGTTTTGGGGTGCTTTCCCAATAGTTGATATGTTGTTCCCGAATCCAGTCATTTATAAAACCCCGGCTGTACTTTTTGGTACCTCTGAGTTTGTGTCTGGTTCCGGTGTTTCATCTGACCTTCTTTTTGCAAGTTCGTCAGCCTTTTCGTTGCCTTCGATCCCTTTGTGACCTGGCACCCAAAATAGTTATCCCTTCATCTACTTATCCCTTCCTTTCATAATACTCAACAGTTTTATATTCTACTAGGCAGATATTTTATTTGTGTTTTTTTTTTAGTAAAAGGATATCTTTTTTAAATTTGTTACCAAAGAAAACTTTTTTTTTAACAGAAAAGGATATTTAGATTTAATTTTTTATTTGAGTTGTTATAGTAAGAAGATATATTTTTTAATTTGTTGCCAAAGAAAATGAGTTGTTTTCAAAAAAAAAAATGGATATTTTAATTTAATTTTTATCTTGATTGCGTCTTGCGTAATGAATAGATGGAATAGAAAATAAGCTGAAATTCACAAAAATGTATCGGGAATTATTGGGGAAATTCCCGGGAAGCCGAACACTTGGTTCCCGGAAATTTACCCATTACTACGCTGTAGTAGTGATGACGTAATTTCTGTTATATTGACAGTGACAGAAACCGCTGAAAATGGAGGTTAGATATTCATTAATATTTTATTTTCATTGGTTTTTAGTTTTTTTAGAATAAAATATTTTTAAATACATTTTGGGTGAATTTTGGGCATGACTTCAAAAATGTATCAACTGCGTCGTATTGTCTACTGCGCTTCTGCCTGGTTGCGGCCCACATAAACATACACTTTATTTATTCAGCTCAAGTTACTTTTTTAGTTTGACATGCTTGGTGTACGATACGATAGAGCAGTGGTCCCCAACCTCTCAATGTGTTGAGCTACTTTGTTAATTTTGGAATAAAAGTTACCCACACGGAAGCCACGTAACGCAACGTAAATGAAATAACCCACAGTTAATTTATCATTATATGTATTTATTTTACTATTTAACTGGTAATACATAATACATAGGTACTAATAATAAACTAATAACAAAATAACTAATATTACTAGTACGTACTTGTTCATAGCTACATTCCTACCTACCAAACGAAGGTGTTTGAAAAATAAACACAAACTTTTATCCAGCCACAACGGCATGTCACGTGAGATTTAAAAATATTTAATAATAACAACAAAAAAGTAACGCACTATCATGAACATAAACATTGAAAAATGAAATAGCACGTTCAATGAGAAGGCTGACACTCAGACTCATCGTTAATTTTTTTAATGTTTGCAGTATAATTATTGGAAAAAGAAGATTCACACAAATAGGTTGAACTGAATAATGCTTTCACTTTAAAGGCAACACGGCATAGAACTGAATATTTGTCTTTACTTACAATAGGCCAGATACATTTGGTACTTCAATTTCTGTTGCAGCGATGTCTTCGCCAAAGTTCTGCATAACACAAGTTGCAAACTGTTGGATATCAATTTCCATAAAAGGTGAAACAACAAACTGCGCTACTAAAGCCATTTCGTTGAAATCCTTAAAACGATTTTTGAAGTAATTCTTCAGGGTAGAAACTATTTCTACATGATACCTATTTGCTGTCATAGGGTTTTAATGGCTTTTGAGATATTTTTTCTGAAAGAATAGGAAAATGCTTGGCATCGCTGTTAATTAGGTTTTCTTCCCAAAACTTTAGCTTTTTAATAAATGCTTTTATATCAGAAATCATTTCCGCTAGTTCTTTGTCTCTCCCCTGAAGCTGTAAATTAAGTTCGTTTAATTTATCTGTAATGTCCACGAGAAAACCAAAATCTCTAAGCCAGATTGAATTTTCTAGTTCAGGAGTCGGTTCATCGCGTTGTTAGAAAAATTGAACTATGCCAGATAGCACATCATTAAAACGTTTCAGCACCCGTCCTCTACTTAACCATCGGACTTCAGAGTGAAGGAGTAGATCCCCCTATTGACAGTCAACTTCATCGGCCAAGGTTTTGAATAATCTTCTTTGTAACGCTTGAGCTTGTTCACAATTTTTACCACCAGTTTCATAACGTTGTTTAGTTTCAGGAAATTTCCACATAATGCTTGCTGATGGATAAAGCAGTGGTAACAGAGAAATTGCGGAAAAGTTTCATCTTTACGACATCACGCCACCAGACCCTTATCACAACCCACCATAGCTGGAGCGCCATCGGTTGTCAAGCCTACCATTTTCGATATTGGAATTTTCTCGGAGCAAATAATATTTTTTAAATGAGAAAACAACTCCTGTCCAGTAGTGTGTCCTTTCAATGGAATAAACTTCAAAAGATCTTCTTTAATCGTAAAATCACTAAAAACCATCTGGGCAGTGTCAACGACATCTGTTGATTCATCCATTTGAAGTAAAAAATAAACACAGTTATCTAAGTCAGTTCCTAACTGTAAAAAAATATCATTGCTCATTACTTCTACACGTCTCATCACTGTATTAGCAGAAAGTTGCATAGATTTTATAGCTGAAACTATCTCGTCTTCATTTCTAAAGTTGGCAAATAACGAATCAGCATCTTCTAAAAACGCCTGTTTAATCATTTCCCCGTCTTCATAAGGTTTCTTTTTTTGTGCAATTATCTGGGACACACGGTACGATGCTTCAGTTGCAGCCTTATTTTTGTCGACTGTTCTTAAAATATTGATTGTTGTCCAATTAACTGCTTTTTTAACTGTTTCAGTTTTTCCTTTCTGGCGGCAGAATGTAGTGGGAATGATTTTTCAAAATTAGAATGTACAGTTTTATGATGTCTCTCAATATTTCCTTTTTTAGTAATGGAGACCGAAGTATTACATAACAAACACACATTTTTATTTTTAACTTCTGTAAAAAAGTATTGTTCTTCCCATTCGGAATGAAAGTGGTATGTCTTTACCTTCTTACAACTGCTTGCCATAATATTATTTTGTGTTGTTCTCTACTAACCCAACCGCTGGACGTTGGTTATGTGTTCAGTTTTAAACTAAGCGCAATGTCGCCGCGCCGTGCGTATTTATCCCGTTCAAAGCAATCCTGATCGTTCTCGAACACTAACGCGCTGGTCCGGCTGGTCGGTTCTAGTCGATTCTAGCTTGATGGCGTCAGCGGCAGATCGCTCACCGCAACGTTGCCGCTGTTTATGTTTAATATTATGACAATTAGATTTTTTTGTGGAATTTTCGGAAGCTTCTCTGATTTTTGCAGTTTGTATTTTTTAAATTAAAATCATTGTGAGAGCTACCAGAATTGCCTTCGCGAGCTACCGGTAGCTCGCGATCGACAGGTTGGCGACCACTGCGATAGAGTATAGAGTCGCGTTACAACAGCAGGCAGCGTTTAACGAGGTGTTTTAACCAATAATTTTGACGAATTTTAAAAAATCATTAACAAGACACTAAGAGCGAAAATTTCGGGATTGTACTAAAAATAGCGCTGTTGAAGAATGCATTTATTTTTATTTTAATATTTCAAAATTTAAAGCTCTTGATTTTTTTTTTTGGAAACTGAAAGGAAAATATATGCATATACTAGATATTATTGCCTAATTTATTTTGCCAAAATTTTAGTTTTTTAATATAATTAATAATTACTTTTAGAAATAAACTTGTCCGAAAATTATAAGGGTATTCACCTTAAAAATAGTTTTAATTCTTTCGGTTAGGGATAATTTTGAAACATTTTTTTTTTAATTTCCAAAGAATTTTCATTTACATTTTTTCTACTATTTTATATTTTTTATCATTTCTAATAAACCTTAACATATATTACAATAAATCATTGTAATAATGATATTTCGTTACACTAAATGATTATAATGATTGTTTTATTGGAATAAATTGAAGTATTTGATTACAATAAATGATTGTAATATTTGTTCTATTACATTAAATGATTGTAATAATTATTTAATTACAATAAATTATTGTAATCATTGCCAATATTTTATTAACATTCCTAAATAAAGACAGTTTGATTGTTTGAGGCGGTATTATTTTTCATGAAAAACATTTATATTTAAAACGTAAAATAGAAACGTGCATTAAATTCAAAATAAAAACAATGCCTAGACCCAGATTTTAGTATTCGGGGCGGAGAATTAAAGCAACTTAATGCAGAACTATTAAAAGTTTTGTTATGTTCTCATTCGGCTCTGGTGATTTATTGAAACGAAAAGCCGAATCGTAATATTGCCATTCCGGAGTTTTCCTAAATTTTACCAAATTGACGTCACACGCGAATCGCTTTGTGCAACCATCTACTTGGCAGGTCCCGTGGAGTTGTATATCGCTCATTTAAAATGGACTAGTTTTAGCTATAGTCGGGGATTACAGAAGCAATATTTGCCGGAACACAAAATTATTAAATTTTTATAAAAAAAAATTCTTCATTAGGGAACTTGGTGGCAGAAAATTTTAATACTTTTGCTACACGAGCAAATGTATAGCAAAAGTTAAAACTAGTGTTTTTGTTATTAAAATCGCAAAAAATTACTTTTGTTATTATTAATACATTATTATTCAATAACACGTACCCTTAATTATCTGCTCGTGTCAGGCTTGCCAGACGCATAGTTCTCTGCAGCTTAATTTTAATTTTTTATTTTGTGATATACATTCCAGAGTAACTCGTCCAGGCTTTATCTCGTAAATAAATAGTGATATCTGTTACGAGGTATTTTCGGTATAACCCCAAACGTGTTTATTCTAAATCAAACACCCTATATATTTTTATATTTTCATGATTTTAAGGCTATATCCTACACGATGTCTTAGCGACATCTAGAAATATTCTATTTTCACAGCGAAAAGTTATTGGTACTTAGACATACCGACAGTCGATGGTACTTTTAAACGACTACATTGCGATTTTATTGATATTTAAAATTGTGGTACTTTTGAGTACTACAAAGGGATAAATAAACAGATGTGTATAGTCTCGGGCGACTTACAAATCCTTGGGCCAGAAACCATCGGGTTTGTAAGATGTCGCCCTCAGGGCATAAACATCTATTTGTTCCCTTGGTAAATAAATAACTATTAGAGAAGTACATTTGCATTATTATTGCCAGTTGCTATCAGTTTAATGTTTCTTTCTAGTCACAGCTGTGATTGTACTTAAAGGTGATTTAAAAATATACCATTTATTTTACAGCGTGGCAACGGTGTAATGCAAGCATCGTAATTATACTAGACGGTTTAATTAAAAAACGAATACTTGTACAAACTATTACCACTCAATTTAATAGGCGTCTTACTCATTCTAATGAACAAGTGCTTAATTATGAATAAATGAATTAGTCTAGTAGTTGCTCGTCGTATGCCTTTTCTGCCACTAGCTCCCTTGCTATCCATTTTAATCTATTTATTTTATAGCAACAAAAAGTATGCCTCTGCGATTAGGCACTAAAATAAGAACTCACACAACTTACCCGAAACACAAAAACAGGTGAAACTTATTTAAATTAACACAGCTACACACTTAAAATACGTGATCAATATCTAAAAATTGAATTTAAAATTTCGCGAATTCTACAAAGTGCTTCTTGGCTTCGGACTATTTGTTATTCCTATAATAATTACTCGGGCTTTCAACTAGTGACGTCCAAAATGAAAGTGTCGCCGGAGTGTAAATTCAGGATGGATGATGACAACGTCTTCTCCGACTTGGTAAACGTGGAATGGATTTATTCAGTGAAGGTATACACTTCGGAATCTTAATGGCGGGAAGTAAGAATCATCTTCGTCTGAGCATCAATGGCCGCGGTTGCTGGTCTATATGGACTAGGAGATGAAGCTCGCTTTCCAAGGTATATTATTTGTTTTGTAAACACTTTATGTTCGTATTAATACTAGGTAGAGAATACATTTCAAACATGACTAAATATTTGCACAATACGAGTTCTTATTTACTCGAACGACACTACTACAGGGAACAATCATTTTTGCGATTTAAATTTTTCGCAAGATTCTCGCATCAGAACTATTTTGATTGTACTACTATTTTCTCAGGATCAGTTTACGAGTTGTCCAGCAATTTGATGTGGTTGTCAACTCTTTTAATGGTAGTCTTCTACTATAATAAAAAGGAGTGTATGAAAATCGGGAATATAACGTCGTATTCCATAGGCGTAGTTTGGAAAATAAGTTTTTATAATATAAATAAGGTTACGGCATATAAAATGGTATATATGCAATTCGTAGATTAAATTTTAAATGTAAAAAGTTAAATTATTTTTAAAAATTTAAAATAAACCTATCATTTTGACACAATTATTGCACTTTTACATTGAACGACCAATATATAATGAGGAGGATTATATGTTGTCAATGGGATTTAACTTTTTTTAATCTCTTGGCATTAAAACTACCTAAAATCGAATATTAAAAAAAAATTAAAAGTTCAAGAACTATATTCAAAAGTCACTGTCTTTACCATAACTACGGGTATTATTATCATTGTCTTTTCTGAGGTTTATTATTATTATTATTATTATTAATATTATTATTATATAAGGAGGCAATCTGTGAATATCTATTTCTTTTTCTAAGGCCATCTCGCTTTTAATATATTTTTTGATTTTTTTTATGTTGGCTTGCTATTACGAGTAATTTTGTCTTTAAAGATATAGGAGAAATGATGATATTTTTAGAATAAAGCCATTTTAAAATATCTTCTTTTTTCTATCTTGTTGTATGTAGTGACTCCTTTAATCCACTGTGATAGGATGCATTATCCAAAACAATAACGGAGTTGCCTAGACATTTTTTCAAAATGTCCTGAAACCAATCTTCAATTATAGGACCATCCATTTCTTCATGGTAGTTTTTTGTTTTTTTTGACTTGAACATTAAAAAACTATCTGGCCAAAATCAATCGGTGCTTTCAATGTGGGTTATTATTAAACGATTTCATTTTCCTGTCGGATTTTTATTCCACAAGAGACCCCTTCTATAAGGGCTCGTTTTGGTGGAGGTATCTTGGCACATTTTTGTTACCAGCATTAACCCATGTTTCATCTAAATAAAATACCTATTTATGCAGATTCCTTTCGTCCGCTATTTTCCTTAAATAATCATGCCTCCACGCAATGATTTCGTCGTTCTCTGTTTAAAAGCTGTTTTTGTCACGTTTTTTGTAACGTATATTTAATTCATGTAACATTTTTTTCATATGAACATCCGATATATTTGGAAGAGTGAGGCTGTTTTCTATTTCTGAGTGTAATTTTTTAAGTATAGGTATTTAATTTCGAAAGATAAAAGAATGTAGTACCACTTGCCTTATTAAATTCTTTACCGGAGTTTCAATGAAGGTCTTGTTTTTTTCCTAGGGGCTTTTTCGGATGTGAGACTTCTCCTATATCTATATCTTCTTTAAAAATGTTATGTACTGTCAGCTTAAAAACTCCACTACAGGTCTTAAATTTAGTGGCCATTTCATCCACAGAAAGTAAAACAATCTTTTCGAAAATTATTAAATACATTAAGTCTTCGAAGGATACTGCTTTATGTCCACTAGGTCATTTACGCCATCTTGTGCTTGCAATATTTTCTAATGCACTCGCTATTCTCATATAACTATTTCTTTTTATAAAATTAACGTGTCTCGAATGCTAAGGTTATTGACACAACTACCATTATATACAGAGTCATTTTACAACAGTGTTTTCATAAAGGTATTTTGATTTAAATTTTTTTAAAAAGTTGAACATCGTTTAAGAAATTGAACAGGCACTGGTATTCAGTAGGTTCTCCCAATATTTCTTGTAGTCTTGATTACAGCTTGTGTCGTCTCCTTTGTTCGGAAAAGTGGTCATCATCTATCAAAATATGTTTTACATTTAAGACGCTGTCCCAGTAGGTGCATACCGATGCCTCACTGGTTGTCATTTGGTGACTATGTGTAAGTTTAGTGTGTCCAATTCGTAATCTTATTATGACTGCATTTGTTTTGGGCATAAAGGATAGTCTTGAGGAAGCAATAATGGGTTGTGTGTCTCGTAACTGTGTGGTCTTTATAGTCCAGTGTGTTTGCCAATTATCATGAACTGTTTTCCTGAACACACTCTTGACATGTTTATGTATTTAGATATCTTCAGCAGGTACGTCCAATGTGGAAGCTTCTTTGGCTGCACGATCAGCTGCTTCATTACCATTAAGTCCAACGTGAGACGGGATCCTAATGATAGTGACGGACACTTCATTATAAGGTTGGTATAGGAGTCATGAATCGCGTTAACTAAGGGGTGTCCCTACAAAGCATCTTTAATTGAGTGGATTGATGAAAGTGAGTCTGTAAAGTTTGCAGTAGGATGATTATTAGATGGTAACATCTGGAATGCTTCAAATATGCCATATAGTTCTCCAGTGTGTTACGCTACATGAAGAAAGTTTAACGAGCCTATTGATGTTAGTGGATGTAACACCACAACTACCAACATTTGATTCTTTTTAAGAGGAATAAAATAATTGTGTTGAAATTGTTTCTATGGATGATATTTAGGAGTGTTTGTTGAATTATTTCACGTGGTGTCTCAGTCTTATTAAAGATACTTAATAAAGTATTTATGTGTGGTAATTTTTTACTCCATGGTAGAATTGCAGGAACAGATAAAGGAGTAGTTCTGGAAATATTAAAATTACCAACTAGGGCTTTGAGAATATTAGGTTGTGGTTGGGCTCTTCTAGTCGATTGTGTGTTAAGTACCATGTAATTTGTTTGAATGAGTATCGAATAGGTTGGGTTTCAAGAATTCGCAGATACACTAGCTGCATATGAGAGGAGAATGTGTTTCATTGGCTTTACAGTACAAACTCAAAATGGGACTTGATTTAAAAGCGCCAATGCATAGCCTAATTGCAGTAATACAAACAGTATTAAGGCTTTTCATACTAGTCTTGGATGCGGTCATGTGAATGATGCTTATTTGGACCATATCCTAGATCTGTAGACTGTAATTAACATATCCTCTTCAGAACCTCATTGTAAATCAGATAGAGATTTTAGAATGTTGAGTTTTCTTATACAGCTGCATTTGACATCTTGTATATGTTTGTTCCAAGATATTCTTGGGTCAAAATTTAGTCCTAAAATAGTATGATGACTGACGAGGGATAGGGGAACATTATTGTTAGTTAAGTAGTGAATTTCTACTAAACTTAATGATTTCTAAATAAACTATCTTATCTTCATTCTTACAATATTTTAGATATAAATAATTATACGCATCTATTGGCGGATCTACTTCAATATACTTGTGTTTTGTGCGTTGAAGTTTGAATGGAACAAAAATAATTTTGGTGAAAATTTTGATTTGTTTACCAAACTTTTCGACGAAAAATTTTGAGTTGTCTTGTGTATGTTGATAATACATTTTCTTTGCGGCCAAATTATTGAGTTTGTTCATAATCAACGTGTGATATCCTATAGGCAATTTTGTATAATTATTAGGATTTTTAGTAGATGTTCTCTTTAGTGTTATCCAATAAACGTCTTTTTTAAATATTTTCATTCTTATTATTAAGGAGTGACTTAAATACAGCTAATATTTGCACTTTTTCTTTAGAATATATTTTAACATTGTAAGTCCACATTCACACACTCTTTCCACACAAATCTCTTTGATATCATTACAAAAACCGGCATGTTGGTGGATAGTGTGCGTTGTATCTGCAGCAAATACTTTTGCGCATCTTTATGCGATGCCTAGTACACATTTACGTAAATTTTAACGGACACGAACAAATTTGTGTTAAAATTATTTA
Source organism: Psylliodes chrysocephalus (assembly GCA_927349885.1). NCBI lineage: Eukaryota > Metazoa > Arthropoda > Insecta > Coleoptera > Chrysomelidae > Psylliodes > Psylliodes chrysocephalus. The sequence continues at coordinate 54,905,035 of OV651815.1, read as the reverse complement.
TGTGGACCCGGCTTTAGACATACCTGATATACTAATTTTTTTTACATTCTGTTAGAAGCATTTTTTTTTTTTTTTGAGATAAGTACTCATTCTATGTGAAAGTATTTTTGTATTTTTAACATTACCATTGTATATTAGCGTCCACTAGTAAAAACATAACTCATTTAAAAAACTCGTCGTGGCTTAATTTTAAAAACATGTTCTTTATTAATTCTATTTTAAATAATATAATTTTGTTGCAGGTAAGTTTTAAACTAATTCAAGTTTTTGCAGACAACTGTAGGTAAGTTTTGATATATTTTTTTAATTTTACATATTAATTCGTTTTCAATAATTTCTCGATATGAAGCAAGGACTAAACCGTAGGTCCAAATTTTGTACACTTATAGTTTTAATGCCAATTTTTTTAAAACAATACATCCATTACCTTTATAAATACACACTAATACCTACCAATACCCAAAATACCCAGCACAATATCCACAATGCTCATTAAAATACCTCTAATACCCAGTAATAACCACAAAACAAGTAGTACCTAAAAGGTATTTAATCCAATTTTTGAATTTAATCACTTTAGTTTACATACATATTCAAACTAGTTCAATCAAATTACAATATGTACAATACCTCATCGTTGAGTTTTTAATTGAATTTAACCATAAGATTCGTTCAACGCCATTGGCCAATTAATTCTCATGAATCGTAATTCAATAAATGAAAATATTCATTAAAAATCATTAAAAAACATTAAAAATCATTAAAAATCATTAAAAATCATTAAAAATAATTAAAAATCATTAAAAATCATTAAAAATCATTAAACATCATTAAACATCATTAAAAATCATTAAAAATCAATAAAAATCATTAAAAATCATTAAAAATCATTAAAAATCATTAAAAATCATTAAAAATCATTAAAAATCATTAAAAATCATTAAAAATCATTAAAAATCATTAAAAATCATTAAAAATCATTAAAAATCATTAAAAATCATTAAAAATCATTAAAAATCATTAAAAATCATTAAAAATCATTAAAAATCATTAAAAATCATTAAAAATCATTAAAAATCATTAAAAATCATTAAAAATCATTAAAAATCATTAAAAATCATTAAAAATCATTAAAAATCATTAAAAATCATTAAAAATCATTAAAAATCATTAAAAATCATTAAAAATCATTAAAAATCATTAAAAATCATTAAAAATCATTAAAAATCATTAAAAATCATTAAAAATCATTAAAAATCATTAAAAATCAATAAAAATCATTAAAAATCATTAAAAATCCTTAAAAATTATTAAAAATCATTAAAAATTATTAAAAATCATTAAAAATTATTAAAAATAATTAAAAATAATTAAAAATCATTAAAAATCATTAAAAATCATTAAAAATCAATAAAAATCAATAAAAATCAACAAAAATCTTTGAAAATCCATAAAAATCATTAAAAATCATTAAAAATCATTAAAAATCATTAAAAATCATTAAAAATCATTAAAAATCATTAAAAATCATTAAAAATCATTAAAAATCATTAAAAATCATTAAAAATCATTAAAAATCATTAAAAATCATTAAAAATCATTAAAAATCATTAAAAATCATTAAAAATCATTAAAAATCATTAAAAATCATTAAAAATCATTAAAAATCATTAAAAATCATTAAAAATCATTAAAAATCATTAAAAATCATTAAAAATCATTAAAAATCATTAAAAATCATTAAAAATCATTAAAAATCATTAAAAATCATTAAAAATCATTAAAAATCATTAAAAATCATTAAAAATCATTAAAAATCATTAAAAATCATTAAAAATCATTAAAAATCATTAAAAATCATTAAAAATCATTAAAAATCATTAAAAATCATTAAAAATCATTAAAAATTGATAAAAATCATTAAAAATCATTAAAAATCATTAAAAATCATTAAAAATCATTAAAAATCATTAAAAATCATTAAAAATCATTAAAAATCATTAAAAATCATTAAAAATCATTAAAAATCATTAAAAATCATTAAAAATCATTAAAAATCATTAAAAATCATTAAAAATCATTAAAAATCATTAAAAATCATTAAAAATCATTAAAAATCATTAAAAATCATTAAAAATCATCAAAAATCTATAAAAATTATTAAAATACATCAAAAATCATCAAAAATAATCAAAAATAATCAAAAATAATCAAAAATCATCAAAAATCATCAAAAATCATCAAAAATCATCAAAAATCATCAAAAATCATCAAAAATCATCAAAAATCATCAAAAATCTTCAAAAATCATCAAAAATCATTAAAAATCATTAAAAATCATTAAAAATCATTAAAAATCATCAAAAATCATCAAAGATCATCAAAAATCATCAAAAATTATCAAAAAACGTCAAAAATCATCAAAAATTATCAAAAATCATCAAAAATCATCAAAAATCATCAAAAATCATCAAAAATTATAAAAAATTATAAAAAGTTATCAAAAATCATCAACAATCTTTAAAAAGCATTAAAAATTAATAAAAATCATCAAAAATCATTAAAAACATATTTATTATATGTTTAGTAACTGCAGTAATACCTTCAATATCTTTATTAATACAATACCTTAAATACTTTAATCAATAGTCATAATACCCGTAATCAACCAATACCTCTATTAACTAGACATTATCTATTAAGGTGATTACAGCACCCCTCTATAATTTTTAGGCTAGCATACCTCAAAACGTATTTTTTTTTTTTTTTAATTAAAATTTTGGGAAAATAAATATCTAGAATATGCATATATTTTAGTTTTAATTATTTCTTCCAGTTTTCAAGAAAAAATCAAAGTGCTTTAAATTTTGAAATATCATAATGAAAATAAATGCATTCCTTAACAGCACTATTCTTAATATAATTCCCAAATTTAAACTCTCAGTCTCTTGCGAAAGATTTTTTAATATTCGTCAAAATTAGTGGCTATCTTCTTGTGTAAACTGGTGAAAACGATGCAAGAAACCAATGATGATTGAGAGTGTACCATACGTACGATAGTCACAGAATGCTTTACACCAGAAATCAGCACTTAACGAGGCCTTTTAGCCACTAATTTCGGCGAATTTAATAAAACATTAACAAGATGTTTAGAGCTTAAATTTTTGGATTATATTAAGAATAGTGCTGTTGAGGAATGCATTTATTTTCATTATGATATTTCAAAATTTAAAGTCCTTTGATATTTTTATTGGAAACTTAAAGGAATTAAAACTTTAAAATATAATGCATATTGCCTCATTTATTTTGCCTAAATTTTATTTTTTTTTAAAAATTAGTTTTTAAGATATGTTTTTCCCAAAAATTATAAGGAATGCTGTAATCTCCTTAATACTTTGAATAACACCAAAATACCCCTGCGGACTACTCCTCTATATAAAATTTTTTTTAAAAGAAAAACTATAGCAATAAACGCTATAGCGTAGAAAAAGGGATACCGCTTAAGTTCACGTCACTGGTATAATTAAAAAAAATATATATATTTTAAGTTTGAAATAATTCTATAGGTTATTAATAACTGTCACTAAAATGAAACACCTGCATAAGTATTAAAGGATTGATTATTCAATATAAACCTAAATATGTTTTTAGACATGCTATAGAAGTGTTTTTTAAAAACTTCTTGCATACAGGATGCCTCAATCAAAAACCAGTCTGCAAAATTCAAATAAATTATTTTTCTTTTAATTGACTCTCTTTGTAATATTTGAGTCTTCATATTATCCACTAGTTCAAAACCAAAAAAGTATATCTTTTATTGATTTTAGAACAAATGGTTCTTTTAAGTGTAGTTATTTTTGATTTACCAATATAAATTGTATTTAAGAAGTTTCAAAAATCTTTAATTTCAATTTCTAGAAACAGCTAAAACAAAACAGTTAAAAATAACTGCATTAAAACCCAAACTAGATATCACAAATCCGAACAGATAGACTAACATATTCTATACCAAGAATTTTACTTAACACGTTCCCTGCCAATGTATTATGAGCGATTTGGTCGCTCAGCGCCAAAATGTTTTTTCATTGCTAAGTGATGAACTAAACTAAAATATTTGTATTTTAATATCATACGCTATCGATAATTAAATGTATCCAATATTTAGAGCTTTCGGTCAAAATGACCGACGCGGCGTAGCGCAGTTAACTTGATCGTGCTGAGCCGGGTCGGTCACGGCTTCGGTCACCTAAAAGCTCCGTGTTTTTGAGCTTGAATATTGTTTGCGTGGTCAGAGGAGTGGGGTTCGCGACGTTTTCGATAATTGTGACTTGTTTTAGTACGTTATAAGTTGCCAGGCAGACTACACGATTTTTAGTTTCGTACGTACGTAAAACAGTTTTTATTTTATTGAAATTTAGTTCGCGTATTTTTGCAATATGCCTAAACGAAAACTTGCGTTTATTCGTGATGATAAAAATCTTACGGAATCAGAAATGATGCAAATGTTTGATATGTCTGACGAAGATACTGATGACTCGGTTGAAGACAGAAATTTTGTACCCAGTTCAGAAGGTAAGATACCAACAATATGCCAGTATAAATAAATATTATAAAGTCCTGTAAATTCGCTAATAAAATTTTTTAACTTTTCAGGCGAATCGTCTTGCAGTCAATCGTCAGGGGATCACCCACAAGAAAAACGTAAAAAGTCTGGTGTGATAATGGCTTCCAAAAGCTCCAGTGCCAGTACTTCAGATTTGTCTGTACCCAGTACATCATTCAGAAAAATAAACAGTAACAACAATCAATTTGCACAGAACCGGAACATCCCTTCAGATTCTTCAGAAGACGATCTCAGTAGAGAATATATGCAAGTACAACGTGGAAATAATGATTCCTGGTACTTACCTCGCCGCCAACAGATTCAGTTTGGAAATTTTCGAGAATATTTTGGAGTGAGCCCGGCAGTAATTGGAGAATTAGTACAGGGCAAACCTGGAGATTTTTACATGGCAGTTGTTGATAATTCTATTTTCAAAATGATTGCTGATCAAACCAATATCTACGCTACTCAGAAGATAGAAAATAGTTCAAACGTCTCTGCCTCCTCACGACTTCATCAGTGGGATCCTACAAGTTCTGCGGAAATGAAGCGGTTCTTTGGATTAATTGTTTACATGGGATTAGTAAAAATGCCATTTTTGAAAGATTATTGGAGCAGAGATCCCATTTTCAAAAACGAGTTTGCACCCAAAGTGATGTCTCGAAATAGATTTGAAATTCTATTGCGTATGATTCATTTTGCCAACAATGATGAATGCAGAGAAGGAGACAGATTACATAAAATTCAAGGTCTTGTCGATAGACTTGTGCAGAATTTTGAGACTCTTTATCATCCGGGAGAAACAGTATGTGTTGACGAGTCGTTAATTCCTTTTAGAGGTAGGCTAATTATGCGTCAATATATGAAACAAAAGCGCCATAAATATGGTATCAAGCTGTTCAAGCTATGTTCCGGACATGGGTATACACTACGTCTAAAAATATATGCTGGAAAAAACCTTGAAGTGAGAAAGACAACACCAACAAGCGTGGTGATGGAATTATGCGAATCTGTCTTAAATGTAGGACGTACTGTGTATACTGACAACTGGTACACTAATATGGATCTTGCTAACCAGCTTTTAGATAAAAGAACACACTTAGTCGGAACACTGAGAAAAAATAAAACAAATGTGCCGAAAGAAGTTACCCAAAAACACAACATGAAAAAAGGTGAAATGATTGCAAAAGAAAATGGCAGAGGAATCACCGTTCTTAATTGGAAGGACAAAAGAAACGTTATTATGTTATCAACCAAACACTCGAATGAAACCGTTGAAATAACTAAAAGGAATGGTGAAAATATTATTAAACCTACCGTTGTAATTGACTATAATAAGGCAAAATCTTCTGTGGATTTATCGGACCAAATGGCATCCTACTCTTCACCTCTTCGAAAATCTGTAAAGTGGTATAAAAAATTGGCAATTGAGTTACTGCTATCAACAGCTGTGGTCAATGCCCATATTTTATACAAAGAATGCACGGGCAACACTATAGGTATTGTTGATTTTCGAAAAGAAGTAGTCCGACATTTAATTTCAAGCGACGACGAGCAACATCAACAACAGGCAAGAATAGAACAAGAGAGACCACGAAGAGTCCGCCATAATTTGTTAAAAAAAGAAGGAAGAGCCGTTGCAGTAAGAAAACATTGCAAGGGTTGCTATGAAAAAGCAGTCCAAGATGGAAAAGAGCCTAGGGAAAGAAGGAAGGTAAAGAAAGTGACCACGTTCTGTTCGGGATGTCTGAATGAACCATTCCTATGCCTGGAGTGCTACAACAGAATTCACAAAAATATTTAAATATTTATAAAAACCCTTTCATTTTAGATTATATCATTACTTTTGTAGTTATTTTAATATTATATATTAAACAATACATTTTATTATTAAAACAATGTGTTTAGCTAACCAATTAAAAAAAAAGGTAAAATAATTTAAAAAAAAGGTAAAATAATTAAAAAATCAAAAAAGTTTTTATGTGCTTTTTGCTCTCCAGGCCGTTTCGGTCACGCCCTATGCACAGCATCGTATAGCTTGTGACCGGCGGCGCTCTAGAAGCACGCAAAGGATCGACTGATTTTTCGGTCATAATGACCGACGCGGCCTGATACGGTATAACACGTTTCGGTCATTTTGACCGACTTGGCAAGGAACGTGTTAAATGTAATACATCTTTACAATAAATCATTTCTCAAATGACGAAAAATTTCCTTGTAATGCAGCGCCATCTATAATTTAAAAAACTCAAAAATAAATTGTAAACCTAAAATTTTTAAATTGATGGTCAACTTTTTACAGACCCTGTACAGTAGATATCTGATCAATTTAAAATCAATGATAATAATGATTATTTTAAAATAACATGTAACTATCAATATCAAAATTCGAGGCGAAATAATGTTCTTGGGACAAGCATGAAAATATGCAGAAAGCCATTAAATGTTATTGAGCGGAACAACTAATTTTAACTGTTGCCAAATTGCAATACGGTACATACTATCCGGTGAAAAAATAATTTTATGGTTATTTAATTCAACGAACTATAACAAATACGAATCATTTTAATTTTTGCTTATACCGGGCGTATCTTAAAAAAAATAAAACGATAGAGAGCCGCACATAGAATAAAACTGGAAGAAGAAATATAAATAGCGATACAGATTTGCCAGTAGATTTGATAGTGAATTCTTTGAAGGTACTACGGAATTTACTCTTAATCATCAAGAAAAATAACAAATTGGAACATAATATTTACAGGAAAACAACACCTATTCACTCTAAATATTTTTAGCAGCATAAATGACAGCATATATATGGCAGTTATATTCATAGACTTTTAAATATTCCTCCATCACTTACAGAATATAACAAAAAACCAGTGGTAGCTCCGGCAGCTCGTGGAAATTTAGAATGGGTGTTTTTTCCAATACTTATTGCATTACATCAGTTTGACATAATTTATCAGTACCTCTAGCATTTATAGATAGGACACGTTTCTATAACATTAAAGTCATTAGGGACAACCTACGAAATAAAACAATTGTTCATATAAAATTGTACTAAGAGCAGGAAATTGTCATCCTTTGAAAATATCTTCTGGTACAATGATCTATCTTGGTTGGCAACTGCAATCTAAGATCTGTTTAAGGTTAGGTACTTTATAGCATTGCTATAAGAGCCAATTTCCTAATGGAACCCTGTCATCGTTTAAATGATTTTTCTATCAAAGTGTATTTAAATAAAAATCAACCTTATAAAGATTACTCGATACACGAAGACATAATTAAATTTGTCTTTGTGAGATGACTTTTTTTAGGAAATAAAAGTTAACAAATGTTTTGTTTACTGCATAGTACACAGTTGGATACAAACTACATGACTATTCTGAAGAAGTCTTAGACACAGGAACAGAAAACAAAATATAAATTACAGTTACAAAACTAAATTATTGTTTAAAATTGGAAGTAAATAAACAACATAACCTCAAAAATACTTTCATGCTTAAAATAATGGTAAATGTTTTACCTTGGAGACGTTTTTCGGTACCAATCGTTAAATTGACATTCATATTTCAGATTAATTAAAGTAGCAGTTTTAAATAGACACAATTAAAATTGTCTTATGGGGATTTATAGTGTATTTAGAGTTTGATTGGATAAAATCGAGATAGAATGAACTAGAGACGACACAAACACTATTTTTCGGTATGACAAGTGGACGCACTTTGAATGATGGAAAAGTTTATTTAAAATAGCGACTTAGAGTCGTAATTTGATGTCAATAAATTTTTATTGAATGATTTACGGAATGAAAATATTTTTATATCATTTAAATCACACAGTTTTAAAAAAATAGCATTTATTCTTACCAAAACTGACTAGGTCGGGTTTAATATATGTCGTAAAAGTATAAGACCAAAGTGTGGACACTTTTAGTATCGTCATAGCTTCTTCCCTTTATTCTATCTGAAATATTGGAAAAGTTCGTATGCCCCGTCCTACTTTATGCCGTTACCATTTGTTTATGTACGATGCACAAACTAGCGAAGCTTTAGGCGGTCACATTGTATGTTCCATGGAAATCTCTTTTTGCCTACAGGCATTTGCGGAAACCTCTCGGGCTCAATCAGTATGGTGCGCCGACAGAGACGCCAGCAGCCAGAGGGCAGAGGCGTAGAAAAAAATTGAGATTTGCATGAATTTAAATAAATTACAATTTTCATTTTTTGTTCGATATTTTGAATCTCCCGGTAGATATCAAAGGTTTCTTGGTACAATTATTAGGGAAAAAACTGCACAACTTTTTTTCTAATTTAACCAATTTTCTTTCTGTTACCGTTTAAGAAATATCAGTGCTGTTTTATACCATTCCTTCTTTCCATTTCTTTTTTTATCCATTCCAGAATACTTACCGTTTCTTCGAGTATGATGCTACTGTACTATCTCTTGCTTTTCTTGTTTTTCCTTTTTAGTTTATGCACTGATCATACTCTTTTTGTCTGTCTCTCTGCTTTCAAATGCATGTATTCTAAACAAAATAACTGTATGTGGGAAGGGTTGGTATATCTAAGGGTTGCGACATACTATGTATTCTATTTACAATACGTGAAATCATAAATAATCAATTAAATTTAAATATTTTATGTCTAACACAATGAAATTATTTATAAAGAAATCGCTTGTACATTTTTCATAATTTGGCAGGCTTGGCGACGTGTATTTCGAATAAAAAACGTGACCAAGTGCGAGTCAAACTTGCACATGAAAGGTTCCGCACCATAGTCCAAGAATAATTACTATGTAGGTACTTTTTAAATACTTTATTAAGATCGAGCAAAAAAAAAACAAAAAAAAACACGTTTTCAATAGGAGAGTCCCCTTTAATTTTTATTTTATTTTTATCATTTTGTATTATAGCGGCAACCAAAATACACATTCTGTAAAACTTCAACTCTGTCTATTACGGATCATGCGATACAGCCTGCTGACAGACAGACGGACGGACAGCGGAGGCTTAGTAATACGGTCCCGTTGGTTACTCTTTGGGTATGGAACCCTAAAAATAGCCTCCAAGATTGAAGGCTATGTTTCAAACGCCTTATATATATGAACCCTTCTCACTGGCAGCCATCGTTTGATAGAACGTTAAAATGTCTAATTTTTATTCCAAACCATTTCAGTTTTTACCTCTCTATGCATTCTTTGATCAGCTTAACTCTTAGTTCTTCTTTTATTCTCTTATTATTTTGTCGTCTTATGTTACTCCTTTTAACCTCTCATCTCCCCCTATCGTATTCTGATTTTCGTTTTTTTTTACTTCAAGATCCAACTTTTACATTTACATATTAGATACTTTCTTATTTCCTAGAAAGGTGTTATTTAGGGCATAATAAGGAGTAATCCGCAAAAATGGTTCTAAAGTAGGCACTGAAAAATTTTTCAATGGTTGATGGAGACATTTGACACGAAGGTGAAGAAAACCCCAGAAACTCCACACTCCATTTTCAAAATGGTAACTCACTGTGATTTCTCATCCAGATATCATATCACCAGAAATTATTTTACCACTGTTACGGAATCTATCAAATCCTACAAAAAATCATTAAAAAAAGTAAAAATAAACACCGTCTGCTCTAGAATCTAAAGTCGTGTGACGCAAAATCACTGAAAGTTCCGTTAATGACTAAGGATCGCTCGAACACACTGCTCTACCGATACGTGTCTTTATTTTTTTTTGTCATGGCCTACTTTAAAATTTTTTTGGTTGTTTTCTCAATACTATATACTGTTGATCTGTGGATCTTCTTTTCCACCTTTGTGTAGGTCTATTCCCAAATATTTGAATGTTTCTACTTTTCTTCTATTGTGATGACTAGTTTTATCTACGGTAATTTTCATGTTTCTTTTCCCAAACATTCAAATTTATTTGTAGATTTTTTCATTTTTTGCATACATCACAAAATTGCCAGCATGCATTTTCTGCTATTTCCACTAATTGCATGTTTTTGTAGCTTAACTGAAGTTTCTTTGGTTTTTTCGTGATTTTTTTTTAATATCGTCGAGAACTATATTGAATAGTTTAGGGTTAGTTAGACCTCCATGGTAACAAATTCTGATTGAATATGACTTGTTCTAACATAATTTCTAGTGTTATTGTATGTGCTGGCAATTACGTTTATTAGTTTACTATTTATTCCTCTTTGTGTAAAACTCTTCCATATAACATCTCGTGGTAAATAGTCAAAAGCTTTCTCGATATCTATAGACGCCATATAAAGTAACGTAGCCTCTGTTGTTTTTTACCATTTACTTTAAGGTGAATATATCTTGGATCCTTCTGTCTTTTCTAAATCTACTCTGTGCATCTTCGAATTAAATTTCAGTCTTCAGCTTTAATATTTTTTCATAAAATCTCCCGTATATCTTTAGTAGTGTAATTTATCTATACTTTTTGCATTCTTTAGTGTTACTTTTTGTTTAAAAGTAAAAATATTATTTATTTCATATCTTGGAATCGTTTTAACCTGTTTTTTTCCATCTCTGTTGTTATCCCATTATTTCCTGCTTCTTTGCTTGTTGTTAGCATCTTTATTTATTCTACTATTTTTTCTGTTGTTATTTCGTCTTACTCTTAAGACTCATTGTTTTTGTGTTGTTTATCTCATTCTTATTCATTTTTTTATTGTATCCATTATATCTGTATTGAATAACTCCCTAAAATATTCTTTCCATCGCAACATAATGTCTTTCTCGTCTTCTATTAGTTTTCCCTCTTTTGCCTTAATATAGTTGGTTCTATTGAGTATGCCTTTTTTTTAGATTTTTTAGAATTCCAAACAACACTTTTCAATTTCCTTTACAATTATTTTCTATTTATTTTCCAAACTCTGGAAATAGCTTTTTTTGCTATTTTTATCAGTTCTTTGACTTCTATTTTTCGTTTTTTTGGATCTGCTGTAAGTTTCATAACTTTTACTACTCACGAATTTTTCCACTTTTGTTTCTGCTTCTAATTTTTTTATTCTACCACTTTTTTTATTTGTTTATTGTAATAAATTAACAGCATTCTTTTTTTTTTCTGTTATTATTATACTTTTGACAATTTTCCAAAGATATGTTAGTTTATAATTGTTTGTTATTTTTAATTTGATTTATTTCTCTCTCAATTTTTTCATTATATAATCTAGCTATTTCTACTTCTCTAAGTCTGTGTATTCTGATTTTTTCTTTTATTTTAAATTTCATATTTACACTTACCTTAATAATTTTTTTGTTCTTTCATCGTTACTTGTTTTTGAAAGAACTAAATAATGATAACTCTTTTTCAACCTATTACTCCACTTGTGTATTTATGAACGTCCTTTTACCCGGTTTCCTTATTTCAATACTTTTTGTACATTATTGTTTCCAATAGTTTTTCCATGATTACCTATTGTTTCCTCTGTTTCTTCATCCTTTCTTCCAACTGTGCCATTTATATCTCCCAATATTTTCATAGTACCTACCTACTTTTAGAATAGTTTTTATGTTAACTGCTGTTACCTGTATTTCTTCTGTTCCTATTTTGTTCTCGTCATTATGGTTATAATATGTTCTTTCAATATTTCGGAGCTTCCATTAGATATACTATTATGTGAATTGCCTCTGTAAACAACTGTTTAACCTCCGTATGCCAGAGGGAGTACAAATATACCCCAAATAATATTTATCTGTCTTCTTTTTGCATTTTGCTTAGAACTGCTTGGTGCTGCTAAGTAATTCTCAGTTGTTAAACCCTCAATTAAGCAGTAAATATACCAAACAATATATTCTTCCATAAATTTAAAAATAAATTGGGGTACATATTGTATCCCATTCGGCATACATGTGAATTTTTCTATTAGTTTTAAAAGCAAGGCAGGCAATGCTGTTTTAAATTACATAACCTTGTATCGACTTGGACCATAGTTTACAAAATAAGTAGTAGTTAGGTTTATCTAACTGGGGCCTTCGATCTTCTTTGAACATTATTTTGTCAACGAACGGCTGGTAAATAGGCGACTAGTAGCGAAGCTAGCTGAATACGAAATCAAAATTTAGGTTCTTGTGGAGAATGAGACCTTTACTCTAAACCTCAAGTATCTATTAGAAAAGAAGGAAATAAACCTGCAAAAGGCCAGAGAAAAAAATATTCTCGAGTCAGTTGAAGGCCTTGAACTTGGTTACGGAATAACAACAAACTTTTGAAAGAATACGCGTATTACCCTAGCTAGTGAACTGTTGACAAGAAAACTAACCCTATGTGGAACCACCAGAAAGTACAAACAGGATATTTTTCTGTTTCTGCTACTACATCCATAAAGAACCAAGTATTTAGTTTTTGCATAGTTTTATATGTTCTTGCTAAATATAAAGCCGCCATTCTTCTCAGCTCTGAACATTATTTATTTATTTATTTATTTATTTCTGCACCACTCAACAGAAACCAATTACAGAGTGGGAATAATCACAATACAGAAATTAGGACAAAAAAATATTGTAAATATTCAGTTGAACATAATATATGAACAAGAAAAAATAGAGAGTTTAGTTTAGACAGATATTACGTATACATGTCAAGCTACTATGAGATAAGTCAAGCTGGTCACTGAATTTATTACAGATATGACAAAGTTTGTAAACTGGTGAATTTATTAAAACATTAGTTCGCGGAATCGGTAGGTAAAAGAAATCAGTTATGCGAGAAGTTGAACGTGAAATCAGAAAGTTCATATTTCCTAAAAGATATCATGTATAATATTGTTTAATACCTTGTACGTAAAGATAACAGCATAGCATTCTCGACGAGCACTGAGACTTTTTATTTCATGATTCACAAGTAATAATTCTTGTGCAGTACCTTTTGGAGGATATATTCTATCACTTACGAATGATAAGTACTTTAAGAAGCGTCTTTGGACATATTCAATATTATCAATGTGGATATATATATATATATATACATATATATATATATATATATATATATATATATATATATATATATATATATATATATATATATATATATATAGAATGGATATATATTATATATTGTTTTTAATATTGAAATATGTTAAAAATCTTTGCCATTACATATTACAAAGCCATAGACTCGATTCGCTGTAGTTATAATATTTTTTATACAAGCTATAAAATTAAGTTGTTTATCAAACGTCACTCCTAAATCATTTAATCTTATTCGTCTTGTTAAAATTACGTTAGTAATGGAATATGGATGTATTCTGGGACAGGATTTCAGCGTATAATACATAACATTGCATTTATCTGAATTAAGAGGTAATTTGTTATCAGTGCACCATTGTACTACACTATTTAGGGCATTAGTTAACCGAACACACTCGTCAATATTTGTAATTTTACAGAATAACTTTATGTCGTCTGCATATAAAAGATAGTTGACCCGGATTATATTTGTAATATCATTGATAAACATGTAAAATAAAAGAGGCCCCAAGTTGCTCCCTTGGGTACCCCAGAAGGAGCTAGGTATTCTACAGTTTAAATTCTGTAAATGCCACATATTGCCTTCTATTGGTTAAGTACGACTGGAATAGTGAAACTATAAAAGGTGAGAGTCTGTAAGGAGAAAGTTTATTAATCAGAACAAAGTGATCGAGCCGATCGAAGGCTTTTGAAAAGTATATATGATATCCGTTTGAGTGTGCCTGTCTATTGTTTCTGTTATACAGTGTGTGATATTTACTAGGTTCGTAACAGTTGAACGACCTTTCATAAATCCGTGCTGACTAGAAGAAATTTTCTGACTCATATTGTTATTTTATCTCAAATACCTTCCTAAAATTACATATAATTGATATTGGCCGAAAGTTTTCAATATTGCACTGGTTTCCTTTTTTAAAAACTAGGCAGACACTGGAGCACTTCCATGCTTCAGGAAATATATTAGATTTAAGATATAAGTTTAGAGGGATAGTGATAGTGAGTGGGTAAACTAGAATTTGAGCACAGTGCCTAACAAAAAATGCCGGAATGTTATCAGGACCTCTCGCCATTTTCGGTTTAGTTTGTTTAAGAGCGGATAAAACCTTATTTACTGAAAGGCGGGATACGATTATTGTGTTAATATAGGATCGAGGTATAATGTGATTGAAAAACTGATGGTGGACCATATGTAAGTGCAAAACAATAATCAGAAGCATTTAGGATAGTTTCCGGTGAATTTAAAGTTTTATCATCATACCTCATTTGATTATCTATACGTCATTTTCCTCTTTTATTATTAACAAAATTCCAAAATTTATTAGGATTATCCTTTAGATTATTTTTAATAGAGCTAACATATTTCCTATAAGCTTCGTTTATTTCACATTTAATTTCACGCCTTAAACGTGAAAATTCACTATAAGCTCGAGGATCTTTGTTTTGCTGATACTTACTATGACACTACGAGTTCTGATTGATTTTTTTAATTAAATTAAACCAAGGAGGATAATTTTTCTTTTTAGATGGCGTATAATTTGGAACATATTTATCAAAGATATTACAGAGCTTATTGTAGAAATAAGTTGTGGCATCGTTTACATTTTTAAATATTTCTAAGAAGCTCCAGTGAATATTCTGCATTTTTTTGTACAATTCAGGAAAATTAGCTTTACGAAAATTATAAGCATTGTAATAAGATTTGTTAAAGTTATTTTTGATGTTGGAACTCTCATTCAAATTACAGCTTAACATCAATGCAGGATGATGTAAATCTTCATTTAATAAAGGATCAATTAATTTTTTTACCATATACCGGGTGTTCAAATTAAAGTGTTACAGTTAAATACCGCCGAAAATATGCATTTTAGAAAAAAAAGTTTTAGACAAAAGTTTTATAGTTTTTTGGGGGAAACATTTTGTCTAAATTCATTTTTTTATAGCTGACCATAATATGGCCATATCGAGGTGAACTTTGGTTTTTTAAATGGGAATCCCATTTTTTCTTACATATTCTTAAAGCATATAAAAAAATAAGAAACTTTTGAAGAAAATATTTTTTTTATTGGACTTTTACTTTTTGAGTAACAGCTACTTGAAAATGTTGCTGCGCGAAAAAAAGTTGCCAAATTATGGTTAGCTATAAAAAGCGATTTTAGCCAAAAGTTTTTCCCTACAAAACTATAAAACTTTCGTCTGTAACATTTTTTTTTATAAAAAGCGGTATATAGCAGTAACGCTTTAATTTAGAATACCCGGTATATATCATTATGCAGTATTAGATCTAATATTCTACCATGATCATCAACTATTATGATGGCAAAATTACTGGAGACGAGACAGACTATAAGTCATAACTAATTCTCCATTACAATAACACAAAAGAATCAGAGATATTATGGACAAGTTGGACAAAATGGTAAATATTTACTAGTAGTAAAGGGATTTACCAAACGGTAACCATTGCCTAAATTCATTTACGTTGTGTATAACAAAAAACCCCCAGGTTAGTAAAATTGCTACACACAAACAAAGATAATGTTTACTAGGCATGGGACAGCAACTTATAAAGCCCTATGTTAAAAAATGAGATCAGTCGAGTGTACCTTCTACAATAGGATATTTACAAGAATCGACAATAATTAAAAACTTCATGGAATGGTATGTAATGTACCCTAGAAACTATAAAAAGAAGAGCGGAAGTACGTGTCATAGATGTAAAAATTTTGTTTATCCTAATCATCAGTTTTCTAATAAAACAAAAATTTTCTCAATTTATCGGAGCCAGAAAATTATTTTTTTATATCCTTTCAGTACTAACACGTGGTCTCAGAGACGGCACACCCACTTTCTTCCCTCTTACATGAAAGCGCATCCGCGAGTGCATCTACGGCTCTAGCTAGCTTAGTTCTTATTAGTTTCACATCAGTATCAGAAGTGGCGATATTGTTATTCAATTTGTTTGTGTTTTAATTTGAAATTCGTTTCTCAGACTGTTGTTAGTACCCGCGAAAGGAAAAAAATATTTTAAGAAGTGGGCAGGTTTTATTTTTGTTTGTGAATAAAAAACATATAAAAAATGAACTACGTAGAAGAACAAAAGCACTTGTTAAATCTGTGGCAAGAATTAGAAAATGAAAGCGATACTGTGCCTGAAATAATTGACGATCAAGAAGAATCTGATGCAGAAGACAAACTAGAGGAATGAGAAGGCGATTCTGAATCAGAAGAAGATATGGAGTCAGAAGAAAAAATTGTTTAACCACTACCTGTAAATAAACCAAAAATATTATCTATTGACTTATTTTTTACTGGCAGAGATGGTTACACAAAATGGAATAAACATCCTAGTTTACAGAAGGTCAGAACTCGTCGAAAAAATATAATAATACACTTACCCGGCATAAAGAGGCCTGATCAGCAAGCGTCAAATAACATTTTGGATATATAGTCGTTTTTTTACCAACGATATGTTAGATTTACTTGCTGAGTCCACAAATTTGTCCATAACATCACAGCAATATGATAAAAGCTATCGGACTGCTTGGGCTACTGGCACTCTTGGGTTTATTGTATATTTGTGCTGTCCGGAAAGTTAACCATTCAAATTCAGAAGACTTGTGGAAAACCAATGCTACGTCTATAGAAATATTTAGGGTTACCAAGTCCTTTTTTACTGAGACATCTTAGATTTGACAACAAAGCAACAAGATCCGAGAGGTTGAAAACAGATCAAATGGCTGCAATTCGATACTGTTTTAAAATATTTGTATCAAACTGCAAGAAAAATTATACACCATCTGAATGCATTACCGTAGATGAAATACTTTTGGCATTTCGAGGTAAATGCAATTTTTGACAGTCTATACCAAATAAGCCAAATAAATATGGCATCAAAATTTTATCACTTGTAGATGCTAAAACATTTTTTACTTTGAACATGAAAGTATATGTTAGTAAACAACCGGAAGGTCCCTTTGTTGTGGATAATAGTGCAAAGGCAGTCGTCGAACGATTAATTGAATCCATAAGAAATACAGGAAGGAACGTAACCATGGACAACTGGTTCACTAGTATACCCTTGTGTCAGAGTTTGCTTCAAAAAAAATTTGACTGTGGTAGGGATAATATGAAAGAACAAGCGGGAAATTACACGGGAATTCGTAGAGGGAAAAACCAGACGAGAGGGATCTAGTATGTTTGGGTTCCACAAGGAAGGTACCTTTGTATCTTATGTACCAAAAAAAAAACGAAAAAATGTCCTTATTTTCTCAACAATGCATGATGATAATGGTATTGATGAAGAAAACTCAAAACCTGACATCATTAGGTTGTACAATGCCACGAAAAGCGGTGTAGACGTTGTCGATAAACTCTGTTCTGCATACAGCTGTGCGATAGCTACGGGAAGATGACCTATGGTAATTTTTTACCGCTTAATAGATGTAGGTGGTATAAATACATATGACATTATGAAAGTTAAAAATCCGGAGAAAACTACGGCGAGAAGAGTATTTCTTGAAGAACTTGGTATGCAGTTAATCTCAGACCATCTAAAACGACGCGCATCTATTCCACAAGTTCCTCGGTTAAGTAGAATGCGTATCAGAGAAATTTGTAATATATAGGTCTAGAAACTGTTCAAGAAGAACCAGAAAAAACTTCTGGAAGGTGTCAAGTCTGCAGTGCGAGAAAAAGTCGGAAAACAAAATACAAGTGCAATAATTGTAAAATGTTTTTATGTCTAGAGCACGTTATTGCAATGTGCAACGAGTGTATACATTTTCAAACTAATGCTGAAACTGAGCAAATTGTTACTGTTTTCCATAGCGTAGATTATAGTATCCGATTTGTATTTTTTTTTATTTTGTATGGTCAATAATGGCTTATTAATTTTCGTTAACTTTTTATTACCAAATTTTAAACGAGTCGTCTCTGTTTCGTAAAATAAATACTAGATTTTTGTTCCATTAGTATATGGCTTTGTTTCTTTTTTTATATAAAATAAATAAAAATAATTTACTAAGGTATTGTGGCTTTTTTTTTACTTGCGGTACGAGAGACCGATGTTAAAAAAATCATGTTAGTGCCGAAAGGAATAATATAACAATATAATAATTTTTATTTTTCTTGATTATTTTTGTATAGAATATAATACGTTTTTTATTATTTTGAGTATACCCCCTCCGGTATTTTGCAGATTCACGACCCTCCGGCGTGGGAAGGTTAAATTATAAATAATATCACTTTCTTTTTGAAATATCAAGTTTTTCTCTTAACATTTTTCGTAGAAATATATTAAAAACGAAACCGATACATCCTGTATAATCCACAATCAACAATTCTCCAACATCCATTAAAATATTTCTATGAATGAATAACAATACTATTTAATTTTAAAAGCGGAGACTTATTTTTAAATATTGATACAATCTTCTCGAAAGAAAAGCCACACAACCGTCTAAAAATTTTCAGTGAATCACTCTGTACCGATTGAGAAAAGATCCATGTTTTTCACCAGTAGTGCGGGAACAATCACGATGTGTGAATGTTATCTGCACAGCAGAGGCATCCAATGCCGTTGTCGTGAACTAACCCGTTGACAGTTCTTTGCAAGAAACCAACAATAATGTCGACGTTTCTTCGAAATATTGGATTTAATCGAGTGTTTTCGTTGTTCAGATGATAAGAAAAGTGAATTTTAGTGTTAAAAAATGTGGAAATTTTCTTTCGATTGATAAGTAACGTAAGCGTTTGGTAAGCGGCGTTGCCAGACTTGGAGTGAGTCATTTCCTGGAGCTTTGAAGCTGTTTTCTTAACGTATTGAAGTTTGCTTCAACTCGGCATAGGTGTTTACAAATATTTAGATAAAGACATACCTACGATGCGATCAATGTTATATTTCAATAAATGTTTCTCGGAAATCTACGTACTTGTTTGGATATAATGATTAATGTAGGAAAGTTTATTAGTTCATTACTTTTTGTATACAGGGCGACAATTCAAAAGTGTAGGAATAATCAGCTGTGTCTTAAGAATGACGAATCTGCCAAAAATTGCTCCTAACCGTTTAGGCGATATAGAGCTCAGATAATAGATAACGCTGTTTAACCTTATGCTTTGTTTGGAACCAATATGTTTAGACATTTGACAATTTAATTCTGCAATGGCGTATCAAGTAGTTTTTTCTTTAGAATTCAGAAGACTGTTTTCAAATATATGTTGAGAAGGTATTTAATTAAAAATGTAATTCAAACATTTTATTTTACAAAAAATAAATTCCCCTATTTTTATCCGAATGTCGTATCTATAAAAAATTTAGATTTAAAATTATCTCATTGTTATTATTGTTTATGAATAGGTATTATATAAATATTTGTTAGTTAGGTATACTTACAATAACAAACAGGCAATAAATCTCTTAAGCTGATTAACCAAATTATCGTGTACCTAATTATCATGTACATGTTCACAAACGCTTCGATCTAGAGGCTTATATCATTGGATATGATAAATGGGTGAGAAATCTACCGGATGATGTTTTTTCAGTCCCCTTTTCTTCCCATGAACTTTTTTTGCAATGCTGGTAGATTCCAAATGAATTTAGAAATGTTTTGATCTCTGGTAGTTTTTTATCTATTATCTAGAAACAAAGATAATCCCTAATTATATCACCACATATTGCCCTTGAAAATACGTTTCTATAATTTCATGTGGTTTTTTGTTAGCCAATATAATATGTAGTTGATGTGAACATGTGAACATTTATATTGGAATTCGTTAAAAAATTGGCTTTTACCACATAAAACTTATCATCGAGATTCTACGCCAATTTCAGACTTTTAAAACAAATAAGCGCCACCTTGTTTTTGAAATAAAAACTAAAATGATAACTGACAAATGGCGGTAAATTTAAATTATATTTTTTAGTAGTTACATATTAAATTATAAATCAATTACACATAAACTATTGTATGGACCTAGTAAGAACCAACTTTTTTTACAAAATAATTTATGTCAGTAGTATCAAATTTGAGTAAATGATTTGTTATAATCAACATTTTATGTTAACCCTACCAAAAAATTGGTTGTTTCTTAAATTATGCAACTAGAAATAAAAAAACTGATAAATATTTTTAACTACATATGGCACACTCTTCTATGTGATAAATGAATTCAGGATCTAGTCCAACAATAAATTAATATCCTTCTGTCATTTTCTGGATTTTCAAATTGACGCATGGTGAACCAATGAAGTTTTTCTCCAAGTTGTCAACGCAGCACCAAATCATTACAAAATTAACAGTAGGAAATAGAACGAAATCACAATTTAAAAAAAAATCTAGACATAAGTTTTTAAAGATAAAATTGGAGTTTAGTCTATTGAGGTACAGAATGAATTCACTGGCAAAAAATAATTCCCTAAAAAGGAAATTCCAAGAAAGGAACGCCTGCATTTTTTGAATTTAGTAAGTATATCAGAGAATTACCCAATATACGTCAAATAACTTAATGTTGACCACCTTTCTGGATGGTCTCCTATTTTATTTAAAATAGCATTTGCGATCTGTGGTTTACTTACTCCCCTCATTGGTATTTTTATTAAAAATTTCAATTTCTACAAGACGCAGTATGAATATTGGATAATATTTTTTGATCAGGTGATCATTGTGTTGGGATAGTGCTCCATGTGCCGACGTCTGGCTTTTTTGCATTTTTATTTGTAATGTCCTAGATAAAATTCATCTCAGCTATTTCATAATTTGTAAAAATTAGCATTGTTATGACTCATAACTTCATCAGATTATATCGAGTATTTAAAATATTTTTACGTTTTACAATTTACAACTTAAACAAAAACAAGCTACGACTACAAAATAAATAAAAAAGAAAAGATTATCCACAATAAGAAACTGTCCATAATAAGATACTATCGACAGTAAAATGCTATCCCACAATAAGATACTTTCCAAAATAAGTAAAAACCAATAGTTGTTGAGTTTTAAAAAAAGTTTTAGCAATATTGGCTTAACTCTCATAAAACTTTTTGTGTTACCTGGATTATTTTTTGTCCTCAAACCTTTTTTGTTATTAAACATTTTTTTGTACGTGATTTAGCAAATACTAGCGCAGTCTGTGACTTCACATTCACAAATGATTGATATGTCAAATTGTTTGATATTTCATTGTTTGCTGTTTTCAAATATGTTCCCTTTTCTCTACTGCTGTGAGTGAGAATTGTGACAAGCTGTTTGCTTCAAAACAAAACAAAGTTGTACGAAAAACAGAAGTCAAAAACCGTTATTAACTAAATAAACGTTAATTTTTTTTAGTTTTGTGTTTTTAGTTTTTTGTTTTTTAAGTTTAGTTTTTGCTTTTGTTCGTTATTTTTTAGTTAGTTAATTTTTTTTAGTTTTTTTAGTGTTTTAGTTTTTTTAATTTTTTTAGTTTTTTAATTTTTTTTAGTTTAGTTTTTTTAGTGTTTTAGTTTTTTTATTTTTTTTTTAGTTATTTAGTTTTTTTAATTCTTTATGTCCTTTTAGTTGTTTTTTAGTTTACTTCTATTTTTTCAATTTTTTTTCTATTAATTTTTTTTTGTTTTTTATGCTTTTCAGTTTTTTATTCTAATTTTTTTACTATGCAATTTTTTATCCATGGAACATAAATAATTATTTTACATTCAATTAGTACAATTCTAAAGCACACAAATGTGAGTTGTTATGGATGACGTTTGAAAGCATTTTTAATGGACTTTCCAAATTATGCATTGAATGTGGAGGGCTGTTATCAGGTGTTACTGGGTTATTAAACATCATTTAGGTTCCCCCTTCATACCACATAACCGGTTTTGGTGATTATGGCCCCTTCTAATGCTAACAAGGTCAGAAATTTGAATTTAGTTACAAATAAAAACAGTAGATATACCGATTAATAAAACCTACTAAACCGTGAAAATATATTTAAATTAAAACATGGTGAATGAATGTATTGGTGAATAAAAAAGCATAATAAAACTATCCCAAAATGTTTATAGCTTATAAAAATAGTTAACAGTAATTAAATTATGGATCGTAAGAATTTATAATAATATAGAATGTAGATTAGAGAAAAGTTCTTATGTTGTGAACATTGCATGAACTGCCCAGAAGGTCTGGTATTTGTTGTAAGGGAGTTATGACAGTGACGTTTTAGATGTAATTTCGACCAATCAATTAATAGATTTTTTATACTAAGTTTATCATCATAGTTTGGGGCTTTTGTTGGAACATGAACATGTTATGGAAACTATTTTTTTTTGTAATACTGGCAAAAGTTTCATGGATTTATTTAATTCGTTTAGTTTAGTCGAATTCGTTCTAAAATTGGTTTCATTGCACTATTTATTTTTGATTAGTAATTTTAAATCCCCACTTAGTGATAATCGAACTGATTCAACACTTTCACTTTCTGCAGCTTATTTGGCATATTTGACTGCTTTTTCATTGCCGTGTTTTTAATAAATATTAATAAAACCATAGTTTTGTTAATTGGGCACTAAAGAGATTTTGTTTTATTTTGGATTACAACGGGGTGGTTAAAAAATATTTTTTTTTAAATGTTATGGAACTAAGAAAGTCTTTTAAAATGATATTGTATCGAGAATTTAAGTAGTTAATCAAAATTATAGCTCTAAGTAGTGAATAGAGTTCTGCTGAAAAGATGTGATTAGTTATTAACAGTTTATACAAATGACTTAATGTTGGAGTTACTATTGCTTTATATTTACAGGCAACGGTGTATATTTGTCTATAATTTTTATAGTTTTATGGTAATGCATTTAATGATGATTTAGTAACATGTTTTGTTGAGCAGTTAAGAGTTCTTCTTTTATACTGAAAACAAGATGATGATAAAGAACTAGGTATATTTTTAATATCCGTCATGGAGCAGATACAGTTTATTAAAATGAGAATATTTTGAGTATTTGAGAAGATGGGAAAAGTTATTAAAAGTTTATACAAATGGCGTAAAGTTGGGTTTCCCATAACAGTTCCAACACTATCTTTAGATTTAGAGGTATTGGTGTAAATTTGTATATAATTTTTATAGTTTTCCGGTAAAACATTTATTGATGATTTATTATTAGAGTTGTTAACAGAATGTTTATCTACAAAAATAAGATTGGTTACTGTTTTTTGTTTCATTTACCAGGAAGCAGCGGCAAAAATAGCTTGAAAAAGCAGTCTGGAATTAAAATGTTAAGTTTTGTTAGGTAGTTTTTAACTACTGTGAGAAAAAACAGGTTTTAGAAGATTGAGATCATTTGGAAATTGGTAGAAAAAGTTTTTACATGCGATTTTTTCTAGCAGGGTTAAAAATATTAGATGTAATCTTCTATCTTCTATGAAGGGGTTTATTGACTTTATTGTATTGTTTCTGAATCAGAGATGTGCGTTGCGAAAAGCTCCTGCTGTTATGTATATCGCTGTTTTTTTTATTACTGTTTAGACATTTAAGAATGTATTCTCAAGATGACTGTAAGCAATTAAGCCTTAGTCACGTTTTAAATTATGAAGACTGTGTATAATGTAAGAAGCCTTCCAGTCATTATTTATAATTGTTTCTAAAAAAATAACTCTTTTTTGACATGTTCGTAGAAGATTATTTGTAGAGGTTCGAGCTGAGAGTTTTATCAAAAATCATGTCCAACAATTTTTCAAATTTTTGGTCGTTAGGTGTTGAAAACTAATATATTGTGTTGTATTATTATTCTACAAAAATTTCTTAAATAGATTTCCAAAATATACAAATTTGGTATGTGTGGATTTAAGAATATGCCGATTCTTCTTTTCTTATTTTCACGCTAATTTGTCTTTTGTTATTTGTATTGTTGCCAGATGTACAGTGTTTTTGATAATATTGGTCACGTTGGTTTTTTAAATGCATTACCTATATTAGATACACACAACCAAATTTATATGGAGTCACTCTGTATTTCTAAACAAACTTTTTGTAAGGAAAAAAAAATTGGTATCCAACTTTAATATAAGGCTTTTTGTTCCAAACAAACACAATAATAAAGAAGAAACGACTGCTGCGATAACAATGCCTTATTAGACTAACAGATGTGCAAGAATTATTGCACTAATTAAACAAGAAATGTCCCAAAGAAACATAGAAGAAATATTAGGCGTTACCCAGGGTGTTGTTTTTTTTTTTTAATTTGGTGTCATCGGCATTGACTACTAAGGCCATTAGCCTCGTGTTCTGTGAAGGCTAACTGTTAATTAGAACCCAACAGTGAATGGTTAAGTGGGGAATCTTACCAAGGCATCAGAATTCATTTGTATCGAAAACATATGCAAGGTATTTGGAACTAGGAACTCTTAAGAACAGGAACAGACACAGTTGTCAGAAAGTCACATCTGAACAACAGGACCGCTTTGGGTGCCAAATTGTTAGAAGAAATCTCACTGTTTCTCATCCAGAGCTACAAATAAAACTTCTGGAAGCTACAGATGTAAACGTTTCAGTTAAAACCATAATAAAAAATACTTTACGCTCAAGGGTTGTACAGAAGGAGAGGATTACTAAATTTGTGCCTTTCACACCAAAACTGGACAATTAAAAATTTGTAAAATGTTCTTTTTTAGGATGGGACCAGAATTAGCCTAAGATCAGCTGATTCTCGAATTCGACTTCTCAGAGTTCTAGGAAGACGAGCTAAACCTCAGACTGCCAGATTGGTCCCAAGATGTCAAGAAAGAACTGTAATCTTCTGGCGAGGTAGTATGCTGGAAGCAAACTCTTCATTGTCACCACTTTAATAAACTTTAACCGGTCGAAGGTAGATTGATTTAGTGTTAGAACTAATCGTTAGGCTTTGAAGACCTGCAATTGGGGATAATTTTTTCTTCATGCACGATAATGAACCTTCCCATACAATCAGAGGGGTTAGAGAATGTCTTGAAACGAAAGGTATCACAGTAGACTGGCCTACATGTTCACTAGATCTAAATCCTATAGAACACTTGTGGGAGCAGCTCAGAGTAGTGTTAGAGCTCATCACAACAATGCAGGAAATGTCGCACAGCTTATAGATGCAGCATTAGCAGAATGGAAGAACAAGATAATGTTGGCAATTTAATAAGAAGCATAACAAGGCAAATAGAAACTTGGGCTAGAGATGGCAACACGGCTAATTCAAATTATTTTTTTTTGTTTTGCTTTTTGGCCATTAAAAATTATTTCGTTTCAAAAATAAAAAAAAAAAAATACCGTTGTGGGTATTTTGTCCACCAATTAATTTTATTTATTGTCATGTGGGTTATGTTTAATTAATATCTTTGGTAAGGAGTTAGTTTTATTTATACCTGAAAAATGTTCATACATCTTAAAAGATATGAAAAATAATAGATGATTACGTATAAGTTTGGTTGTGTGTATTATAGATTACTGTTGAATCCCTGCAAAAAAATACTTCATTCTTATGAAGAAATAGTAGATGCTAAAATACAAAAAATTACAATATATTTTCTTGAGATTTTTAAATTTTAATATCTTATGCTTAGATAGGATTCCTCACTTCGGCCAATCACTGTTGGGTTTTACTTAACCGTGCTGTTCTTAAAATGGCGTGGTAAACATAACAAGGCCTATCTGCACTCTAGAATATTAGACTACTAGTACTCCAGAACCTACATTGAACACATAAAATATTGTCGAAGTCGAAGACACCGATAAAAAATTCTTTAAATCTGTTTTTAACCATTTTAACATGGTTTTTTGATTAAATCCCTCTTCAATCACATATTTACGATTATTTTATGTGAACGTATAGGTGTTGAATACTTATATCAAAATAAACGGAAATAGTATATGTGATAACAAACAATATTCGAGGCATTATATTTACAAACAAAAATATTTCCTTTGTAATCGCTAACCTCAGTTAATAGTTATAGTTGTAACGAATGGTTTTCACATAGATAAAAAGACATGAGGTACGTAAATAATTGTTCTGATTTAATATTTACCAGAATTTATTATATGATATAAACAGTTAAGTATTTCTAAGTGATTTTATAACGCTTTTTTTGCGTAGAGATATGTAGATACTTTTTACATTACATGAGGTACATTAAAAAAATTATTCAGAATCTCTCAATAGATTGTTTTGTGTTTCCTGAAAGTTTTTGTATTCTTTAATTTTATCTCTCCAGTTAATAATAGTCATCATCCTTAAATTGTTCATTACATGTTCTATCTAGTTTTCGTTCTACCTCTATTAACCATTGGTATCTTGAAAACGAAGGAAATTTTTCCATCTTTTAAACATTCTTATGATATTGTTCTTTACAATTAACTGGAAAATTGTTTGTATACCTCAATAAAGCCTTTACTAATTTTTCCCCACTTTTACAAAAATTCTTCCAGCTCTGTCATTTAACACTTTATCTTGAGAAAGTATTGTAAAATATACGTAGTTTTTTGAAATATAGTGACATGTAGATTCGAAAAGTTAAACGCGAATCCTCCATTTTACAATGAATTAAGCAAATATAATAGGAATGTACGAGAAACAAACTAATACCAATGACAAGCATTGCAGAATACGTACGCTTTCCACCATTCCCACTTACGCTCGTCTCTTGTTCTATTTGTCGTATGCGCGATTTTTATTTCAATCAAAACCATTAGGTACAAAACAAAGAAAAAGAATACAGATTTTAAATTGGTATTTTATCAATAGTTTCAATGAATATATAAATATGAAACATCTACTAATAGTTTTATTTTAATTTAAAATTTACAATAAATGGTCAAAATGATGTTCATTATTGTCAATGTACATTCTAATTAGCTTTCAATTTTTTTACATTACTTAAAACCTCTAAATAATAGCGTTATCTTCGACGGTGATCGGTTGATTTTGATAAACTAAATTTTTATCATATCCCCACAATAAAAAATGTAGAGTGGTTATATCGGGTGGCAAAGGGGACCAATTAGTAGGGCATCTTCTCCCTATCAATTTTTTAGGAAATTTTTGGTTTAAATATGTCCTGACCTTAAGCGGAAAATGGGCGGGAGCATCATCTTTCCGCAGCCAAATTGTTCGTCTAATCTCCAACGGTTATTAGGGTTAGTACTAGAATGTCACGAAGCTTTGGCCGAAGTATCCATCAATAATGTGGTCATCTTAAGATGGATGATAAATCACGCCACATCGAAAGGTCTTGCTGATTCACTAGCCAAGAAAGCAGCCAACCAAATACTTTTTGGACCTGTCCCTTCTATTGACCTGATAAAATCGGTAGTGACAGACCTAATCAAAGAACATTCGCTTTTGAAATTCAAGAAAAGATGGAATAAAACAAGAAACTGCAGAGTTGCCAGGGAGCTCTTAGGTTATCCTGACAATACTGCAGAAAACAAATACTTGACTATGACTAGACAGAATCTGCGCCTAGTCACAGGCATTTTGACTGGTCATTGCCAAGTACGAAAGCATCTCCATATCATGGGCTGTCAGAATCCGAACTCTGCAGAGGGTCCTAACAAGAAGATGAGACCATCGAGCATATCCTTTTCGATTGCTCGACGCTTTATTTATTAGAAGATTTGTGTTCGGTGAGTAACAGCTAACACTGGCCGATATAAGAGAAGCACCTCTTGGCGACGTTGTCAAATGCATTAAATCTGTAGGCTGGCTCACGAGTTAGGAGGTGCCTATAATCTCAGGAGGATGCACAATGGGCCCAATGAGGCCTAAGTGCCGTGGGGTAACTTACCCTCCACACGTTACAGATACAGACAGTTCCAAATTTATTTTCAAATTAATAAAAAAAAATTAATATAAATGGCCATCAAAAAAGTAGGCCCACCAACTAATTTCCTATCATTCCACCATAAACGTTTAACGACCATTGGTTTTGTTTATTCACAAATTCGTTATTATAAAATAGCTATTTGTTAATGAAGAGCGAAAAGTGAGAAAGTTGTCCGCGCGACGCGTAGCGAAGGGTGGCAATCTGTAGAAAGCGGCAATGAACTTTTTGCTAAAAATGCACACAAGATTTTTCTACGATCACACTTTCTTAAGAAATAAATATAAAAACTAAAAATTTGTCGTAAGTAGTGTATAATGTGTTGCCTACCTACGTTAATCATATAAAAAACAGTTAATATCCAAAGTCCATGTCAACTTGAATAACAGAACAAAAAAATATTTAACTACGTGAAAATAAATTGAAAATCATTTATTAAAAAGAAATACTATTGTATTATACCTAATTTAAATTAGGCAAGCGACAGAGCTGTCAAGTTTTTTCGCTCGGCGAGCGACAAATCTTTCATTTAATGTCAGTTCGCAGAAAACGTCAACTTTGCGGTTGTATTTCGAAGCGCAAAAGCCTACTTCGGATAGTGATCGTAGAAAAAGTAGATTTATCAGTTAGAAATTGACAGAAAAATGATCTTTTTCCATAAATATCCTTCGTTAAAATGCTGTTTAGTACAAACTTTGGTGCGTCTGAAGTTTAAATGGACGACAAAAATTATTTTTAGAATTTTTCTAACACTTGTTTGCCACAATTCTTGTGCTTGTGTTAGGATTTTGTATGACGGATAAACAAACATTTAGTTGATTAATTTAATTTTTTGTTGGTAGGCTATTATTCATAAGCCATAATACCAGTTTTACGAAATCTTTTTAAAAGTTGTTCAAGAACTTCTTTCATGTGCTGTTCTTGGAAGGAAAATCGTGCTGCATAAACTATAGACGCCAATAAACAGTTTTACAAACATTCTTCAAGCATTAAAATCATATTTATTCTCTCTTCTCTCGAATACTTCTTTATTTTTATTAATAACAACTATCAATTTACCAAAAACAAAATCACTCGTTTTATCTAAACTAAAAATTTTGACTTTTTGACAATTATGGACTATTCTTCGCGTATGCATTTTTCTAAAGGTAATTTGATTAAGTGCGGCATTAAAAGAGTAAGGAATTATTGAGTCCTTCAGGTAATTAAAGAAAAATCAATAAATTAACTTATATTCACAATAAATTTTCCAGTTTCTGCCGAATACCGATGAGGTTATGAAAATGAGTATTTACAATATCCTTAAGGACTGTTACTTTTCAATGTAAATAAAAATGTAAAATATTTTTTTTTTAATTAGGTAATAATTAGAACAATTATTACAATTATTAACTTATTAGAAAAATTCGGTATAAATAAATGTATGTTTTAAAATCAAATTATTAGTAAACAATTGAAATTTATTAATGCATAGAAACTAAAAATAGTAGTTATAGGTATAGGGAGGAGCGCACCAAACTCTAGGAGTACATTATAGACGTGAAAATAATATAAAAAAACTCATATGTTCCTATCCGATTTTCATTTGTTTTCAAGTTATATCATATTAACAAATAAACAAATTTACACATAAAAATTCTCTTATTCTAAATTTAAATAAGTATCTGGCATTTTGCAACAATAACAATCACATAAATTCGAAATTAAATGTTCAGTTACTGTTCACTGTACACTATACACATCAAAACGTCAGAAATATCAAATGCCTTTGAGCCTTGAACATATGGCATACTTTGATAATGTTAAAATTCAGAAGTGGGAAGCTAGATGAACATTTTTAATTACGCCATAACTTGAAAACAAATGAAAATCGGATAAGAACATATGAGTTTTTTTACATTATTTTCACGTGTATAATATACTCCCAAAGTTTGGTGCGCTCCTCCGGACTCACCCTGTATAGAACTTTTAAAGTAAAATTTACTTCATATTGGTAATATAAAATACAGGATGTCCCATTTAAATTAACGCAGTAATTAAATAAAACATTATACTGTGATAAAACTTCACATTGCAAACACTTTGAACATTTTTTGAAATATTTTAATGATTCTGATAAAAAGTTACAACATTTTGTAGGGAACTGCCAAAGATTCGTTGTTAAATTATTTTTTAATCAAGAGCAATAAATTAATTTGAACACTATATTTTTCAAAAATGTCAAATTAAGAAAATAAGAATGTAAAATAATACAAATTCATTAAAAAATATAAACAACCGAGTTAAACAAAAAAAAAAGAACAAAAATCTTATTTTTTTTTTTTTCAAAAAACTCGAATACTTTTTATAATACGGATGGAATTGGTCAAAAACACGTTAAATGAGTGTAAAATAATAGATATTTGTAAAAAATAGACGAATAACCGAGTTAAAAACAAATCCCATTTAAAAAACAATATAACTTTAGTTTTGGAGATATTTAGCTTAAATTTGGAATCTAGATTGGGTTATAGGGCATACATTATTAAGTATATCAGATAGTTGTTAAATCTACAGGGTGATATTTTTGCAGGAGTCATGTCTCCTTTTCTCCCCCTTAATTTTTTTGCTGTGCACCACTGGTAGATTCTAAAATACAAAATGAATTTTTTTGTTTTATTTAGAAACTTTTTTTGTTTTAAAACTCTTTTCGTGTCTGCGACCGTTATCGAGAAAAAAATTAAGAACGATTTTCTCTAGAAATTATTTATTTTAGAATACAAAAAACCAAAATAATAACTACTAAACTACATTACTTCAAATAATGTTGAAAGTGATCCCCTCCTACCCTTATTGCATTCCAAGTTCAAGCTAAATATTTAAAAAACTGCAGGAGCTCTTAAGAAAAAAGACAAGACAAATCTTGAAATTTTAACACGCTGTAGATCGGTAACGAAGCGTTTGCGGACCTATATTTATATGAACTTTTAGTCACAAACTAAGCCAAAGAATTACCCCCTTTCGTATGTGCACGTGAGGAACACCCCGTATATTATTATATGTATTTTAAATTAAAATACTAACACGGGATAAACGAAAAATACTTGTTTTTTTATGCTGTCTCTTTTAAAAACTGACCCAAGGAGAATATCAATAATTCTGGTTCTGACAGGAGACCTATTTCCTATCTATGTGTAAATATCTGCTCACACCGATAAGTACATACTTTCAAATGTCATGCGATTTTTCGAGTGCTTTTAAATCTGACAAACATTTGTAAAATTCAGGCACCCCAACTCTACTGAATTTGCCTTCAAATTTGGATGGCTCAAGATCTCCATGGCTTTTATTTGCATATGATTGAATACTGATTCTAAAATGTATATATGCAAGAAAGAAGTCTCTGCTGACTCGTTAGGGATTGAACTTTAGAAGCTATTGGATTTTGTAGCAAAACAAAATGAGTACTGTTTGAAGTTTGTGCCATGATTTTGGACGTGATTACATCCATCATCAGGGAGAACTTAGTGAGATTGGTTCGTAATGATATGACTTTATATGTCAATAATAGAAAAAATTATTGTTTAAAAGTTACTTTTAATTAAATTTGGACTTCATCATACTTTTAAAGTTTTAGCTAGTAAATGTAGATATCATATTATCTTAGATATACTCACCCTTTATGCCATATAACCAATACACTTTTTGTCCGCATCATATACCAGAAGAAGAAAGAAGTATCGTAACTCAGACACGGACGATGTTTTGAGAGGGTTTATTTGTAATTTATAAAATTTATTTACTGTTTAATTCCTAATAAATCAAGCCTTTTTTTCTAGAAACCTCTCTCCCTACTCTAACAATAACTTGCCTATGAAATGACCTCATATCTTTTTTTTTCAAATATTTTGGCACAGTACACATTTCTTCACCTTCCTAAATGTCCTTATTAAACTCAAAAAACTCAAAAAAATACAGAAAAACAAAAAAGCAAAAACAAGTACAAAAAAAAAAGAAATCAATAAAACTTAAGCTGTCACTTGGCGCTGTCAACGAAATATCTTAAGACTGCTTTACACTACACAATTTCTTGTACAAGATTTAATACAATTTCTTGTACAAGATTTGACATAATTTCTTGTAAAATATAAATTGTGTTCTATCGTTTGGTAAATTGTTTGAAAAATCGGAGCATGTCCTCTATGATTGCC
The DNA here is from genome assembly GCA_927349885.1 of Psylliodes chrysocephalus. Classification (NCBI taxonomy): domain Eukaryota; kingdom Metazoa; phylum Arthropoda; class Insecta; order Coleoptera; family Chrysomelidae; genus Psylliodes; species Psylliodes chrysocephalus. The sequence continues at coordinate 54,872,447 of OV651815.1, read as the reverse complement.
AGACTCTTTCATTTATTAGAAGATTTGTGTTCGGCTAGTATCGGCCGACACCAGCCGATATAAGAGAAGCACCTCTTGACGACGTTGTCAACTACATTAAATCTGTAGACTAGCTAATGAGCTATGAGGTGCCTATCATCTTAGGAGGATGAACAATGAACCTAGTGAGGACTAAGTGCCATGGGATTATCCACCCTTCACACGTTACAGATACTATTATGTGCTTACTCGGAAAAGCATATTATGGATGTCAATTGTTGAGCAACATTATGTCACATATTAAACAGAAGTAATAAATATTTCATATTTATATTTCTCTTTAGTATTCATGTATCATAAACCATTCGAAACAAACCCAAAAGCGTGCATAATAGGGTCTTTATCGCATGCTAACCTTCTAACCCAGCCATAATATACCTGTGGCCCACGGGCCACATGCGGCCTCCCAACCTTTTTTGTGTGGCCCTCCAAGCTTTTTTGTTCAGCTGCAAACACTATTATTCTCAGATAGCACAAAGTCGTCTTAAATACGTCTAGCATAAGACATTAGAGACGTCTTTAAGACGTCTGCTATTTCCTGAAAGACGTCTGATGTTACAAAAGGGGACGTCTTTAAGACGTCTTATTAATGACTTATATTGATCTGTAGAGCTTAAAATAAGCCATAATAGCTTATAATGGTCTTGTAAAGCCTTAAATAAGCCATAGAAAAGATGTCTAAGACGTCTCATTAATGGCTTATAATGGTCTTGTAAAGCTTTAAATAAGCCATAAATAAGACGTCTTTAAGACGACTTATTAATAGCTTATAAATGGTCTTGTGAAGTCATAAATAAGACGTCTCGGATATCTTGGTTATTAATAAGTAAGAACAACCTTGCAGATCATAAATAATGCAAAAAAGTAAATTAAAATATTTATTGATTAAATATCTATTAAACACAGGTCACTAAGAGTTATTTTCTTTGTAGCGTATTCGATCACTCCTCTTTAGTCATAACTGGATTGATTTTTCTCTTTGATTTGTAGTTGCCTTTGTATAGCTCCTAAAAAGAAATTTAGTTAAGAGCATCTAGTCACAGAAAATTATACTTTGCAAAAGTTAGTAAAAACCGAAAGAACAGTTATCTATAAAACAAAACAAAAACTTAATTTCTTAGAGTTTAATTCATAGAATTTTTATAATCATTTAATGCAATATGAGCTATTATGCTTAATCGCCTACTTTAACAATTTTACTTCAACTTCACTTAAAATGACTATCTAATAAGGAGTTTTTGATATTAATAGTTCTCAAAATCTCCATAAAAACAAAAATTGATAATTGACGAATATCTGAATTAAATCTTATATTAAGATTTTAAGGTGAAGGGGGGAGAAAAAGTCCTTTATATCTCACAAGGAAAGTCCAATGTTTAATTATTCAACAAAACATTGAGTGCGACCGGTTTCGAAGTAACATCACTTCATCTTCAGGCTCGCCATACTCTCCATCCACTAGGGAATACTACAGACAAGTTTCATCAAAACGTGGGGGATGAAATAAATTGTAAAACAAAACAATGTTACAAGTTATAAAAGTTAAAAATATTTGAAAAACAAATATTAGTCGATATAAAGTTAAAAATTTTAAAATATTCAAGACGATACAAAAACAAATTACATACATTAAACAGATTAAAAGATATCTTTTAATCTGTTTAATGTATGTAATTTGTTTTTGTATCGTCTTGAATATTTTAAATTTTTAACTTTATATCGACTAATATTTGTTTTTCAAATATTTTTAACTTTTATAACTTGTAACATTGTTTTGTTTTACAATTTATTTCATCCCCCACGTTTTGATGAAACTTGTCTGTAGTATTCCCTAGTGGATGGAGAGTATGGCGAGCCTGAAGATGAAGTGATGTTACTTCGAAACCGGTCGCACTCAATGTTTTGTTGAATAATTAAACATTGGACTTTCCTTGTGAGATATAAAGGACTTTTTCTCCCCCCTTCACCTTAAAATTACTTCAACTCACACATGGCTACCCCCCTTGTCAATTATATTAAGATGTTTATACTTTTAAATTAATTTAATTATTCTTAGAAGAAATAGGATATTAATGTTCTATGTATATTGTATATAAACAAATATTCATTTATTACCTGTATTCCAAGAACGTGCTATATCGGTAACAGAAACTATTCTTCCCTCTTTGGTTTTTGTCCCATATTATTTAAGTAGAAAGAGACAAATGCTCAAAATAGTCCAAAGTCGCTTTTGGTGGTTATAATCGTTTACGCAATAAAATAATCATAATCCACAACGAGCTTGGGCCATACAAATTTTTGGCTTGGGCTTGAATGTACTTCTTCTTTTCTTCGTTTTATATGAGCTCAATCTTTTCACTTTTCCTCTGCACTTGATATATGATTTCAATATTCTACTCCAAATATTACACTGAATATTTTGTTTAATTTTGTATACTTTTTAAAGTAGGATGGTCACTTTTACACTAGATATTTTGTGATTTTTATGGGACTTCTGGGCTCCCGATTCGGAGACCGCCATTTTAATGTTGCCACGACAGTGTCCGAATCGGAAATCTGGCTTGAATGTAATGTTAAGTCAAACGTCAAACTTCACTTCATTTGATTCTTCTTGTTAAATTTGAATTATGTAAACCGTGCAAGTTTTCGTCCGACTGAAAGACGTTTGTAATGCGTCTTTAAGAAGTCTTTGAGCTTTCGCATTAATATATGGATTTGGCAAGACGTCTTAAGAACGTCTTTGAGCTCTCATATTAATACGTCTGAATTATGCCTTTTGCAAGACGCCTTATAAGACGTCTTAATAACGTCCTAGGACATTGAAACCAAACCAAGGTACAAAAAAGATGTCTTTCAGACGTCGTGTGCTATCTGGGTTAGGAATTTAAATAGTTGACCAACAGTCCTTTTTTGAAACAAATTGTCCTTGCAACTTTTCAAAGCTTATTAAAACAACATGAGGACCTCTTTTTTATATATTTAAACTAAAGCAAAATGAGGACATTTTTTGTTTTCAGAAAATATTTAACAGGGATCCCTATTGTCACCCATTGTCCTTTGTTTACGTTTCAAAAAGGTGGCAACTCTAGTTATCACCCAAAAATATTGTGGCTCGTGTAGCATAACAAACAGATTTATGTGGCCCGAAAGAAAAAAAGGTTGAGTACAGCTGTTCTAACCTTTGCTCGCTCCTTTTATAAACGAATGTAACTTGTGATAAGATGCTAAATCTATTCCATATTTTACCCTTATCACAGCTTGCTGTTTTGGACGAATACACCAAAGTGACGAAGATTTGTAAATTTTTGACATTCCCAACATACACGCTAACATTATCGAATTACTTTTTAAGTATGCTCCATCCATAATACTAACTTTTCTTATCGCTTGTAGTATAAATTCTTGGATTTCAGCCGCCAATTCTTCAATTCGCAACGTTAAGGGCACTCCGCTGCGCGTCGTGGCCTTAAACTCGTTGCTCATGCTTTAAAGGCTCGATTATGCATAAGTGTCATAATATACTATTTCCAAATAAAATTTTGATATTATCCATTAATAATAAGTATTATCTTGGATTTAAAATGTAACTTCTTTTACACAATCCAATCCAATGCATGAGTCACTATCAAATAGGTACATAGTTGCCAAACGTTAGATGACTATTTTTTGGATTAACATTAAACCTACTCCAGTACAGATCTAAATTACATTCTAAATACAAAAATTATGCTAACTAAACCAAAACTAACTTAAGAGCAAATCAGACACTTCGAAAATGTATAATTCCTTTTGAACCTTTATTTTTTGACATTTTCAGGTGATAATAAAATTTAGGGTGCAGAACCCTTGAATTTTTTGTTATCCTTCGAAAAGTATTTATTTTGATCGGTTTTAAAAGGAATTAATAAAAAAATATGAAAATTTGCTGCTTTTTATTTTAAACTATATCTAGTAGTTTTGAAATGGGGGGATGTCCCACCTTTTTTCTTAAACGTTTCTGTAGAGTGCTGCCTACTGGTTGAACAAATTTATATTAGAAAATCCTTAAAACATTTTTGCTTTCGCGAGAGGTGTTATTTACTCTTAAATTAATTTTAAATTCATACTAAGCAGATGTATTATGTTAATATTATTTCAGTCAGTATTATTTGTGGAAGAACCTCAGTGTTTCCTAATTTTTAAAGGTTATTATGAAGATACTTTTATTTTGTAAACTAGTTTAGTAGGTGTTCAATTTGGTCGTCTTCTTACTATTATTAGTTGCTCCCAATAAGAAATTATTGAATTTAAAATCAATATAATATTTCTATACTATAAATATTGCATTTTTCATTCTACAAAACATTTCTAAAGAAATAAATATAAACCGAACTCTAACAAGAAAATATTTCTGTGAATTGATGTATTTAGGTAGGTTGATGTTGAAAATAGGAAGTTTAATAATAACTAAATTCTAAGGATATGTAAAAAATGTATTATTTTATAAGTTTATAATTGGGTTGGCCCAATATAAATACGAACAGAGTTAAGAAGCTTTGGAGAATAGGTATTAAAATATCTAAACAAGTCGTTACCGAGAAACATTTTTGAATATCACTCGTCATCTGGATTATTTTATTACAAGATAAATGCAATTTTGGCACAGTGAATTGTTCTAGGAAATATTTTAGAACGAAATCGATTTTTACAAGTACAGGGTGATATAGTAGTGACGTTGTTGATACTTTTTTTAAATTTTCACATTTTACCTGAAGAGATGTATAATAATATGTTAAAATTGATATTATGATTGTACAAATCTAATAAATAAATTTTAAAGAGATATGTTTTTAAATCTAAATATTTTTTAGGAAACTTTCAGCTCCTTTTTGATTTTAAGATCCATCATCTGCAACTCAAAATATACCTCTGTTAGAAAAATGTATTTAACATAACATCTCTTTGGATAAAATCATCAAAGTTCATAAAAAAAATGGTCAAAAAGATTTTATAACACCCCTTATAGGAAAGGAAGAGGCAGCAGGTTTATATAAAAATTAGATTCCTGATTTTTTTTTAAATATTGTATATAAGGTCAAGTTGGTTAACTGGAACCTAGAGGTAACTAGGCCCTAATTTTGTAATCCAATATTTTAAACTTCCATCGCTTTGTAACATGACAGCTATGATCCCAAAGCTTCCGTTACATCTACTTCTTAAGTTCTTGCTGTGAGTATCGTAACAAAAATATTCATGTTAAAGTATTTTTTTGGTAGAAGAATAACAACGTTGGGCACTGACGTATTAAAAAATAAAGTTTTTAACATAAAAATCGGCCTAGTATAAGAAAAAGCATCTATAGTGTAATTTATTTTAACATTTTAAGGTTATATTAATGAAAACAAGTTTGACTGTATAGGTTCCAGTTGCCTTGGTAAATTCGATATGATGAGGCAACTGGAACTTAAGTTTTCGGGTAACTGGGTCTGTGGGTTTCAGTTACCCTATACAGTTGTATTGTAACTGTTAGTTTAATATTTTATCTTTTATTTTATCCTACTGCAAATAATAAACGTGCATAATAGTGACAGTACTAAAATTTTCAGGACATAATGGTGCGTAATTACCAGAGTCGTACCCAAAAAGGGGAAGATGGTAAACACTATTCCCGAAAAGCTCTTATTCATGCTGCCGAGGACGTTAAAATTAGTAATAAACCAATGTTCGCCGAAGCAAAATTTTATAACATTCCCAAGTCATCTTTACGACATTATATTAAAGGTACAAGAGGAACTGGTATTTTGGCTTAAAAAGGACACTGAGGAAGAGGAAAAAAATGCTTTAACCAAAGAAGCAGAAGAACAACTAGTTTCTACATTAAATACAATGCAAAAGTGGGGATATGGGCTTTCACGCCAAGAGACGTTGGACTTAGTGCAGTTATATTTGAAGAATAGAAATTTAAATATTACAAAATTCAAAAATATTCGTACTGGAGAACAATGGTTCTTGAAGTTTTGTGAAAGAAATAAGCTACGAGGTGTGGGTGGCAATTAAATAATGAGAATTTTAAATTTTAAAACATTTATTTAATATTTACAATGATTTATGCACCCATGCCTTCACAGTACTCTCCTTCGAGTCTAACACACTTGGTGCAGCGTTCTTCCTATTTCTGGAAGCACCCCTGGAAGTCTCCAGAAGTTAGCTTCTTCAACACCGACGTTACAGCTCGTTTAATGTCCTCCAAATCCTTATAGCGATGTTCTTTCATTGGTACCTTCAACTTTAGAAATAGCCAGAAGTCCAGTGGAGCCAGAATAGGGCTGTATGGGGGGTGGGGGAGCGTTGTTATGTTCCCACTGGTCAAAACTATTGAACTTTTAATGATGTGTGAGCAGGCGCATTGTCATGGTGAAGGACCCAACCATTTTTGGCTAATTCTGGCCTCACACGAGACACGTTTTGACACAATCGCTTAAGAACTTCAATGTACAATACCGAAGTCACCGTTTGTCCTTGAGGAAGAAATTCTCGGTACATAATATCCGTTTTATCGAAGAAACTCGTAGGGGCACCTGACCTTGCATCGTCTTGCGTTGATTCTAGTCATTAACGAACACACATTGCAATTTACGAAAAATTTCGGCCGGTGTTTCGCCAGATTTCACTAGAAACTTGATGACAATTCGTTGCTCGTTTTTCACGTTAAATATTTTTGTACGTCACGACAGTACACTACTAACTTTAAAAATCGCAGAGCACAAAATATTACACCGATTACTATCAAACTCAGCATAGTTGTGTATAATCTCGTAAACTTTACATCAACAAATTTTCAAGATGTCAGTGTTACCACTATATGGGCTAGAAAAAGGCAAGAAAACCCTTGGACAATGTACGGTTCCTTTGATCTTCTAGAAGAAACAATATTAAACTTAAAGTTACAGAATCGACCTAAACAAATATTCAACTGCGACGAAACATCCTTCTCCAGTGACCCTTTAAAAACAAAAGTTCTTGGGGCAGTGTTTACAAAAGCTAAAAGTACTATATCTACATGCGGCAGAGAAAATACCACAGTGTTAGTATGTTGTTAAGCATCAGGCCAGAAATTGCCTTCGTTAACTATTTTCAAGGGAAAAAATGTTATCGAGTCGATGTTACCTGAAAAACCTAAACCACTAGATAGAATTGCTATAGCCGCTTCGGATAAGGGATGGATGACGACAATAATCTTTGCGAATTGGTTTAGAAAATGTTTTTTACCTCACGTACCAAAGAAACGTCCGATCCTTTTAATTGTCGATGGACATACAACCCATATTTCGTGTAATGTGATCCAAGAAGCCCTTGATAATGATATATGTATTTTAAAATTATCACCACATACAGCCCATCTGCTTCAGCCACTCGATGTTGGTGTATCTAAGAGCATGAAAGCGACATGGGATAAAAATCTTTGTAAATGGCAAAGGTTCAACCCAAGAAGAAAAATTCCTAAAACTGAATTTACGCATCTTCTTGACAAGGAATTTTTGGAAATGCCTAAATAGAATATTATAAATGGGTTTCAAGCAACAGGTATCTATAATTTAGATACAGGTAAACCAGGTCGAACAGAAGTTCCTGAAACAATATTTTCACAGCAAGATCTGGTAAAATATAACCACTATGGTAAACAAAATGAGGTGATTATTGGAACGAAAGAACAAGAAATTATTAAAAACGAAGAAAATGGAACAATTCATCAAATGGAAGATTTAGTTAACAAAGAATAGCAAACAAATATATTGAATGAGCAACAAGGTAAAAAGGAGTTTCTGCCTGAAGACAAACCTGGACCTTCAAACACCCAAAGCAATATTTGTCTGAATCCCTTTGAAAGTATGGTGGTTTAACTACTAAAAAATGAAAAAAAGAAATTGGAATCTCCGAAACCACAAAAGAGAAGAAAGATCTGCATTGGGGCAGAAATTATAACAACATCAGACTACTTACAGAAAAAGAAACTACATAGAAGAGAAAAATAAAAAAGTGGAAGAGGAGAAAAAGAAAGCTCGAGCAGAAATTAAGTCTAAGAAAATAGCTCAAAAAGTAACCTTTATCCAAAACATAGATCCTTTGAAAGAGAAAAAACTCCAAATAAATATCAAAAAAAATATAAAATCGAAGAACACTAAAAGTGAGACCGAAAGCAGTGAAGATGATTTAGAAGATTGTATAGAACTGATGTCGGATGAGGATGCAGAAAATGTTGTGGCTGTCGTGGAGGGTGATTTTGTGCTTGTTAGGTACAATATGGAAATTATCCTGGAAAAGTGTTGGCAGTAAAAGACACAGAAATCATCATATCTCAAATGGTAAAAAGTGGGGTGTTTGCTTGGCGTTGGCCTGAAAAGCCCGATATCTTAGCATATGACGAAATAGACATAGTAAAAGTTATCCATAAGCCCCAACAAAATAATAAGATGGGATCATATATGGTACCTAAAATAAAAAAATATCATTAAGTACTTTACATATGTTCATACACCACTTTAGTTTAGTTGTTTTTATTGTTGTTTAAGTACTTATTTTGAATAAAGCGGTTTTCTTCAATACTTAGATGATTTTTAACATCTTCATTTTCCCGGCTATTATTTAATATAAATTAATGAAATGTTAACCGAGTATTTGTGATGCTTTACGAAACGTTTCAGTTACCTCAAAGTTTTCTACATTGTACAAATACAGAATAACAATACCTAGTTCCAGTTACCTCAAATTCCTGGGTAACTGGAATCTACTGACAAAAAAATAAAAAATTCCCTTGGAGCTCAGAGAAACTTTTTTGTTTTTAAGCCGTTATTGCAGTTGATTTACAAAGGTCTAAGTTGCATACCCATAAAATCTTGACCAATTTCCTTTGCAGGTTCATCTCGTACATAGTTGCAAATTTAAGTGTTGTAAAATTAGGTTCCAGTTAACCAACTTGACCTTAGGCAAAACACAATCCTATGACCAGTTTTTAATATACAGGGCGTTATAGTTGTAAATTGACGAACAAAGGAATTTAATTACAAAATTTTACAAGAATAAGGTTTTACCGATGTCAAAAAATATTTTTATTATAACTTATAAGCTTATTAGTTACATAGTGAGTCACAAATTATAGAGAAATTAATTTTCATTATAAACCACTCTAACATTACATTATTTTTCAAATTAATATAACGCTGAAATAGCTACAATTAAAATTATAAAAACTGATGACAATTATATTTTATACAGGGCGGGTCAATATGTATAGTTGATTCAACAGAAATGTAACGAGAAAAACTTGCTTTTTCCTTTGTCGCCCTATATTTTAAAATTTCTTCGGCTAAATTATGCATTTTTTCCATTGCCTTTATTGTGAGTTTTAAAACAAATCAAGTAAATTTTTTTCATAAATTTAGTTTACATTATTTTTAACATTATTTAAGTTTGTTTGCGGAATTTTTGATATAATTTTCTTCATTTCAAAAAATTTTATATCAAATATTTATAGATTAATTAAATTATATCTAGGAGAATATAGAAACAAAATTAAAGAATTTAAAAATAAAAAATTACAGAAATACTAATATATAAAAATATAAAAACACAAAATTTTAAAAATACAAACATATCAACATAACTACAAAAACACTATATTATCAAAATACAGACATACCAACATAGATAAAATTAAGTAGTGAAAACATCCACATTCTGATCTTGAAAAAGAGTAAATATTAGTTTTAATAAATTAATATGTATCTAATTATGTAAAATCAAATTTTTATGAAACATTAAATATTTCTCTTTTTATTTTGTTGCAGTTTTTCTGTGCAAATATTTTAAGTTAATTTTTTGTTTATTTGTAATATTTTTCTATGTATGTAAGAATTAGATTATATGGTTAAAATTATGATATAAAGTTTTGTGTAAGCATTTTTTTTAAAAGAGGAACTGGTATATACTTAGGAAGATTTTCAGAGTCAAAAGTTAACCATAAAGCAATTTGAAAGGTATATATTTATTTAAGATTGAGAATATTTAATTCTACACGTAATAAATTTGTAGATCAATATGTTTACCAACGTATTCTGTGTTTAATTGAGCCCATCGAGAGCGTTTTCTAGAAATGTCATATCTTAGCAACAACTCAAGTAATTATAAATAAATAAGGATTAGAAATAATAATCATAATAATTCTTATAAATATGCAGGAAACTTAATTTTACAATAATCACGAAAACTCAAACTATTAGAAAATTTCAAAAATCCGTTTATTATATGATTTCAAAAAATAATAACGCCTCAGTTTTCTAAAATTTGTGGAGCTTTGTAAATATTATCTGGGAAAAAGTTTCGGTAACTAAATAATTTATTAAGTAGAAATGAGAAAAAATCAAAGCCTGTCAACAACGCGATATTTAATTAATTTTTTTTTCAAACATATAAAACTTTCTAAACAAATTAAATATTAGTAGTGAACAATCTATAATAACTTAAAGTTAAATACAAAATTAAGTAAATAACTTACCGTAATAAATCCATAGACATCTAGAAAATTTTAATAATAACACTAAAACGACTCTAAATAACTTTTATATTTGCCCTGTATGAAATGTATTTGTAATTATTTATATTTAATTTATTTAATTTTTAATAATTTGAATAATAATCTCATGCAAGAAAAAAAATTCAAATTTAGTTTGTAGCAATTTTTGACTCACCTTGTAACTATTAACAATTTACATCACCTGTTATTATAAAAATATTCTTTCATATACAGTATTGCTCTTGGAAAATAACTGTTATCAAATTATTTTTTAAAAATAGCCATTTTGCAACTGTAACACCCTGTATCTCAAAAACTAGTAGTAGGATTAAGTTGTATTTAGAGACGCTATTGCTCAGGAAGTCGACAACTACAAAATACAAAAATCTATGGAAATTAAGTTTTTGTAACGTTGAATCGGAGAAAATATAGAAATTCAATTATTATTACATTTTTCTCAAAACTGAGATATTTACTATTCTAAATCTCAATTGGGATTTATAATGGCAACACTCACGAACTTATAGATTATATTATTCAAACATGGATCACCCTGTATTTAAAATACATTTTTTTATAAAGTTTTTTTTTCTATTATTTATTATTTTATAGCTTTAATCTAGGAAAACCCAACTGTTTCACAGTTTATATTTCACTCCATCTTCCGTGTTTTATAAAATCACTGTATAAGAAAATTAAATCCAGATCACCCTATATTTGGCGTGTAACGGAGTAATGTCTCAATTATAATAACAATAACAACAACATTTTCGGTGAACCAGTAAGGTAGTTAAACATTTTATTAATGTACGAGAGCCTAAAGCTGAGTAAATCCTATGAATATAATTTAAACATTCAAAAAACAACAATGTTATTCTAAGAAAGCACCGTCGTCGCAAATAAACTTGTAATTATGAATCAATAAAAACACGATTCATAAATAGAAAAGAGTGAAAGTAAACAAAGAACCAGGAAAAGACTCGAGTCGCGTATACAAATTACTCCGTCTGGCATCGCCGCCTACACCACCGTGTGAATCTTTATCCCGCTCAGTTGGTAGCAGTGCGACGCCGATTGCCGCCGAAGCGTCGCGGCGGAGACCGAGAGCGTCGGCCGGGCGCAGTCTGTGTGTGAGTCGCGGCCGAGTGAGAGTGCAGCCCCTGAAGTCCGTCATGGGGCTCGAGGGGGGGGAAGCGGCTCCCCTCTCGTGATCCGCCAACATTTCCCGCTTCGAACTGGTGGAGAAATGGGGGCTGACCCCTGTCCTCAAACCGAGGCAGGACCCACGGCCCCCCGAAGGCGCCAGGTATGAAAACCAGCGGCCACTCCCGCTGTACGCACTCCTTACGGATGCTGCTCCCTCCACACACACACTATCGATACAATTCCGTACATAAATGCATACACACGTCTCCCAAAACAACGGTCCCACTCAGAAATAGCATGGATATTAACCTCGACCTTTAGAAATATTTGTAGATAACCCGCATGGCTTTATTCTCCGCAGAGCCCATCAGATTCAGAAGATGCCTCGTTCTGAGACGACCACTGGTGTCTTCTATTGCTACTACCACGCTCGTGCTTGTATGACTAGCTGGAAAAAAGCCAAAGTTCATCTGCAATACAGTTTGTTTGAGTGCAATATCTTACCGTGCCGCATGCACCACAATCAGACCCAATAACACTATTTCATACCATCATCTGATTCCTAACCTCCCTCTAGCGATCACATATTTTTTTTCTGACAAACACAGCACGCACATTTTTAGTTCGTCGATATTTATATTGGAATTAACCTTTAAATGAGATGAGTTTTCAAGGTGATCAATCAGTTGTCGGTTCCTGTTTTGAATGGTGGTTTATACAGGTTGTCTCGAATTTGGCGTACACCGAAAGTAGGGCGTGGTGGAGTGATACAATATGAAACAAAAAACACACACAGAAGCTTATGTGAGTATTTTAAAAAGACATAACCTAGGATAACGTGTCAGTAGGCCAAAGCTCATCAATTTACTAGATCTCGCACAATCTAGAATTCACGATCATTTTTAAAATAGATTCACGTAAACATTTGTTTCGTTTTAAAATTTTCTTTGACACTTTTTAAATGTGATAATGACATGTAAATATCCGATCACTATAGATGTGTGAATAACGTTTTTCTAAATAGGTATATTATGTAACGCCATTTTTAAGTTGCTACAGCTGCAGTTTGCATCTCTTATCTTTAAAATGCACAAATATACATTACTACTTACTTATTTTTTATTTTAAATACAATGGCAATTCATTTAGTAATAAAACACCTAAATAAATCACATTTCTGCATTCTTTTAAATACTACGTTAAATATTATTATAATTAGAAGTTAAATAAAGTTAATTGTATTATACAATGTAAATGTCAACAAAAATAAATATTAGCTTGTGTGTGTTTCATAATATAAAAAATTTATTGAATATATTATGTATCATCTCCGATTTCTTTAAATGTATCAACTATTATAAATAATATTTTTACTTCTGCATGTAATTCAACCAATAACACTAAGTTATTTTGAATGTTGCATGTTAGAGGGAGAGTGGCATACTCGTATAATCAATGTTTGTTAAATGAAATCAAAACAAAATTACACAATTTGATATCTTCACATATTTTATAGCATATTAGCTAACTAGATATTTATTAAATTTTCGTTAATATTAAATTAGATTATACAATGTTATATCTAATGAAAATAATAAAATATTCAAACATTAACATCAGATATGTAATAATAAATGTCGATTTTTTTTCTCCACCATCAGGTATAAAAGTAATAATGAAATACAAGAAATGTAGGTACAAGAATAATTGTACAAATTTTATTGTTATTGTAGTATATTATAGATAGATATAGATATACACAAATAGATATAGATAAAGAGATATAGATAAAGAGATATAGATAAAGAGATGTAGATAAATAGATATAGATAAAGAGATATAGATAAATAGATATAGATATAGATTGATGGATAAATTTTTATTGATATATTTGATCTAGATATTTTACAATGTTTATATTGGTTTATATTGGTATATGTATATATTGGTCACACAATACAAATACAATACCTCCTAGTAGTTATTACAAACAATATTTGAAAATAAAGATTAACATAATTCTTTACAGACATTATACAAATAATGGATTAAATTTTTTTTCAGTTTATACTAAAATAAAATCTATCTCTTACAACTTTTTATGGAGTCCAGAAGTTTATTGCATAAAACAATAAAACAGTTGAGATATCTTTTTAACTGACTTAAAAAAAAGGAGGGGGTTCTCAATTCGTTGGAATATTTTTTGTCATAAATCAAAACCGTCTTTAAATAATTTTTCCAATTTGATCTACAAAGATCTTGTCGAATACATGAACTATTAAAAAATTAACACGTGCTTACTAGATTAGAATTTAGAAATATTGAGTTGTTTCAAATTATCTAAATAGATGCAGACTTTTGTTCGGAAGTAATTTTTTGCAACACTGTTCATTTTAGGTTTAAAAATAATAAAAAAATATTTGTTCCAGAGTAGTAAAAGATTGGGGAAAAACGTTGTCACTAACCTTAATAGCGCGCCACTGGTAAAATTTTTCAAATATTAGTTATTGTCAATATATTATGTTCTAAGTGGACATCAAATTTAAAAAAACGTGTATAATGCGTTTCTTTATGGAAAATTATCTTGGAAATTCTCCAAACCACCTTCAACATGACTTTGGAGAATATTGTTGACAGATCAACAAAATAAAACAATTTAAATTATCAAAAACAAATTATTTTAAAATTTTGACACCCTTCTGTCAAGTCTGAATATGAGTTTTTATGACTTGCAATTCTACAAAATATATATTTTATTATTTATAAAAATTTAATTTCTAAAACACACAAACACCAAATTTTTTGATCAAATATTTCTAATATTTTTAAAGATAATTACAAATTAATTTTTAATATACATAAGAACTAAACAAATAAAAACTGTGAATATGAATAATAACTTAAAAATTTATCTTAGTCAATTAACATTTACTTATGACTGCCTAATTTTGTCGGAAACCTTCCAACATTTTAGATGTAAATTTATTTCAATTGGGAGGGTACAAAATAATATACAAGGTGGAGGTGATATAAACCGTAACGATGGTGTTGTGGTTTTTATTAAAAATAATATAAGTTATACACAACAAATCATTTCTATAGGTCCTGGCAAAGTTATACAATTGAAAACAGTGGCGGCTTGTGGCAATGTAAAATGGGTGTTCACTTTATCCAATAATTTTATCATTTGTAAGTTCAGTACAAAACTTTGTACAAGAGCTAATATTGCTGATTTTTTATTATTTGAGCTTGTACTAAGTGTAGTTATTATTATCAACATCATGCTGTTTTTAAGCACTAAAACTATTAATAAATGAATATTTTAGTTAGTGTTCTATTTTAATATTTGTTTTTAATACATTGAAAACCATCTATAAATATTATTAGTTAGTAAAATGACTTTTCTTCATAATTTGAGATTATTTTTAAATATATATCAGGTTATGTAGAAAGCTTGACATTGATTTTTATGTAAAAAATATTATATTAAACTTTACCTACCATTTTTCAGTTTTTATTGTAAGTTTAATCATTTTCACAATTTGTCACAGATGTCAAATAAAATATATATTTTTTAAATACCTTTTATTGGTAAATAAAATAAAAACTAAAATGTTTTAAATTTTTATTTTATAAGATCAGTCCCATCACAATACCTAATATTACACAGATGCAAACTAGAATAAAGATATATAATGCCTGGCATTCTAAATGATACTTTTTGTAGTTTAACAGACCCCTTAACCTCCATTTTCAACCAGATTGCTTTCACAATCAATAGGCCTCATCTCCTTAAAGAGCTTGATTTTTACTAAAAATTTCATGTTGATATCGCTTTTCACTTTTGATTTTTTTTTAAATTTCAACCCCCCTTAAATCCCCCATATTTAATCAGATTTTTTTTATAACTAAAGGGCTTTTTCTCCTTTTAGAGCTTGATGTTTGCTAAAAATTTCAAGTTGACATCATTTTTCGTTTTTCATTACATCATTTACAAAAATTTTTGAAACACTAAAAAATCGAATATCAACGTTTTTTAAAAAATACAACATCATGTCTAAATGTCAGTTCGGATTTCAGGAGGGTTTGTGCACAAATGATGTCATCACCACTTTATTTGACAAGATAAATAAGGCAATGGGTAATACTAAACCGTCACCCTGCGTTTTTTTGGATCTTACTAAGGCCTTTGATACTGTGAGCCATTCACAATTGCTCCAATCTATCGAAGATACTGGGATACGCGGAGGCTCTCTATACCTAATAAAAAATTACTTAACATAGAGCAGGTGGTAAAAAATAATAAACATTTTAGTGATACGAAAATAGTAAAATTCGGTGTACCACAAGGCACTTTATTTGGTCCACTTTTATTCTTAATATATTTAAACAACCTCTTTAAAATAAATACGGCAGGAATAATTGTGAGTTTTGCAGACGATATAGCTGTATTCTATGAGGTAAACAGCTGGAGCTTGAAGGAAATGGCAAAAAATATATAAAAAATATAAAAAACTGGTTTAAACACAAACTGCTTACAGTAAATTATGAAAAAACTTATTTTGTTCTGTTTTGTAGCTATAAAAATACACTTCCAACTTATAACGCATTACAAATAAACAATGTAACAAACAGTGAAGACATAAAAAAGGTAACAAATAAAATATCTTGGAGTAACTTGACTGTCACTTAAGATGGGATATTTATATAAATAATACGGTTAATACTCTGAGAACGTTGTTATATAAATTTAGATATTTGAAAAAATTTATAGATAGTACTCACCTGCGCATAATTTATTTTAGTTTAGTAGAATACCGAATAAGATATGGTATAACATCGTTGGGTGCAGCAGACGTGACATATCTAAAAAAAAACTGGAAATAATACAGAAAAAAATAATTAAAGTTCCGCACCTGTTTGGCCCGCTAAATTTTAAGACAATAAAACATAATTTAAAACAGGACGCCATTGAAATACTACATGTGTTATAATTTTTTTTTGTCTTCCAGTACTGGTTTGGAAAAGAGTTATGCGCTCCAGAATTAAGGAAAAATACAATGAAACTTTCCTAATAATCTTAAACCACTAAATATTTATTAATTATTTTTTTTTAATGTTTTATAACTTCATGGATGATCTATAATACAAAAGAATAATTGTAAATAAAGTTGTAAAAAGTAAAAAATTCTAGAACAAATAGTAATAATAATAATAATAAACGACTTTATTTCAAAATATTTAAGAAATACAATACAAAAAAAATAGTTATAAACTAAATTACACATGCCAGCTGTGGTGAAGTCTAGCTGAAGCTACTCCCAATCAACCACAACAGGCATGCAACAATATAAAAAGTATTAATTTATAAAACAAAAGAGAATAATTAAATAAGAATGACAGAAAGTAATAATAATTATCAAACAATATTTAGAGTAAAGTAACCAAGAAAAAATAGTCCTCCTATTAAGATGATTACAGCACCCCTTATAATTTTCAAAGAGCTTTAAATTTTAAAATATCATAATGAAAATAAATGCATTCCTTAACAGCACTATTATTAATATAATCCCCAAATTTAAGCTCTTAATCTCTTGTTAATGATTTTTTAAAATTCGCCGAAATTAGTGGCTAAAACGCCTCGTTAAGTGCTATTTTTTGGTTTAAACTGGTGTAAACTGGTGTAAATCATTGCAAGAAACGAATGATGGCTCAGAGTGTACGATACGATAGTGACAGTCGCGTTATACCAGAAAGCAGCACTTAACGAGGCGTTTTAGCCATAGATATGAGAGGAGGGGAGATAGGAACTGTCATTTCAGAAAACGTTTACACAAGGAGAACCTGCCGGGGAGGCGGAGAGTCTGCGCAGTTGAGTGTTTCCAGGATTGTACTCAGTTTTTTTTTATTAATTCAATAAAAATATACATATAATTAAATGTAAATTACGAATACTTTTTTAATAAGAGGAATACATAATTAAACAAGATTGTGTATTAGTTGAGATAATTTAAGTATAGCTAGTGCGGCGAGGGACGTCTAATTATTTGCGTTGGCGTTAAGGGGCAACTATACATACATTTATATTATTCTCTTTAGATTATCTTCCGATGAGATGAGACAGGTTACAAAATTAGTTTTATATTAATAAATAACTAAATTTCATAAGGTTAGCTGAATACAACATAGGCATTCAAAAAAACATTCATCATATCATAGATAAACGAAATACAATGCTCACATATAGGTACGTAAAAATTGATTGAAATATTAAAAATTATTTATAAATTCATCTAACGAGTAGTCTTTAAATTTTTGTATTAATTTTTTTCTTTATGAGTGTTTATGTAACAAGTGATATACATACAGGGTGACACCGAAAACTTCCCAAATTAAATATCTTTCTTCCATTAAATAATGTGAAAAATCGCAAAAACCCGTCAATTTTATTTTCAAGGAGGACACCTACAATAAATACTTTTAACACTCATCGTGGCTCAACCTCCTAGGAGGGGTAGTTGTTACCCTTAAATCTTAAATGGGAAAAGGGGTCAAGAGGCACATCATTTTAAAGGGCGTTTAATTATCTTCCCAATGGTACCCTAATTTATTAAACAAAAATTATTCTGTCGAGTTAAATAACAGGAGGAATATCAAGTCTACATGTTTAACTTTTTATTTTTTTGGTAAGGTGACTTTCACAAAATAAATAACTTTTAATTTGCACAAGAAATTTTAAAAATAGAACACATAAGATCTACTTGTACACTATTTTAAAAACTTTTCAAAATGTTGTCCATTGTACTGTAAACAGTAAAAAGTCTGTTTCCCAACTCCTCTCTAACATTTCGGAAAACTTTTACCGGAAATTGACCGGCATGCTTGTGTAATTCTCCTTTTAAGATCATCAATATCAGCAGGTTGTGTTTCATAAACAACGAATTTAAGGTGTCACCAAAGAAAAAATTCTAAAGTAGTTAAATCAGGTGATCTTGGGGGCCATTCAATTGCTCCCCTTCTGTTAATCAAAGGACCTGGAAATCTCTGTCAGACGAGAAGAAAAAATGAGGTGTAGCAGCATCCTGCTGGAAATGTAACACATCTCCTGTAAAACTGAATTACCTTCTGCATCAGTTTGTTTCTAGCTCCTGAGTTTATAAGAGGATCAATAATCTCTGCAAGCATATTAAGGGACAGATCGCCTGGCAAGTTTCCTTCATTAAATAAAGAACCAATAATTGCGTATGCCCTTCTTGAATAATATACCTGGTGTTCATTGCTCCAGTACCAACATTTGTGTTTATTACATTGTCATTTAGAAAAAAATATAAAATAAAATGTCATCACTGAAACAGATATTCAGCAGAAGATTGGGGTTGGCGTTAACTTGATCAGACATGGTTTTACAAAACTCTATTCTTTTATCAAAATCATCTTCGTAGAGCTCTTGAAGTAACTGCATTTTACAGGAATGAAATTTATGCATTTTCAGTGCTCTTCTTACAGTCTCGCGTGATATTCCCATCTGTTCTGCTACTATTCGTATGGAGCTAGTTGACACGGTAACAAATGTTCCCAAAACCTCAATTAGAGCTTCTTCATTTAGTACTCGTCGGTTCTTTTCCTATTTTTCACCGAACCAGTTTCCAAAAATTTTGCTACCAAATCGAGAGTATAAATATGACTTACATTACAATTAGGATGCCTTTCATTTAAATGCTGCCCTTCGTGCGCATTTTCCAACCTCTTCATAAAGGATAATTATTTCGATTCTTTCCTGTAGAGAGTAAACCATTTTTGCTATAGAATTACAACCATTGTTATCTCCTGATCACAAATGAATACCAGATGCTTACCGTTTCCACTATCGAGTCGAATATTGTAGACAACGAGTGAAATATTTATTAAATTATACCTATCAAAACTTAATCTTGGAAATAAAGGCAAATTTAAGTTTAGGCTGGGGACCAATGAAGAAAACAAAACTAGGTACTTATTTGAACTATTTCTTTTATTTGAAAATCTTGCAAGATGCTACAGAATACAAAAATATTTAACAAACATTGCAAGTATTTCAATAATAGTTTAGTATCAGGTGTAAAAGTTATTAAAAAATAAATGAGACACTTAATTCAAAGAAAATTACCTAACATTTGAAAATCCTTAAAAAAAAACATATATTGCAAGCAGTTATTTTAATAATAGTATTAGGGGTACAAATTATAAGAATTGAATAACATTTTGTTCAAATACAATCTTCAGGACATTAACAAATACAAAGAATATATAACATTTAATTCAAAGAAAACTACTTATTATTAAAATATCTTTAGGATACTAGACAGGTACGGACTTTTTAACACAGAAGTTATATCTTACAATGAGTTTAACAAAGTTTAATAGGAACATGCAGATAACAAAGGGAGACCACTGTCAGAAAGCATCGATATGGTTCCAACTTACGTTCTTTTCACTACATACATCGACACAAATTTAGATGCTACGAGTGACAGGAGTCTCTGCCTGATATTCGCAGGTTCCTAATTCAAATTGCTTTATTGTTGAAAAATACATCGTATTGACAAATACAGAAAACAAATATATACATATTTAAAAAAATGTGTACATACTAATATAAATGTATATTGTACCCAGATACAAACAACCGATTGCAACAATATTCATTAAAATTTATAGGTACGACAAACTTTGACAGAGTTTGAGAATGTGATTTGTTTTAATGATATGAACATCAAATTACGTTCAGTCTAATAAAATTATACGATCATTAGATATTGAAAGATATATATAAGTGTTCTTCCAACTGGGTGTCAATTACAATATAGAATTACAAAATATATAAAAATATAATTATTTGTATGAATTGTATTAAATTTAAAACTGGCTGATTGGCTAAGGATCTATATATATTTTTTATTATAATTTATAGATACTGTAAAATAGAAGGTTAGATTTTTTATTTAAAATTGTACAATATTTATTGTATTATCTAAATTGGGCGTTTTTTCTTTATTTTGGACATATCGAGAGCCACAATGCAGGACCTCGTAACTAACATTGCCACTGAAAATTATATTTTATGATAATCTCGTTTAAAAGATTCCACTCCATCTACTGTATAAATGAAGTATGTATTAAAATTTTTGAACAAAATATGGTTAAATTTTAGTCCCATTATAGAGTAAAATGGATTGTTCTATGCACTTGTGAATCTTTTTTTTTTTGATCTCTTGAAAAATTTTGATTTTGCGACTTACGAGGTCTAGCCTTCTTGCCTTCGATATGTTGTTTACAGTCGTCAAAAGTAATTGTAAAATATATAAAAATATTAAGGTATAAATAAGTAAATTACATACAACTTAATTATATTATTTGAAAGAACTCTCGATCATTGCCTGATTAGAAATACGTCTTGTATTAGAAAAGTATTACATTTTTTTAACTATTATGCTTTATAAATTTTTTTATTGAGCTAGAATATACATTGGTCTACTTATTATAAGGTATACTTTCCCTTTTAAAAATTCTATAGCAGTATATGAAATACAAAACATACACAACATATTACAAGTAGATATTTTGATAAGAGTATCAGGTGTACAAATTATAACAACTACATGCCATTTATTGACATTTAATTCTAAGAAAACTACCTATTTGAAAACATTAACGACACAGTAAAAATGTTCCAGCATTGATACTTATCATATTTCTCTTCTTTAACACAGGTAGAACTTGCTAAGGGAACGAGTGTAACATTGCATCATTTATACGTCTGCTGTCTTTTTTGATATCTGTACCACATTTAGTTTGTTTAGATATCTGCATTTCTGTCTTCTTTGCTCTATTTCTGCAATTAAAAAAAATCACTATTTAACAGATATTTACATGGAAAGATTTAAGATAATTAAATTTGCATGCTTATAGCTGTGCTTGTTTATCATCATATAGGATGCATCTGATGAAATGTGAATTTTTATCACGTAACAGAAGATTAGGCTTAAATGTAGATGTAATAAAGAAACACTCTAGACCTACTAGCCATGTGGTAAAAATGACAATGACACGTTTTATACTTTTTGTGTTTGACCTTTGAGTCATTATAATATGAATACAAAAGTAGTTGTCGTTGTAATTTTTCTTATGATTATTTACTTTAAAACTATTTTTTGAATTAAAATACCTACTCTCTAGTTACTGATGGTTAGCGATACCTATATTATAGAAAAAATCTAAATTTGAAAACTTAACAAAAATCAAACAAATGATCACTTTTATATTCATGAGCATATATGGATAGCATAAACAAAGGATAAATCGATAAACCTCTAACTGAACCTGGCATGGAACGAATCCAACAACAAAAAATGTCAAGTTTGACAATCCTCAAAATATCATTTTAAATAAAGAAAATATAAACAAACGCAGATGTAGTAGATGTGAATAAACAAATAATAATGCTCCAGAGGTAAAAAATGTGCATATTCAAATGCAAGCATATGAAACGAATAGTACATGACATTCAATCAAGTCACTTAAACATAAGAATGAATTCTTTTGTTTCGTTTTCAATAATTTCTATTGGGAGATCATCTCCACTATCTAAATTGCTTAAAATTCTGTAAAACAGTGGTATAATATAGACTGCATAGGCATTATGTTTAAATGAAGTATAAATAAACCTACCTAGCCTCCTTTGCATGAACTTCTGTAGCATGTTCTCTTTTTGATTACTTGGCAAAAATTAAGTAGCAGTAGCATTCCTTCTAATCACAGTTTTATCACTGACTAAAATTCAAAATGCTTCGAACATATTTTAAAATTTTCTTTGTGTGATCTTCCAATACTTTTTATCTAACCTAAAACAGATAAAAATTAATAAATATAATTTATAACTACATGCTGGTTATGAAACACATTTAATCTGGTAACTTACACATTAATGAATGATTTTGGTTAGTTTTCAATAATTTCTTTTGGTAGATCTTCTAAAGCCAGCACTATTAGAACTGCTTAAAATTCTATTAAAAAATGGTTTGAAAAGTTTACTAAAAAAAAGAAGGCTTCATTATAAATAGTGTTAGCACGCATATAGGGTATTACCTATATTTAAATGAAATAGAAATAAAACTTACCTAGCATCCTTTGGTGACATTTTCTGTTCATGAGCTTCTGGAACATGTTCTTTTTTTTATTACTTGGCCAAAATAAAGTAGGAGTGGCATTCTTTTTAATCACAGTTTTATCACTGACTAAAATTCAAAATAAGAAATGCTTGAACGATTTTGAAATATTTCCTTGGCATACATTTTCTTTATAGGAGCTTCCATTACATTAAGCCTTTTTTTCTAACCTAAAAGACAAATAAAAACGAATAATTATGTATAACTAGACAAGGTTTTTATTAGAACCCCAGTATGGATACTGGGCTAGAACAATAATTAAATACCTAATTGATTCATCCAAAAATAATTGTTAAATACGGGTCTGTATTGGTGTTAAAAACTTACTTATGACAAGTTCTTCGGAATTATTTCATCGGTTTGGACAGAATAAAACTAAACATGTTTTAACCATTGTTTATAGAAGTCTTTAGGACGTCTTTAGGGATCAAAATAACTTTCCAAAACTCACAAAAACTTTAAAAATCGTACAAAAATTGCTAAAAATAACAACAATCACAAGACAACTAAATGTCAAATGTCACAATATTCTAACTAATGCGCAGACTCAAATCCTCCCCCGCATTTACGCTATCGTAAACGTTTTTGCTTGCCACCCGGGCAGCCATTTTCCTATCTCCCCTCTTCATGTCTATGGTTTTAGCCACTAATTTCGGCAAATTTTAAAAAATCATTAACAAAAGATTAGGAGCTTAAATTTGGGGATTATATTAAGAATACTGCTGTTGAGGAATGCATTCATTTTCATTATATTATTTTAAAATTCAAAGCTCTAATTTTTTTCTTGGAAACTAAAAATAGTTAAAACTTTAAAATATAAGCATATTCTAGATATTATTACCTTATTTATTTTGCCAAAATTTTAACTTTTAAAAAAATAACTTTTTGAGATATGCTTGTCCGAAAATTGTAAGGGGGTGCTGTACTCACCTTAAAACATTAAATATCAAATACCATGGACAAATCTGCAATTCAAAAAAAAGATTTTCTGTTTATCAAAAAGATAGTTCTTATATTTATAATTAAATTTGTTAATATTAAAAACTTTAAATTAATCTGGCAAAGAGTTATATAATTTTGTAGCATTGTAGGTGAAAGATTTCTGAAACATGGCTGTACGATATTTAGGTATATAGAATTTATTGCTATAACGAGTATTTCTACTGTGAATAAAGGAGTGAGGGATTAATTTATTTTTAAAAATTAAAGGTTTCGACTGATAGAGTATTTTATGCACAAAATTTCCTAAATGGGGTTTAAAACAGTTCTCCATATTTAGCCATTTACATTCAACCAAGTTTATGCAAAATATGTTCTTTTCTTTTAATAGAAAATATGAATCTACAACAAGAATTTTGTAAAACCTGGATCCTTCTTTTTTCACGCTGTAATAAACAAGGCCAAAAAATATAGTCACAATAACTGAAGTTACTGAGTACAAGTGTCTCGCAGAGTAGAGTTTTCAACCTAATATTAAGAAAATGGCGATTACTGTATAATAATCTTAGGGAAGTATGAGAATTTCTTATTAAATTTTTAATATGATCGCAAAAACGAAGATCATACATAATACCTAAATATCTAGCGTTATCTACTATTTCTAATGGTTCATTAGATATATGGATTTTAAAATTTACTTTAAAAAATTCCTTGTTACTACCAAAACATAATAGTTTAGATTTGTTAGAATTTAATTTCAAATCCTGCTCGACTGATAATTCCTGAATAGTTTGAAGTCGAGAATTAAGTATTTGAGTTGCATCATTAACATTACGGCGACTGAAACGTAAATACACTTGTGTGTCGTCAGCATAAGCTTGAACACTGCATTTATGAATCGAATTAATAATATTAATAGTATAAATAATGAATAAGAGAGGTCTTAATATTGACCCTTGTGGAACTCCAGATGAAATGTCAATTATAATAGAGGTTTTTCCTTCAAAATTTATTTTTTGTGACCTACCCAGTATAAATAAGACCAAATGAGAAACAAAGATTTATTAGAGAAACTAAAATATTACAGTTTAGCACAAATTAGTTCATGATTAATAGTATCGAAAGCTTTAGAAAAATCTAATAAAACTAAACCCGAGTTAAGACCTTTATCTAGAGCTGTTAATATATTATCAGTAACAACTGATAATGCTGTTACAGTAGAGAAATCACGCCTAAGGCCACTTTGTTTATCGAGAATTAATTTATTGGAGGTTGTATATAATGCGTTCAAAAATTTTAGAAAGTTATGGTAATATACTGATTATCCTAAGATCAGAAAAACTTTGAGGATATTTACATTTAGGCAATGGTTTCTTAATTGCAATCTTCCAGTTATTTGGAAAATAAGATACTTCAATACAGCAATTAATAATATTTGTTAATTATTTATCGATAAAAGGACTACAGTATTTGAGCATATTAGATGTAATATTATCAGCATGACAGGCATTACTTTTTATCTTATTTAATATTTTATTCACTTCATTAATAGTGACCAATAAAAAAGAAAAGTTAAAACTTCAAAATATTTAATGATTGTTTAATTGACATCAAGTCAATTAAACAATTTCATTGTATTCTTTACAATTACTTTCCTTCTGCGGCCTTTAACTTAGAAAATAAGTCTGGAGGGATCTCCCTAGACCATTTGCAGTTACGCTCCAGACTACTCAACGCTCACCAGAATCTAGAATTGTACTATTTCCAGTACCTACCTTAAACAGGAAAAATAGAGAAGTTGGTATTACTAACAATGTAATATAAATTCTAAAATAATTACCTAACAAATCGTTATATGTAGTTGACGTTATGCGTGTTTTTAATAAAAATGTCACGTTAAGCGTATTATATAATAATTATGGGACTATATATCTCCTGGAGGTTAAATTACTAAATATATCACTCTGGGCCTAAATCATATAGGAACTCTATTGCCATAAAACTTGTCTTAGTAGCCCTTAACTATTAACACCCCAATTCAAATATAAAAAAAATGTCTTTTACAAGGAAGCCTTCTATGGGGAGGATCCTGCCCTGTGAAAAAAGCCCTGTGCGTCCCCTCGAGATTACCTTTATAACCTCTGCATAGTTTATTGTTATGAAACTAATGTTTAATAATTATTAAATAACCAACCTTGCACATGATTGCAATTTAAAACAAATTGTCGATATAATTAAACAAAATTTTATGTACAGGATGTTATTTAAATAAATAAAATTAGGAAAAATATTAATTTATAGGAAGCGTGACAATATATTCATTCATCTGGATACGTTGCACTAAATAGTAAAGTTGTTCAAGTCTAATGGTATGATAAATCGCGTATTTCTAGCCAAAAATTAATGATTATTGAAGAAGATAGCTTCTAGTATCAACAATTCAAAAAACTCCTAGAGTCTTTAATGATTAAATTGTCATTCTAATGATATTTTCGTGTCAAATAATATTTAAAAAATCAAAATATTGACCTTGTATGCACCAGCATTAAGTCTGAAAATTTACATTTAAAAATAAAATAAACATACAATTGAAGTTGTAGACTAAACATAATTTCTAAAATAAATTAAATGCTTTCAATAAGATTTGATCATTATTTAAACGTCTTTGTTTAAAATTGTTTGTTTTATATTTACGTATTCTTCCTACCCTAAAATTAGTATGTTCTCATCGGTAGAGTAATAACCTAATCAAAAATTATTCATTTAAAAAAATTTCCATACAGACCTTTAGTTCCGTATCCAATCTTTTGCTAAAGGAATAAATAATTTCTGTTTATTAGTATTTTAAAATATCCTTTAAAATTGATTAACACTACAAAAATAAACCAGCAATTTGGTTTTCTGATTATATTTTAATTTAAACGATTCTCACTAAGTGTATTCTACGTTAGAAGGTTTTAAAGATAATAAACTCAGTTCAGATAATAATAGAACTGTTTATTAGGTTACCAAGATCTACTATTGTTCTCATAAAAATAACTATGATCAATTTATTTAAATACTTCGGTGATTCTCAAATTCTTATATGCATTGTACATGCGACCGCCAACACCATGCTAGCTAGCTATACGAGTAGTATTTCAATCTTTAACACACTGGTGTTTTCGACCAGATTTACAAAATATATATTTTTTAATTGTTGCTTATTTGTTTTCAATACAATTGGATAATATTAACATAAAAAGTAAAATAGTAACAATAATCAAAGAATAAGTAAAACCAGCCGAGGTACTTAATAGTACATAGTAAATTTTTGGCTAGTTTTTTTCATAATTTATAAAAGTGCTTCTCTAGATAATTATTTAATGATTTAAATTTCATGGCGCACACATGATTATATTTAAATAATATAGGAAATACTACTTTGATTATATCAGATGAGACCTGCCCAAGTAGAACCATAAAAACATTTTGGGTTTATTTCAGTTTTAAAATGGTTTTAATGTGGTAAATAAGAAGATACTGGTTTTAAAGTTACCTTGTAGATATACTGCGAGCACTGAAAAGCCGTTTGGCATTTAATACTGGTTTTAAAGTATTTAATAAGATTCGCTAAGGACAATTAATCTCAAAACTTTGTATGTCTTGTTGTAGTTTTAAAATGGTTTAGTTTCAATAAACTTAAAAACTACTTAGTTTTATGAATGACTTGTAGATTGTATGGTTTTATTATGTTCTAGATTGTGACGTTTTAGTTTTTAAGTAGTTTTAAAGAAATTTTTAATGTAACTAATAAAACCTAGTATTAAATCTGCTTGATCTTAGGACAATTTGGTTAGTAAATATTGCGTTTTAAAACTATTTCATTACTTTTTATTATAACAGCTTTCTTAAATGCAATTAGATAGCTATATTAAAACGGAACGCTCTTAACTAAATTAATTTGGTTATCGTAAAAACTAACTGTACTTCTTGTTAGAAACAATAAAATTAAACTCATCCCCTATTTTTACGTGGTTCAAATGAATCCCGCATTTTCTATTATGTCAAACAGGGGTGTACTTACAATAATTAGAAAACCTGAAAACAATATATTATTATTATTTTTAATCTAAAAATACACAAAACACAAACGACTGATATGACACGGAGATTTTATAGTAGCATTTACCACATCCGCATTAAAACTAAACCGTTTAAATCACAAGCGAACCTTTCTTTTGTCTAGGGTATGTGCTCTTGGAACAGTATTAAACTTGACTAAATAAAACCCTTTGATCTTGTTCATTAACTAAACGGTTTTATTTAATTTTCGGCTATTTTACTTTCTCGAGATGGTAAAAGCCATGATAGATAAAAATATTTAGGCTTACATAAAAACAACAAGTTAACCACTTAAAAGTATAAATTCGATTTCTTTTATTACAGAAAAATCTAAAATAATAGATAAAATTATTTTTCTTTCTAATTTATGTTTTTCAATTTTCAATTTTGTTTTTTTTTTTATTTTTAATGCCCCTAAGTTTTTTAAGACTTTTTCGTTAACATTTATCGATAAAGTCGGGTGCGCAGTATATATTTATACCCTGACATGTATTTAAAGTGGTTTTAAAAGGGTTTTCACAGCAGCTTTAAAATCACTTGTTCTAGGTTATATAGTTTTATAGTGGTTTTCATTTTTGGTTTTATTGACCTTTTTAGAGTGGGCCCTTTTATGCTGAAGGCGTATTTATTACAACCTTAAAGCCCCTTTTAAAACTAATTGGTTTTAACAGTAGTTTTATTTTACAGTTTTAAAGCATCCTTGAAGTACTGAATAAAACCGTTCGGTGCTACTTGGGTGATACGGAAATACCTCTGTATTAACATTATTATTAAAGAAAGAACTATATGTAACTAATAGAGACATTCTAATCAAACAAGCATTTCTTGAATAATACATTAAGGGCTAATAGAAAGTATTTTAATTGCTGCTTTTTTGACCACTTACGGTTCACAGTTTCCCATCAGGCTTGAGGTCCAGCCTGCTTTCCCTAGTCTGGAGTTCGTAAAGCGCACCCGTATAGATGGCTTATTCTAGACCAGTCAGTAAAGACATACTATTTTGAACATTTCACATTAATTACAAAAGTTTTCAAACTTTGCAATAATAATCGTCTAGTTTAAATAACACTAAGTATAAATTTGCAACCATTTCCAAGGTCTGGAACTAGTTAATTTATACTAAAATGGCGCTTTTGTTTATAATGTTGAGAAAAAAGTTGGAAAAGTGCTGCAAACTTAAGGCAATATATATTGTATTATTTTCAACATTATATCAGATTTGTAACTTTTTTGAAAGTCCGGAACATGATTTTTTTTGTAAAATAGCGTTTTTGTTTATATCATAGACAAAAAAAAATTGCAAATGTGCTGCAAACCGATGACATAACTCATACAAGTTTCTGGACTAGCTATTCCAATTTTCAACCTTTTATATTGCACAGAAATATTTTTTTTTTGTAAAAATATCAAAATAATTTTTAATTTTCCTCTAATTTTGTCAAAAAAATGCAAAAAATTTTAAAATTGCTTGCAAATGTTAATATTATTTTTCTTAACAATCATTTGAGAGTTTTTAATTATAATAAGGAAATAAAAGATACAAAAAATTAATATTTTGCTTATGGTACATAACTTTCAGTCGAATCTGCTGAATTTTATACATGTTGCAGTTTTGGACATTCTAATTAAAAGTGTCCAGTGGCACAAAGTTTCCCTATGACTAGTTTTTCAGATATTAAAATTAAAAATATTTCATGAATATTAAAAGTTACGTTTTAAATCCCATAGATATTTTTGACTATCATAATGTAATACAAACCTTTTTGGAAAATATTTGTATATGGAGTAAATATTTTTAAATTTAAATAGAAAAACTGCTTATTCAAAAATCGTTTAACGCCTAAAATATTAATATTAAATGGATTATTTATATATCGTTATATACGTCTGTGTAAACAACAATTTATTTTTATAAAACATTTACGTATACAGGACGAATTAAAATGTTATTTTACAATATATTACGTATATCATAATGTGTCCCAAACAAATATAACATCACAACAAAATATATACTTCGGACATCACAAGAACAGTAAAAAGTTATATAAATTTAAAATTTACAAATATTACCATTTATTTACCAAACTTCCTATAGAGTTGAAAATTTTCGATGAGAATTCCACAAATTTCCTCTCAAGCCTTACTCTTTGATATTCTATTACCATATGCTTTCGAACTGCTATTCCAAACCACAGGACGTTGTTCAATATCGACTATAAATCGATCTGCATCGAACGCTATATTACTCAGTCAATACTGAATCCTGACCACGAAAATCAAAATAAAATATCTCTACCAATGTTTGTAGAAGTCTACAACATAGTCGACGACAAAATTGGCCCGTATGGACGGTTCCAGCCATTGAGTGTCGCCACTTCGTCGCGGGGACCCGCTTCTCTTCGCCACAGACACTCGTCTGGACAGTTTCTTAATTTTACCATTAAATTGAATGGTAGGCGTTTACCTGCCACGAAGTGGCGCTACTAAGTGTCGCCACCGAGTGGCTCGTCTGGACCGGCTCTAAGAGCTCATCTAGACGAGCCACTCGGTGGCAACACTTAGTAGCGCCACTTCGTGGCAGGTAAACGCCTGTCATTTAATTCAATGTTAAAATGTAGACGCTGTCCAGACGAGCGTTTGTGGCGAGCGGCTGTGGCGAAGAGGCGGGTCCCTGCGACGAAATGGCGACACTCAGTCGCTGGAACCGTCCACATGGGCCACTTTTGTTGTCGACTTCTAATATTGGTAGAGATATTTTATTTTGATTTTCGGGGTC
Source organism: Psylliodes chrysocephalus (assembly GCA_927349885.1). NCBI lineage: Eukaryota > Metazoa > Arthropoda > Insecta > Coleoptera > Chrysomelidae > Psylliodes > Psylliodes chrysocephalus. The sequence continues at coordinate 54,841,687 of OV651815.1, read as the reverse complement.
CAGTATTAAGTAATATGACGTTCGATGCAGATCGATTTATAGTCGAAATAGAACAACCTCCTGCGGTTTGGAATAGCAGTTCGATAGAATATAGCAATAGGGTATTAAAGAGTAAATCTTGAAAGGAAATTTGGTGTAATTTTCATATAAAAAATTAAAGTAATGGATTCTGGTTCAAAGAACAAGGCATGTTAGTATCGCTAGAACAGCTATAATGAGTACTTCCTGATCCTGAGTCCATAATGACACGTCCACACGAACGACCAGTGGTCGCCACCCTGTGGCGACACCGAGTGGCCTGTACACGCCACTTAGCAGCTAGCGGCTCGTCTGGACAGGCCCTTATTTTATTGGATTATATTGGATATTCTAAGGCTCTTTTTGATGGTTGCTATTTTGCCAAGTTGATTGCTATTTGCATCTATGATATTTGTTATTGCATATTTAATAATATTGATAAATTTAGGCTTTTCTTAAATTCATAGTATCCTCAGTAGCAATATCCGTATGAACTTCTTCCATAACTCCAGTGCAAAACTTGTTGCTACTACCATTAAAAGGACAGTTTATAGTGAGGGTTTATAGTAAACGTTTTTAGGTTTCCTTTTGTCTAAAAATATTATAGACCTAAAGTATCCTTCAGAATCTTGTATATGTTCTTGTGAGTAGATTGAGGCAGATAACCATAGTAGATTCGGGACTCTGGAAATAAATATTCTCATGTAACATGTCTTAAATATTCTCATGTAACATGTCATGGTTTTGGTCTAGGCCTTGGGTTTCGTCAGTTTCCACATTTAATGCGAAAACTATAGCAAATAACCATCTTTAATTGTGCCGGGGCGCTGCGCTGGGTGCTGTGAAATATATTCAAAACATCGATTACACGTCCCCGGTAGTGAGGCTCTAGTTACGGCTTGAGTGGATGACTGAACTCGCACAATTCGTACTAAGACCGTAGAATGGATGGAGAAATGCATGATGATACAATAGGCCAGTGATTAGAGATAATCAATTCACATTAATTACAAAAGTTATTAAACTTTGTTGAAATATTTATTAAATTGAAATAATTGTAAATTTAATTTTGCTACTTTTTCTGAGGTCAGAAACATATTAATAATTCTAAAAAATTAAAATTTATTATAACTTAAAAAAAAATGCAAAAGTTCTGCAAACTTGAAGCAGTATAAACTGTATTTTTTTTATTAGATTTGCAACTTTTTTTTAAAGTTCGGAACATGATTTTTTTGTTTGAAAAATAGTGTGTTTGTTTATATCATAGACAAAAAAATTGCAAAAGTACTGCAAACCGATGATATAACTCATACAAGTTTTTTAAACAGCTATTTCAATTTGCAACCTTTTATTTTCATGCAAAAGCTTAGAAACTTGGTTGAAAATGTAAATATTATAATTCTTAACAATCTGGTAAATTGGCAACGTCGGACAAGTTCCGGGACCTTAAAAAAATAACAAAAATCAAGGATTCGCAGCATGGCGATTTAATTCAATTTTATCTTTAAAAATCTTTATACATAGAAACTAAAAGAAAAATGTACAATGTAAAGATGCATGCGGGATATTATAAAAGTTATATATAAAAGTTATAACTGAAGGTAGCATAAATATAAAACTAATTCCGCGCAGCGCCCCGGCACAATTAAAGATGGTTATTTACTATAGTTTTCGCTTTAAATGTGGAAACTGACGAAATCCAAGGCCTAGACCAAAACCAAGACATGTTACATGAGAATATTTAAGACATGTTACATTAGAATATTTATTTCCAGAGTCCTGAATCTACTATGATTATCTGCCTCAATCTACTCACAAGAACATATACAAGAGTCTGAAGGATTTTTTAGGTCTATAATATTTTTAGACAAAAGGAGACCTAGAAAAGTTTACTATAAACCCTCACTATAAACTGTCCTTTTAATGGTAGTAGTAACAAGTTTTGCACTGGAGCTATGAAAGAAGTTCATACGGATATTGTTACTGAGGATATTATGAATTTAAGAAAAGCCTAAATTTATCAATATGATTAAATATGCAACAACAAATATCATAGATACAAATAGCAATCAACTTGGCAAAATAGCAACCATCAAAAAGAGCCTTAGAATATCCACTATAATCCAATAAAATAAGGGCCTGTCCAGACGAGCCGCTAGTTGCTAAGTGGCGTGTACAGGCCACTGGTCATTAGTGTGAACGTGCTAGCTAATGAGTAGCGCAATTCCATGGTAAGCTCATGTTGGAAGGTAATTAAAATTTGTCATTGTCATTATGGACTCAGGATCAGGAAGTACTCATTCTAGCTGTTCTAGCGATACTAACATGCCTTGTTCTTTGAACCAGAATCCATTACTTTAATTTTTTTATAAAATTTACACCAAATTTCCTTCCAAGATTTACTCTTTAATACCCTATTGCTATATTTTATCGAACTACTGTTCCAAACCGCAGGAGGTTGTTCTATTTCGACTATAAATCGATCTGCATCGAACGTCATATTACTTTATACTGGACCCCGAAAATCAAAATAAAATATCTCTACCAAAATTGGTAGAAGTCGACAACAAAAGTGGCCCATGTGGACGGTTTCAGCGACTTAGTGTCGCCACTTCGTCGCAGGGACCCGTTTCTTCGCCCCAGCCGCTCGCCACAAACGCTCGTCTGGACAGCGTCTACATTTTAACTTTGAATTAAATGAAGTGGCGCTTCTAAGGGGCCTATTCAGTAACTCTGAACGACGTCGTTAATAGACGATAATCGTTCACAGACGACTTTTCTTATTCAGTAGATAACGATTGTCGTTGAAAATAGACAAATATGGTTGTAAAATTGTCGTTCATCAACGATAGCCACAGAGCTGTCGTTAATAATATGAAGTGTCGTTATAGAGATTTTTGCATTCCCTCTCATTTTTCATTGTGAATCAGGATATGTTCTAAATAATAAAAGAACTTTTTTACAAACTTTACAACTAAATTGCCATCTACCTAACACAGCAAATACAATTTGTAAGGAATTTTTTTCTAATTTATTTAATTATTTTAAAAATAAATTTTATTCAAAGTTAGGATTGCCCATTCGACAATTTACTATTGGATTTTTATTAACAGTGCTGTTCCTAAAGTAGCACTGCGAAACAGTAACAGAACCTATATTATGGAAGTACCTATTATAATAATACTTCTCCGTAACCTACACAGAAAACGAGGCTAATGGCCTGAGTTGTCAAAGCCGATGACATCAACATAATCAGGAAAAAGGATTGATAATATCAAATTTGGTTTGTCTTTCAAATCCAATAAATACAACTTGTACTGTTCTCGAGTTGTTTTTTTTTTGTATTCTTTTGAAATATATAATAATATATCCCTACTCATTTAAATAAACCCTACATACAATACGACCAGCAAAAATGGCCAGCGAGAAACAGAATTCCTACGAATCGAGAATCGACCCCCTGATCGTGTTGTAGGTTAAGAACAATAATTAATATATTCTGAAAAACAAATGAATATATCTACTGGTAGAATTTTTATTTTACGTTCCAAAAAAATGTCAAATATACCGGGTGTTCAAATTAAAGTGTTACAGTTAAATACCGCCTTTTATAAAAAAACGAAAGTTTTATAGTTTTTTGGGGAAAACATTTTGGCTAAAATCGTTTTTTTATAGCTAACCCAACTTTTTTTTCGCGCAGCAAAATTTTCAAGTAGATGTTACTCAATAAGTAGAAGTCCAATAAAAAAATGTTTTCCTTAGAAGTTTCTTATTTTTTTATGAACTCTAAAAACACCTATGTAAAAAAAAGGGTTCCAATTTGAAAAAAAAATCCACCTCGATATGGCCATATTATGGTCAGCTATAAAAAAAATTAATTTAGCCAAAATGTTTCCCCTAAAAAACTATAAAACTTATCTGATACTTTTTTTTATAAAATGCATATTTTCGGCGATATTTAACTTAACATTTTAATTTAAACACCCGGTATAATCATCAACATACGTTCTTTTATCACAAAACACTAAATTATAATACCAACTTACTAGAAATCATCGTTCAGATTTGGTAACTAGAAACAACGTAACGACTTTGTAATTGAATAGAGTTTCAAAAATTATCGTTATAAAAGTCGTTGGTTAAACTGTCGTTAGCTTAACGATGTCGTCTATAAACGATAAATTACTGAATAGGGCCCTTAGTGTTGCCACCGAGTGGCTCGTCTAGATGAGCTCTTAGAGCCGGTCCAGACGAGCCACTCGGTGGCGACACTTAGTAGAGCCACTCAATTCAATGTTAAAATTAAGAAGCTGCCCAGACGAGTGTCTGTGGCGAGCGACTGTGGCGAAGAGAAGCGGGTCCCCGCGACGAAGTGGCGACACTCAATGGCTGGAACCGTCCACACGGGCCAGTCCTGTCGTCGACTGTGTTGTCGACTTCTACAAACATTGGTAGAGATATTTTATTTTGATTTTCGGGGTCAGGATTCTGTATTGACTGAGTAATATGCCGTTCGATGCGAAGAATATGGTAATAGGATATCAAAGAGTAAGGCTTGAGAGGAAATTTGTGGAATTCTCATCGAAAAATTTCAACTCTCTCTAGGAAGTTTGGTAAATAAATGGTAATATTTGTAAATTTTAAATTTATATAACTTTTTACTGTTCTTGTGATGTCCGAAGTATATATTTTGTTGTGATGTTATATTTGTTTGGAACACATTATGATATACGTAATATATTGTAAAATAACATTTTAACTCGTCCTGTATACGTAAATGTTTTATAATAATAAATTGTTGTTTACACAGACTTATATAACGATATATATATATATATATATATATATATATATATATATATATATATATATATATATATATATATATATATATATATATATATATATATATATATATATATATATATTAATGTTTTAGGCGTTAAACGATTTTTAAATAAGCAGTTTTTCTATTTAAATTTAAAAATATTTACTCCTTATACAAATATTTTCCAAAAAGGTTTGTATTACATTATGATAGTCAAAAATATATATGGGATTCAAAACGTAACTTTTAATATTCATGAAATATTTTTAATTTTAATATCTGAAAAACTAGTCATAGGGAAACTTTGTGCCACTGGACACTTTTAATTAGAATATCCAAAACTGCAGCATGTATAAAATTCAGCAGATTTGACTGAAAGTTATGTACCATAAGGAAACTGCGTGGTCCGTTATAAAAAGCAAAATATTAATTTTTTGTATCTTTTATTTCCTTAATATAAATAAAAACTCTTAAACGATTGATCACTTACCTTAATGTAATAGTATGTCTTTCTTCGGCTGAAATACTTATTCTTATATTTGTATTTGACTTTATTATATTGACTTCAAGAAAACTAAAAAGCTGATTAAAAGTTGTGTTTGACATTCGAAAATAGTTAAAAAATTTATCATTGTCGCTTTTCAATATAGTATGAAACTGCCCAAATAATAAACTTTCAGAAGTAATGGGGTTGGTCCAAAATCTTCTACGTTTTTTACGCAAACGTCGTTTTACAAGAAGCGCTAGAAGGAGTACTACCTCGTCTGAGTTCATAATGATGCTCAAAAATTTTAATTATCTTCCAACATAAGCTTACTATGGAATCGCGCTACTCGTCTGACACGTCCACACGAGCGACCAGTGGTCGCCACTCTGTGGCGACACCGAGTGGCCCGTACGCGCCACTTAGCAGCGCGACTAAGTGGCTCGTCTGGACAGACCCTTATTACGCTATTCTATAACTCAGCTCTACATTACCTTAAAACTTACATCGATGTAGTCTACATAGCGATGTAATTGCGTTGCTTACAGATCATCACGAAATTACGATTATGTACAGCCCGCTGTAAGGAGGCCAGATACATTTTGAAATTTACACTGAAGCTAACATCATAGTAAATAAATGTCGATGTTCCGTGGAAAAATACCGCTAAAATTCGCAATTTTATAACCTATAAGTTATTAGTAGAAAGCAGAAAAAACGTGGAAAATTATTCGAGTTTGTTTAGAGTGTAGAGACAATAAGTGAATTGTGATTAAAATGGTATTTTTTTACTATTATGGCCGAAAGCAGGTAATTTATCTAAAATTTTAATCATTGTTCATACTTTTATTTATTAATTATTATTTTAGTGTATCAAAGAGAAAAAGAACAGAAAATACATCAGTGGAACAGTGCGATATATATTTGGAGCACATAGAAGGCGACTATATATTTAGAAGCGGGGTAATAAATCCAACAGTGGAACCAAAATACATAGAGAATAAGTGGAAAAAACTTACAATAGAATTAAATTCTTTAGGAAAGGGGCCTGTATTGACAAAGGAAGCATGGCAAAAGGTTAGTTTGATAAAATATTTTATATTAAAATCGAATAACTATTTGAAATCCCTGATATTAATTTGACTTTTTTTTAACAGAGATTCAAGGATTGAAAAAACTCGACAAGAGCTAAGTACAGAAAATTAGTAGAATGTAGAATGGCAACTGGTGGTGGACTTGGGGAAAAAATTGATATGACGGAACAAGAAGAAAGAGGTTTGACTGTGTGGGGAAAAGTAGCTGTAACAGGTACTCCTCTTGTGGCGATAACTGGCGGGTTACCTTCAACATCAAGTGCTTGTACTTCTACAATTTCTGCTGCCCCTGATTATGCACATGAACCAGAATCAACTTTTGAGGAAATTCTAATTATAGCAGATTTTGACAGTGAGGCAGTACATGAGAGTGTTGACATGCCAGTTATGAATAATAGTCACCACACTAAAACAGAAAATGTGCCCACACCTCGGCCCATAATTAATTCAACACCAAGGCGGAAACAAGCCAAGGCAAAACCAACTTTAACTGTTGCAGCTGATAAATTAAAAGCAGCTTACGAAAATAATACACAGACATTGCAAGCTGTAAGCAATGAAATTGGAAAATTTGTAGAGGTATACAAGCTTGTTAAGTTAGAAGAATGCAAATTAAAGGAAAGGGAATTAAATTTCAAAATTGCCAAATATAAATTTGAAAATAAAAATTTTGAATTTCCATAATTTTTTTTGTTTTATTATTTTCATCGAAACCCCCTATGTAAAGTGTTTTTTGGGACACTTTGTATATTTTAAAAATAGAAGGAAACTCTAACTATAGTTTGTTTTATTGTTAACAAAGTTAACAAGTTCAAAAAAAAAATATTATGTACATATTGATTTCTAGTCTGCATACCCAGGTTAGTAATGTTTAAGTTATGTTGTATGTTCTCTTTCATGTCTTCTGGTTGTTCATCATCTTCATCATTCTCAAAAATATCCAAATCTACATTTTCAGTTGATGCTATATTGTGACAAACCGCACATGCGTATATTATATATGCTGCTTTACTGGGATGATAAAGAAGTACTCGATGTCGAGATAAACAGGCAAATCTTTTTTTAAAACCCCGAAAGCTCTTTCCACAACATTTCTAGCAGAACAAAGCTGGTGATTAAACCTTTCTTGTGGGGTATTTGGCTGAACATTTTGAAATGGAGTGAAAAGCCATGGTTCGACACCATAACCACTGTCGCCAATTAAATGTGAATTTCTGTCACCTTGTTCATACTCCCTTACCAAATGGTTTCTTATGTCCGACACTAGAAATATGGTAGCATCATGTACAGATCCTGGATAGCGGGCATCAATTGCCAATATTTTGAGATCAGCATCAGCAAAGCACATGACATTATTGGAATGTTTTCCTTTTCTATTAATGTATACGAATGGTGGACGTTCCAAGTCATTTTGAAGGTGGAGCTATTATTTCAACATGGGTACCGTCAATTGCGCCTATTGTACCTCATATACCAATTTTTTAAAAAAAAGTTTGTTTTACTAAGTTCTTACGAACATTTGTATTTGGAAATTGAATCCATGTGTCTACTACTTATAACTGGTTGGCTCAAGCAATTCCAGCTAGAATTTCCAACACCACCTTGAAATGAACCACTAGCAAAGAAGTTCAGGATCGCTAATGTTTTTAGATGAAAAGGTATAGCAGTATTCCTGACAGTTGGTTGTTTAAATCCTTGTAATTCTTCAATTAGGTGAAATGTAAGATTTTTTGACAATCTAAACATTTTTTTGAATTGAAATTCGATAATTTCAAAAGCATACCAAATATTAACAGTCGCTGTAACTTTTCAAGGTTATCGCTTTACAGCGCAGCGGTACATTCGGTTATAGAATAGCACAATTAGAGTCAGCATAAATCTTAGACTATTGGGCGTACGCCGATGATATAATGATAGAACTACTAAACATAATAAAAACATTGCAAATTGCATACTAATGATGACGACGACGACGACGACGTTGATGATGATTATCATGTAATGCAAGAAGTATAAATAAAAAAATGTTGCGTAGAAAACCGTATAAACCTGGAACAGCATCTTAAAATATTTATGCACATAATATGTTACATTACAGGAATATAAAGAGAACAATAAACAATGAATTATATACACAGAAAAATATCAAGTACTAATAAAGCACCAAAAGGAGGTGATGGAAACAAGAATATATAAATTTGGGAAAAAGGAAGGTAGCAAAAAAATGTACACAATATAAATAAAATGTAGTGGAAAAATATTATCAGCCTACTAAAATCGTAGTGCAAAACTGTTTATATGAGGTTGTGCCTGTGTGATTTAACTTCGATCGAACAGGTTCGGGATATTTATATCGTGATAATTAAATCTTTGGAATTTCCAGACTACCGCTTTTCATGCATCATTGGATCCTCTTAGGACTCTAAGAGAGTTAGTCCCTCGAAGAGTAGCATTATATTCCCAAGGGCACAATGTCTATTACTGACCTTATTAAAGGCATGCAGAAACGGAGGTCAGTAATGACGCCAAAGGTGGAAATATTCAAATCTATAAAAATCTTTGTTTTTAACAATTTAATATTTGGTTTTCAAGCTTACATCGAGATGAAATGTTTCCTTTAGTTATTCTTTTTTTTTTTGATTGCTTCTATTATTCTTTAATATTATGTTTTAGTAAATAATTTTGACAGTTTATTTATTGAACACTTTTGCATAAATATTTTACCGTGGTGGAATATACTAAAATATAATATATAGACATGAAGCTAAAAAAACTGAAAATTGACTATTTAAATATTTACCCTCTACAGTCTAAAATTGATATTATACGCGATTTAACTTTACAAAAAGATATTGATATTCTGGTACTATCTGAAACTTGGCTCTCTCCCCAAATAACCAATGATATGTTACATATTCCTGTTTTTAATATTTTAACATTTTATATTTTACGTTAAAGATTTAAAAATATATCTAGTGATTTACAAAATTACTTTATTGGACAACAGTGTTTCCTAGTGAATCTGGTCAACAGTGTCCATCTAAAGGTCTCGATGAAGGTCGCTGTTTCTAATGTACCAAGGAGCATCGACAATGTTCCTCATTACTTTGTTCTTAAATCTCTCAATTATTAGAATATTACTGTAGCTGACACAACCACAGAGCTGAATGCTATAGGTCCAAATTGCTTTGAGAACTTGTTTATATAATAGAATTTTGTTATAGGTAGATAGGCTGGAATGCCTACCAAGTAACCAGTACATTTTCTTGAATTTTATATCCAACTCTTGTCTTTTCTTTTTAACATGGACCTTCCAGCGAAGTCTTGCATCTAATGTAATACCTAGATATTTTGCCGAGTTAGCATAAGGGACATGAGCATTATTTATCTAAATTGGCATTCTTTGACCCTTCTCGTCAGTAAAATTAATATTAACAGATTTGGTTTCGTTTAGTTAAATACGCCATCTTTTGGTCCAATTATTTATTAGATTAACTGATGTTTGTAGTTTATTTGCAGTGTATTCATAATCTTTGCCTATCGCTAGGATGGCAGTAGCGTCTGCAAATGAAGCTAATGTGTCTTGTTCTAGTTGGGGTATATCACAAGTGTATAACGGATACAAAGTGGGTCCCAAGACGCTTCCCTGTGGCACTCCTACTTTAATTTCTTTCAATTCAGAGGATGCTTTATCTTGTTTTACTCTAAAGAATATATCTGAAATATATGAATCCAATAGCTCTGAGTATGGCTGTGGAAGTAGCACATTCACTTTATGTTTCAAGCCATCATGCCATACTTTATCAGGAGCTCGTGCAACATCGAGGAATATGGCTCAACAGATTTCTTTGTTTTCCAATGCTTTTTCAATCGCATTTGAGATTCTATGAACCTGATCTATAGTTGAATGTTATACTCCAAAGCCGAACTGGTAATCTAGAATTAGTTTCTTATCTTCAGTGAAGGGGTTTAGTCTTTTTGTTAGTATATTTTCAAATAGTTTCGATAATAAAGTCAATAGTGATATTTGGTCTATATGATGAAACTTGGTTCGGAGGTTTTCTTGGTTTGAGGATCATAATGACTTAAGCTACTTTCCACAACCTAGGGACATACCTTAGTTTGAATGAGGCATTAAACAGGTTTGTAAGTTTTTTTATGGCTTTCTTCGGAAGTTGTTTGAAGATTTTTTCTGTAATTGAATCAAAGTCAGGAGCTCTCTTAGGATTAATATTTGTTTTTATATCTTTCTTCGGAGAGGTTGGTCTGATAATTGAGTAATCTTTCTCTAGAGGAGCCAAGTTCGGTAATTCTTTTTCTTCATTTGGTTGAAAGGTAATTTGTAAGTGCTCAGTAAATCTTTTAACTTTTTGTATATTATTTCTGGCCCAGCTGCCATCTGTATTTCCAATGGAGCATTCTGCACAGTGGGCCTTTTTAATCACTTTGTGGCTTTCCATAGAGAATAACCAGTGGATTTATTGTTTATAATACAAGTTTAAAAACGTTTTTAGATCACTTTAAAGATACTTTATCAATTATGAATACTGAATATCAAAATTTAATTTGTGTAGGAGATATTGACCTACTTGTAAATAATAATGTTACGTCTGACTACCTAGCTATACTTGACGGATTAAGCATAAAGCAAATTATTACCAAAGCAACAATAATTACTCTTAGCTCAAGAACATTACTAGAATATTATTTTAACGGATAACTTAAAATTTATTATTCTATCTTATTTTAAATTTTCGTGTTACGATCATAATTCTATCGACGTAATAATAAATATAAATCTATAAAATCCAATTATTTGCAATACAGAGATTTTTTGTAATTAAATTTGGCTAATTTTGATACAGATTTACGTTCTCTTAAACAATAGACATGGAAAGAAGGACTAGTTACCTAAAGTTGAACTACCTTCTGAATTAAAAGAATTTCGTTCTCTGACAGTATTTTCAACAAAAGGTTTAGAACAAGCAATGGAAGTTCAAATAAAACATATCTGGAAACATACTTTATACTACCAAAGGGTTCAGTTAAAGCCCGTTCTTACGGGTCAGTTTAATTAACCGATTTTAGTTGTTCAATGAATGTGTACAGACTGCTTCACTTTTGTTAAAAAAACAACTGAAACGAATTGTTGATATAAACAAAAGTAGTAATAAACGTAATTTTTTGGTTAGACAGTGGATTCTAAGAAGAAATAGATTAAAAACAGAAAACATGCTAAGGGAGCTGGCTCTAGAGGATAAAGAAAGGTATAGAACACCTTTACGAATGTTTAAAGAGAAGAAATTCGAGGAACATGTCTTTAAAAGTTCGGGATCGCATAAAAAACAAGATACAGTGATGCATCAAGCAATCTTAGCAAGATTAAAGTTGCAAACGTACTACACATTATTTATCTATGTATTACACATTCGACAAAAGTTCACTGTCTAGTTCACACGTTTTAAGACAAGCTTTAACTTAAAAACAATTCATGATGACAAATCATTTGAACGATAAAAGTTTGATTGGGTCAAACTTTAGTTGATCTACTAAAAAGCTGATCAACTCTATTAAAACACAGGTTCTCACAACAGTTTTTATTCAACTTTTGTTGATCAACTAAAATCGGTCAACTACAAGCGACTCGTGAGAACGCGCCTTCAGAGTTCAGGTCAGGTTTTAGTTGTGGAGCAGCACTGTTAAATATTACAGATGACATACTAACTGGACTTGATAATACAAAATGCTTGACTACAGTAAAGCTTCTGATCCGCTAAATAAAAGTTCTCTATTTTAAGTTACATGCGTTTCAGTAAGTCTGCAGTAGAGATTCTTAAAAATTATTTTATAATAATAGGACCCAACACGTAAGTTTACTTAATGACATATCAAACGTGAGTAAAATAAAAAGAGGCGTTCCTCAAAGCAAAATTTTAGTATCTATACTTTATACAATTTACACCAGTAATATTTAAAATGTATTAATGCATATGAAAATACATATGTATTCTGACGATACTCAGCTGTATTACTTCCTTAATAAAGAATATATTACTAACAATGCACAAAATTTAGAAATACACTGAGCTGAAAGCATTATTAGAAGCATCTAAAAAACATGACTTGGTAATTATTAATTTTAAATCAAATGTTATATTATTCGGAAATAATATTTAGAAATTGAGATTAACCGATAACATATCATTGTATATTAAAAAAGGCTAATGGAAAATTAAAAGTAGAAAACTCCAAATACTCCGCTGTGAATCGCTTGTCCTCTCACAAACTAATCACTGTGACTACTTATATGGTCCTTGCTTGACTTCAAGGGATTCAGGCAGACTGATAAGGCTTCAAAATTCTTGTTTACGATTAATCTTCGGTACAAGAAAATTTGACCCAATTAGTCATACATTTGTAACTGCTCGCTGGCTGAATGACTCGTAGAAGGTTACTACATTTGTTGACATTGCTACACAAAATCATTTCAAACACAACTCCCCCTTACTTAACCAATAAAATAAAGTATAGATCAAATGTTTGCAATATTAATATCAGAAGAAAAAAAATATTTCTATTCCAGTCCATAAAACTACCTTTTTTGTAAAATATTTCAGATATAATATTTGAAAACATAAAATCAATAAATATATGAATAAGAATAGGTAATAAAACCAGTAGTTTTTAATGAAAGTGATTAATTTGTATCTCAAAGTAATGTTTAAAATAAAGTAATAAAGTAACCAATGCTTCTGGAGGCAGTGGAGAATCAGTAATTATTATAATAATAAAAAGCTTACCTTATATAGTCCAGTGTTCCACTGGACACTACAGGATCCTAGATGTAATGATAAACGACACTCTACTGTTACTGGGTTTTATTAAAACAAATGGTAAAAATAATCGGCTACAACATCTAACCCTCAGGGTTAATAAGGCACTCAATTTGTTGGAACAAAGGGGGTAGCGTATAACAATCTATGAGAACCTTAAAAGAAAACCAATTAGTACATATTCACAACTTTGGTGAGAGGAGAAAAGTAAGCTTGACTGTCACAGCCTGTAAACTTAACTGTTGAGAGTCCAGTGTTGCCAGAATATATTTTTGTAATGTACCAGATTTACCTAAAAAATGTATCAGATTTCGTAAAAATGTACTAGATTCTATAACATTACTAGATTTTTCTAATTATGAAGTATGATCATTAAAGAGCATAAATGGTTTATAGAGAACACGAACACAACAATTTTAAACAATATTTTATCTCTCGACAAATTTCTGACACCATTTTATCTCTCGAGCAGTTTTTGAATAAGATTTTAATACCTTTTGATACTCTTTTATTTCTCGAACAGTTTTTAAATCCTTTTTTATCTCTCGAGCAATTTTTAACAACTTTTTTTATCCATCGAGCAATGTTTGTACAATATTTTTTGTACAATTTTTAACACTATTTAATCACTCGAGCAATATTTAACAGCCTTTTTTACCTTTCAAGCTATTTTTGAACAATATTTGATCTCCCGTGCAATTTTTGAGCAAAATTTTAACAATTTCTAACACTATTTCATCTCTCGAGCAATTTTAAAAAAAGATTTTAATACCTTTTGATAATATTTTATCTCTCGAACAGTTTTTAAAAAGCCTTTTTTATCTCTTGAGCTATTTTTTAAAATAATTTAATCTCTCGATAAATTTCCAACACTATTCTATCTCTCGAGCAATTTTTAACATTTTTTTTATCCCTCGAGCAATGTTTGTCCAATTTTTAACACTATTAATCGATCGAGCAATTTTTAACAGCCTTTGTTCGCCTTTCAAGCTGTTTTTGAACAATATTTGATGTCTCGTGAAATTTTTGAACAAAATTTTAACAATTTCTAACACTATTTCATCTCTCGAGCAATTTTTAACAACTTTTTTTATCCCTCGAGAAATGTTTGTACAATTTTTAACACTATTTAATCACTCGAGCAATTTTTAACAGCCTTTTTTTCCTTTCAAGCGATTTTTGAACAATATTTGATGTCTCGTGCAATTTTTGAGCAAAATTTTAATAATTTCTAACACTATTTTATCTCTCGAGTAATTTTTATTAAAATTTTGAATCTTTCTAACGATTTTAAAACAATGTTTTATCTCTCGAGAAATGTTTAACAGTATTTTTTAATTCTCGAGTAATTTTTGAATAAAATTTTAATAACTTATCTATTTTTTCTCTCGAATAGTTTTTAAACCTTTTTTTATCTCTTGAGCTATATTTAAAAAATATTTTCTTTCGATAAATTTCTAACATTATTCTCTCTCTCGAGCAATTTTTAACAACTTTTTTATCTCTTTAGCAAACTGCATAATATTTTAACTATCGACAAATTTATAAAAATATTTTAACTCTCGATAAATTTTTAACAATGTTTTATATCTCGAGCAATGTTTGAACAATATTTTATCTCTCGAGCATTTTCTAATAGTATTTTATCGTTCGAGGAATTTTTAAACAATGTTTTATCTCTCGAGAAATTTCTAATAGTCTGCATCTCTTGAGTCAATTTTGAACAATATTTTATTTCTCAACAAATTTTTCAATAGTATTTTATCCCTCGAGCAATTTTTGAAGAAGGGTTTGCCATTTTGTAATACTATTTTACCTCGACCAATTTTTGAACCCGATTTTAACAATTTATAATATTATTTAATCTCTCGAAAAATTATTAAATATTTTTATCTCATTAAATTTCTAACAATATTTTTAACCCTAGAGCAATTTTTAAACAATATTTTATCTCTTAAGCAATTTCTAATATTATTTTATACTTCGACCAATTTTTAACACCCTTTTTTACCTTTCAAGCCATTTTTGAACAATATTTGATCTCTGGTGCAATTTTTAAACAATGTTTTATCTCTCGAGAAATGTCTACTATTTTATCTCTGAAGTAATTTTTAACAACTATTTTAATTTCTCTTGCAATTTTTGACTAATATATTTTACACTTCAAATGGAAACATATGCTGAAAAAAGTACTAGATTTTGTTTCGAGTGTACTAGAGTACCAGATTCTCAGAGAATGTACTAGATCTAGTACAATTGTACTAGACTGGCAACACTGGTTGAGACCCTTATAGGTATAAATAATAAAGAAACTGTGACAATCAACTTTACAAGATTGACAAAAGCATAAGGTGTGTAATCGTACCACCCAGGCACATATGTTTAAGCCAAACTTGATGAAAGTTTATTCATTAAAATAAAATATATTGGTAAGTAACCCACTAACAATAAAAAAATTAAGATTAAAATAAAGAACAATATTTATTACCCATTAACAATAATATGAAGCGGTTTTGCTTCTGGGTAAGATTAAATAGCAAATGAATTAAACATTTAGAGACCCTTTCAGAGCGCACATATTGTTTACGAAATAAATTAAATGTAGGAACATTTAAGGCCTGCACTAGGCCTTGAGAATAAATATATTCCATTAAACCAAAATAAATAAATTAATGAATGAACACTAAACTTAACTTTTGCATTGCCATGATAGTCTAGGTGTTGGATGTTGTCAAAAAAAAACAACGTTGGTGGATTGGGTTTCACCCTTGGACTTGCCGACTTTGCCTAGGGCTCGAGGTAATGGGCAGAATGGTACTTCCACGCTACAGAACATCTGAGTGGGAGCGGTCTTAGACAATCCAGGACAATCTAGAAGTTGTAGACCATGATCCAGTTGATAAAAGACCCCACAGCATAAAATTAGTACGTGCCATAATGGCCACCATGTCTCCTCGTTCCTCCTTGAAAATGGTGGGTGCGTTCCCGCGAACATGCGACGCAGCATCCAACCTGTTGATTAAATTACCAGTATGTATATCCTCCACAATCGAAGTAATTTCCGTAACAATTGTCCCAAATAACAATAACCAATTGGAAACTTTTCCAAAACAGCCTACACTTACTCCACCAATTAAAAAGTGTGCTATGGCTGACTTACCGGCTCGACAATCAGGAAGTAAGAGAGAGATTTTCGTCCCAAAAATCAAAGACATCAAATCTTTCCACCTAACAAGGCCTGTACAACAAAAGAAACTCAGCCGGTCGTACCATAGTACCAGCTGTGTACGATAATATTACGGTATGAAATTAATTACTTATATAATTTATCCTAAATACAATACTTTAAAATCTTTAGATTTATTAAATCCCCAAAATAACTATTATTTACATAAAAAAAGATATCCCCTTAAAAATAAGTGGCTGTATGTGCCTCTGAACAAAGTAAGTGGCTCTATGTGCCTCTGGGAAAGTGCCATTCAAAACAAAAAGTAGTTTCAATAACGGTACGAGCCACGGTTGGCACGAGTGACGGTTCGTAGAAACCGAACGAAAAATTGAGAAGTACCGGGGCAATATTTAGTGACTGAATACTCTTGACACTGACAGAGCACTTTAACCTAGCAATAAAAATGTAAATACATTGATTTTAATTCTAAACTTCGAATTTATGCAATAATAAAAGCATTTGAATATGAATACTATTGAACTAAAAATTAATAATAAGAGATATATTCCAATTCCCCATCTATATGTACAAACAAGTAATACTAAATTATATTTACTATATAATAAGGTAAATTTTAGTAACTATTAATTTAAATTAACAAGTAATGTGAAAATGTACTGAATAATAAAAACGGAGTGTAACACTATTAATAATTTTTATTTTTTTTTTTTTTTGAGTTCTTAAGGAAGAGCCGCCAAGCTGATTTTGTGCCCTTTAACCAAAGTTTGCCTTTTTATTATTTTTTTTATGTATATACAATACTGAATGTTCCATTTTATTTTACTTATGCATTTTGTTGCTTAATAAAGACATTTATTATTATTATTATTATATAATTCTTTTTAAATTGTGAAAAGAACAACGAAATAATAAGAAAAGATGTGCTAGCAATTGCTTATTAAAGAGAATATTCTTCTTCCTCCAATAAAATAATAAGCAATTATTAAGTCATCAGGATAAGTATAAAGTCCAAATCAGTTGATTAGGTACTTACTTGTTACCAGATTATTCCATATTTACGAAATTCTGCAAGTTATTAAATAGATTGATTCAGACTAAGTAAACTTGAGTAACTTCAATACTGAAGTGATTACTTCGGAAAATGCCTATTTAGATATTCGTAAGTCCTATGGATTATGTTTATATAGTTGGTTAATCCATACGTTATTAATATATTACAAATGTTAAGTCTTAAACTCCGTTATTCAAAACAAAGGCGAAAAACGCTCAGACGAAGCGATTTTATTTTTATCCATGCATTTTAAAACTGAAAAACTGCCTCCCTTTCATCCCCTTCACGTGACAGCCATCCCTGTCACATCGTAAACACACTTTTCGAAAATGAAACTTACTATATCTGGCCGTTTTCCAATTTCAGACAAGATGCGATGAATGGAAGGAAGAAGAATAAGAATTACCATAAAGCATTATCCTCAAAGCATTCAATAAATATTTGTTATATACGAATCTGAATTAAAATAATAAAAATTATTAATTTCAAAATGCCTAATGTTATTCGTCAATTAATAAGAAATTAGTAAGAAAAACTTATTATAAAAATTACCGGCAAGATTTGTCCAAACAAGAGATAATACCTAAACTTGAAGATATTTTTTAGGTTCAATGACCCACAAATTTTTGTATGTATTAAAAGCAGTAATTTTCACAATACATTAAAAAAAGACATTTAATGACATATTTATTTGGCCTTTTATTTCTAAAAATAAGTACTTTACACTGGACAATATTAAATCAGCGTCGAACTTTTATACAGCTAAGGGCTAAGAATTTCTTGATGCTCCCCTGTGACACAATGTAATCCCTTCTTCATTGTGTGTGAAATTAAACTATTAATATTTTCTATTTAAATATGGATTATTGACAGTAATAATTCCTGCAGCATCTTTTAGAACATTTTTTTACGGCGAAAAGCAAAATGGTTAATGAAGAAAGCCTTGGATACCCCAATTCTTTGAGTAGAGATATAACATTACCGGTGTAAACAAGACAATGAATACAAGGATTATGAGATTCTTTAAATAAAGCAGAAACTGACGTATTATACTAGAACTGCATAAAATACTATTCGGACAAGGAAATAATAACTAAGGTTCTATATGGTCAAGTTTGCGAACAATAACTTATAATACATACAAATGTGTCTAAATAAGAATACAGCTGCGCGTCAAAAGATTTATTTCAAACCTAAAATATACATTATCTATGTTGGATATAGGATATTTAGGGCGTACCGTCAGACATTGTTATGACAAAATACTACATTTAACACTTGTAAAACTTGTTAATGCAATATAGAACAATAAACAATGTTGACAACACTTTAAACGACGTTACACAAATAATTATTAAAGAAGTACGGATAATAATATGATATCAATTAATAATCAATTAAAGAAATGATACTAGCGATCCGGAGCCAGCTTATCACAGCCCGATCGATCACACTTCTCTGATCTCTGTTCTCATTCCTTCTTTTCTATCAACATCCTGCTGGCTCCGTTTCGCCCTCCTTGCCCCTCACTATGAAAGGCAAGTGTGTATCATTTTGTTAAGTTATCAATTATAAAAACCAAGTAGAAGCTTACAACTTATATTATTGAAATATACCGACTACCAATAAATCAAACTTCTTAAAACAAAATAATAGTTAAACATCGGCGCCGTCGACATCTATAACTGTAAACAGTAAATATAGGAAAATATTTGGAATAAAAAAAAATTCTACAATAACAACACGCCACTAAACCCAGTAAGTGGCGATCGTCAACATGTGACTCCGCTAAGTGATGACGTAGCTGTGTTTATCTTAATAAAAGGCCAGGTCTTAAAGCAAAGAATTCTAATATTACTCTGGAAACTAACTAATTAACAAATAACATCTAATTATAAGTTTTTTTTTCACCGTTTAGCTCCGATGATGACCCTAGAGCCTAAACCAATTACAAAGTAGATACTGCAATACATTTTTTCAAACCCACATGGATAGCGGCTTATCCACGCATAGACTACAAAACGAAAAAGTATACTATTGCGTACACTTGAACTAATATATTTTTATATCTATTCTAGATAGTGAAAACACTGTAAAAAAATTAAAACTACCAATCACAGTTCATATTTTGGACATCCAACTACTATATTTTTTAGAAAATGAAATTAAATTTATATTAAAATGAGTTATATTTGTGTAGAACCGATAAATAATAGCATTTTTATTTTTATTTGGTCCACATGTAAAAAAAATAATTTTAGTTAAAATATACGAAACTAATTTAATTACGACTATTAAAACTAAAATCCTAAAAGTTGAGTTGAGAACAGAGCGTCTGACTTTCATGTGAGAGGCCCGGGTTCGAATCTGGGCTAAATTAATTTTTTTTTTTATGCTTATTATATTTTATAAATTAGTAAAATTAATAAATTATTTTAAATTTAATTATTTTTTCTTAATAAATTAAAATATTTTTTTAAATTTGTAAATTTTCGTTAGTGGGTCGTAGAAAAAATATACTGTACAACTCATAATTAGACCCTGTCTTCGTGAGATATAGCCATCATAACCACTCTTGTTGCGTAAACTACTATTTTTTTTATATTCATTGGCTTAAGTTTAAATATAAATTCAAAAATTATAATTAACATGACAATGAAAATATCAACAAAAATAACTTCCAACAATATTAAATATAGCAATGCATTTATGTAACATTGAAAGACATGTTGTCTAAATTTAGGTTGCCTTCACGATGAGTACCTAGTGCTTTATTTATTTTAGAATTTCACTTTGAAAGAGATTCGTTTTCAAGGTGATTCGTCAATCAACACTTCACCATCTCAATGGAATTTACGGTCACTTATTTATAGACTTTTACTTAATATAACTAACGTATATAATTTTTCCTCAATTATTTTGTTCTTGTAAATAGATTTATACAATTTTTTAAGTGGTGACTAGAATTTACAAATTTTCATTTTAAATTAGTTTTTACAATACTTTACAAAAACTGAAAAAAATAATCATAGTAATAAAAAAATACTTTTTTGAAAGAACGAAGTTTACTGCCTCACATTTTGTGTTAAAATATTTAAAAATAAATTAAATTTAATACAATTCCACTTTATTACAAAGCTAGTATTACCATTATTAATATAAACTAGAACAAAAGAACAAATTCAAAGAGTAGCATGCGATGCAGCATGTCTTAACAAAACAGGAGGCATAAAAACTACACTAACTAAAGCCATGGAAGCCATTCTCAGTCTTACTCCTCTTAATATTTACATCAAGGTGTTATCTGATGAAAATGACATGATTCCATATGGTTGAAGTAAAACCCGGTGAGGCGACACGTCGATTGTTGCTGGAGTCGCTCGATAAGCTTTCACTGATTCAAGCTGATTCACTGATAATGGATCCGACGGTTTCAATACCAAAAATGGCTCAGGATGTGTAATATACTCCAAAATCCTTAAACTCAAACATAAAACGGGCTGTGAACAATAGTGCCATTATACCTGAAACAATATCACTGGAAGGAACATCTATAAAGATAGCAGGCAAGAACTAGTCACCCTGGACAGACTGTTATTCAGTAATAGTACCAGAATGTCACGAAGCTTTGGCCAAAGCATCAGTTAAAAATATGGTCCCCTTAAGGTGGATCAAGGGTACATCGAAAGGTAACCGTCTTATTGAGTTACCAGTCAAGAAGGCAGCCAACTAAATATTTTTTCAACCTGCACCTTCCATTGGACTGACACCATCGGTAATGACAAATCTATTTAAGGAATAATCTTCTGTGAACTTCAAAAAAGGTGGAATGAAACAAGAAACTGCAGAATTGCCAGGAAACTTTTAAGTTACAATGAAAAAATAGAGCAAACTGCTTGACGATGACTAGGCAAAATCTGCTCCTGATCACAGTAGTCTGAGTGGTTATTGCCAAATAGGGAAGCATATTTATAGAAGTGGGTGCTAGCATATCTTTTACGATTGCCCGAGGCTCTCATTCATAAGAAGATTTGTGTACGGAGTTTTGGCCAGCACCAGCCAATATAAATGAAGCTCTCTCGGTTACGTTGTCGACTACATCAAATATATGGGCTGGCTGACGAGCTAGGAGAAGCCTATCAAGTTAGGTCGAAGTGCCGTAAGGTAACCCACCCTCCAAACTTTACAAATACAGATACTATTATTATTAGTAACACCAATAGAGAGATATTGAAAATATCTATAACGTCAGCCACTAATAGTGACAATGAATAAGAGGCAAATAAATTCTATGCTAAAATAATACTAATATATAAGAGTCCTTGTCCATACATATTTTTAACCTCATTTTAAAAATTGATGATGATGATGATATTAAATATTTAATATTAAAAAACTTCAAACTGATACGAATGTCGGCGAGCGCACCCGAAGCTAATAAAGAAGCCACTATGTGCTACCCTTAAACATCCACGGACAGGCACTATTTTTAATAAAGTCAGTTGTAGAACTAAAACGATCTGTGCGTGCTCAAATGTCAAATTAAGAGCGGCGATGATAGTGGTTGTCCTTAAGTGAACTAGCAATATATCTCTATTATTTGTAGTGTTTTTATTCTGTTCGCTAACTAATATCTATTTCATTATTGTTAATAACTATTTGTACCACAATTGCAGTCACTTATCCACAATGTTATCAGAAATATCACTACGTAACTGCTGCGAGTATGTGCAAATCAATTTCGCATCTAGCGTCCCTGACTTGAAGGAGGGTTTAAATCAAATGGAACTTTTGTTTAATAAGTGAGATTGATCCACTGTTGAAAATATCCATAGTGAAAAACAATGTCCCTTAATCGCTTTGGGTTATTTATTGTTCAACTTTAGATACTTGCTTTTGCCCTAGGTAAGAAAGAATGTATTTTTTCCAACGAGCTCATATTAACATTTTTTCTTTAACAATAAAATCATTGTTACTAATTAATTTCTGGTGACAAGGCCATATTTAACTACTGAAATATTTATTGAATGTTTGTTTTTACGTTAATTGTATTAAAAATAATAATAATTTTATATCGGTCGGTAATATCAGTTGATCGACTCCTTTCTTCTATTCTGTTAACATTGTTATGATTTCCAGCTTATGTTGAAGATTTACTTCCTCTTTGATATAATCTAAAAGTTGTTCAATATAGTTTCTTATTAGTTTTTTTTTTTAATTCGATGTCTCTGAATGGTGTACTAGAGTCGTCGTTGTTACTGATGTATTTTAAATTATTTTGATCATGGCTAAACACAGCCACAAAACTAAACCCGAGAATACGGATCAAAGAGAAGCGACTGTAGCTGTCGGTGCCTTTGATATCGGATGGACCTTTTTCACAGCATGATTTTGATTAATAAACAACTTAATACGCTGAGAAAACATGCTTATTTTCTACACTGAGCGAAATAGTTTCGCAAATTATCTGAAATCATTGTTATAGTCCATGCGCAAATGTTGTAATGTGATTTAATTACATTAAAGTAGTTAGGGTTAATAGCAATGGTGAAATTTCGGCACCAAAGTATAATTCATTATGTAATAATTATTTTTTATAAAAGTAAAAGACGTTAATTATTTTATAATTTATCTATAAAATATGTTCAATATTTGGTTTATTTATTGTTAAAAATGTAATAAAAGCCTCATATTTAAATTAAATTACCTTTTCCTTGAGTTAAAATAAGGTAAATTAAATTAAGGGTACCAAAAAAAATTTAGGTAACAATTAAAAAGACATTAAGTTTGAGAGGTTTAATTAAATATTTGCAATGTGCATATATTTTCAAAGCTTTTAGGTTTAAAAAGTACTTACGTATTTTTAGAATTACTGGATTTATATTATATTAAAAGGACTTTCAAGTGTATTACTCATTTCTGACGAAACAAGTGTTTTCTCGCAAAGATAAGCAAGATGTCATTTAAAGTTTATATATTTAGAGTTAAATACCTGGCCTGGATATCACCCAGACAATACAAATATGTCCATTGGACGTCCATTCGATATACAATTTTGGATGTCTAGACGTCCAAAAATGAGTTTTTTCTGAACTTTCGGCATCCAATGGACGTCCAGTGAAGTATACAAATGGCACACTTTTGACCATTCAGAGGACGTCCAATTCTGGAATATATTTGGACGTCGAATACTGGACATTCAAAAAACGCCCAGGAGTATATTTCCATTGAGACCACATCCCCACTTTTTTTACAGAACCGCAACTCACCACACACTATTTTATATTATTAATAATTTGTTTATTATTTTCGCAAACCGCTATACACATTTTTTTTTTTAATAAAGATTGCTTGACCTGAGTAGGGATCGAACTTACGACACATCCATTATCGTTTTACGCTTTCAATCGCTAGACGAGCTCGACCAAGGAACCACTTGAAAACTTTTTACTAGATATAGTTATACTGGAATAATATTTCAAACTTTCGCTGATAGAATGAAATGCAATAGATTCAATTTTTTAATTTTTAATGACCAATTATATTAAAAAAAAAAAATAAGTGTGTATAGATGGGTATTATCTGGTAGGCTTAATAAATAATGACCTAAGATGGACGTCATACTACTAAACTTAAAATTAAGTCCAAAAACAGACGTTTTGTGGGTATCGACATTCAGCTGCCAAATTAATTAGTATAAACGGATGTACACTGGACCCTCAAATGTATCTAAAGTGGACGTCCATTGGACTATGTGTGCTGTCTGGGTATAGACGAATTTTTAGAAATAGTACTTATTTAAGTATGTACCAATATTTCCAAAATCAACTCCAGTATGACTCATTCAATAAATGTAAATATGAATGGGCAAAACATCTTTATATTGATATAATTTTAACTTACAATTTAGTCATAATAAAGGGATTTCGCCCACTTTGACCAATCCTAATTGAAACACGCGGATTTATTGTATTTTTTTAAATATAATTTTAAAATAAAATAAACAAAATCTGCAGTTCATTGTTTATTAAATTTATTTAAAAGAAGACAAACATATATTTCACAAAATCCAATATCTACATATGCAAAATAAAATGTCAAAAATAATTAAATCATTATACTTAATATTTATGCATGTGATAAAATTCTTAGTTTCCTAATAACTTTTTTGGCACATTTTATATCTGTATTAGAATACTTAAGTGTGTAAAAAATCTTCATCTTATTACTACACAAAACAAACACCAAAAAATATCACTTAACATTGCTCACGTACTAAACACAACTTGGACTGACTTTGACAGATAACAACATTTTGAGTGATACACAACTTATTTTCGCACATGCGCGTTACAAAACGGTACACTGAAAACACCAAGCTGTCTCGGACTAAACAATGTACGTCCAGATTATCTTTATTATATACTTGTATAAAAGGAGTTTTCTTTCTATGGAGAAGTTAGATGTTTAGCCAGTTCTTAGCCCATTTGATATATCTTTAGATTTTCTACATCAAAGAGTGTAACCACTGATGTTGGTTTTACAATTTAAGTGTTTAAAGCTCATTAATAAGGGTCGTGGATGTGGCAGAAGGATATAATAACTTAATTACCCTAAAATTAGCAATATGGGCACCACCGTATTTAAATTAGCATATCTCTAAATATACAAGTTATTGATGAAAATACGGAAATAACAACTATTATTAAATTTTAATAAAAATAAAGGATATGCCTATAGTTGATACGGTAAAACCAAATTCTAATCCACAAGAGTTTCTAATAATAAAATTTAAAGTTATCTATTGTTGAGTAGTATAATGTACATGTAAATTTTGAATTATTTCATGAGATAGGGCTTCATTAGGGGATAAAATAGGTCTCATCTACGATGAAAGTTCTCCAGAAAATTCTTGTAGCCTTAAAATAAGTCAGCCTTTTTGACGTCAATCATTCATTATACTTCTTGGACGTTGATTACCATCCAAATCAGCAACTCTTTCTTCATGTAACCAGGTAGAGGGCTTTTAATTTACACCATTTAAATGTTTCCAAGCTAAAAAGAGTTTTAATTTAATGAATAAATCGCATAGGTTGTACAGATGAGACGACCGTTTTGAATAATAAAATAAAATATAATAATTTTACATAAACCTATATATTCAAAGCATTTGATTCACAAAAAAACCTCAATAATTTTTGTATGAAACAAAAAAATGCAATATTCCGCACTTACTATATCTTTTTATTAGAGGATCATCTCGATAAATCAGGAAAAAAGTGACAATCGAAAAATGAAATTTAATTGACAAACACAAGGAAAGAGATGGGGCAATCAAGGTGAAAAATAACGGTATGAAAGACATACCGTTAGAATAAGGCGGTTGTTAATAGTTTCTTCTCGTCGCATTATAAAATAAAACAATTTTATCTGGTTTAATTTTGACATACGTCAGCAGATTGTTTGATTGTGGTTAATAAAACTGTAGCAATGTAATCAGTGTATTTTTGGATTGATCAACCTAAATTCAGGTGATTTTCATCAGGTTAAATTAAAATTTATATGAGCTACTAAATATTCCTGCAAATCTCCTATGAATTGGATTAATTTTAACTGAGTTTTTGGATTTCTATGTCAGTTAGTACATTTTCTTCATTGCCTATTTTACTCTTTGAAACTCCTATATTAAAATGTTTTTCAATTATTTTCAAAAGTTTACTACAAAAAATCTATAGAAATAAAAATACTGACTATTGAATATAGATGAAACGAATGATGGTTTTATATGTCTAATCGTTCTTTTTAGTTTATAATTCTTCTGGAAAAATCTTTCTACCGTTAAAACCGAACACATCCGATTATTCAAATTTCCGATTAAAATGTTCAAATACGTGTGTATCCATTAACAAAAATTATATACATGCACATAGCGTCTCATGTATTGAAATGACGTAAATGATGAAATTTAATTATCGAAATGTGGGTCAGCATCCCTTTTAACGGATCGGCTTTTTCATTTTATTGATTTCATCTTTTTTTACAAAAAATTCTCGTTTTTGTGAACCGTTTTATTTTTTTAACGTAAATTTAATTTCACGCCTAGAAAATTGGTTATTGGAGAATATACAGGTTGTCCTACGTACATATGTAGATCATGTGGATCTCCTAATTAGTTATTAGAAATTTAGTTAAATAATCTTGTGATAGGCTAGTGTCATCAGTGTCGGATTGGGACCTCTAGGGTCTACAGGTTCAGGAGGGAAAAGGGCCTATCTACCATTTTTTTTCATGGGGTAAATCATTGAAGAGAAGTAAAAATAGGTCCTCTGCACACTGATGCTTTTTCCGAGGTTGCCACGTATTACGGGGTTTATTTGCATTTTGATTTTTTTCTTCTAAAGAGCCTACTGCTTGAAAGAGGGCTTATTGACTCAACGAGGGCCCACTGCCTGAACGAGGCCCACTGCTTCAACGAGGGCCTACCGGTTTTTGGACCAGTAGACCGACGCGTGACCAACCAATTACTTCTTCATATACAGCATGTAACAAAAATTTGTATACAAATGGCAAAAAAGTTTATCTTGCCTTTTACAAAAAAATACTATTCTTGTTAAAAATATCTGCATTACTTGGAAATTTATAATTAAGCATGAAATTGTATTAAGTATCATAGGGAATACAGGGAAAATAATATAATTATAATAATATAGAGCAAAATATTAGTTAAACATTTGATGTGTCCAACACATGACTTGCTTGTCTAGTTTTATATATCGCGTGGAAATTTTAAAAGATATCGACTTGAAATTTTGTAATGTCATTAAGGAAATAGGGGGAAAATTAATAGTAGGTTTTGAGATTTCACTCCAACGTAATATTTGCCACCCCCAGCGACCCCTGGTCCAAAAATTAAATTGAAACCCTGTATTTTATTACATGTCCTGAAAGAACATAGTTTTATAGTATCTCCATGTAAAAAAATTAATTAATTAAATAATTAACTTTATAAGATATTTACAGTCAAAGGTTCAGATATTAGTAGACAAATGTCGAAATAATTAAAGCAGATAGTTGTAAGGGGTTTTCTCGCCACAGAGAAAACGTTTCCTTACGAATGGCGCTGATTACGGGCAGCTCTCGGGCGCCAGATTATTAATTGTGGTTTACTCCACAAACTCTCAAAGTGGCGTCGAAAGTACTCGGGAAGCTACAGATGGAGATGAAAAATTCCAGGGGTCAAAGATTACGTAGACCCAGGTAATCGATAGTCACAAGTGACCGGCTTTAATAGTCGCTTGCGCTTATACAGAATGTTTCACTAGACAAAAATTAATTTCATCAATATAAACCCTGAACAATAAAACAAAAAAAAAAAACGAACGGTATTGAATCCCGACTAGTCTCAATCAGACGTCAAAATTGAATTGAAATAAAATGAGTGCTTCGGTCGCAGGAAAAATTAACTTGACTACTTAGTCGGTAATTAAACTAAAACATAATTTTCCATTTCGATAAGGGAAATTTCTAAGAGCGGTCGCAGCGGGAATTAAACTAAAGTGTACTTTACTATTTCAGCAAGGAAATATATACGGTCGCAGAGAGTGCGAGGAGACAGGATCGTGAAAGAACTACTTAAACTAAATATTCGGAAAGGAAAAAATAAATAAATTTATACTTGGGGTAGCCTATTATCCCAGAATAAGCTGATAATCATCACGAGCCCGCTTAGACAGGTAGTTCAGTAACTGAAGGGACCAACCTGTCATTAACTCGGTCCAGATTTCCGTTGTGGCTCAACTCTTAGGTCTCGGCGGTCGCTTCCAAGGTCTAAAACTTTTACCAACTCTGCTGCGTCCGTAAGGGCCCAAAATGGACCCTAAAACTGGTTTCCCGCCAATAACTGCCACAATATGCAAATTAGAGAATTTTTGTTTAAATAAAAAAGAAAGATCTCTTATCATTATCTACAAAAATGGTCCCCATCATTTTTATCGCGAATTCGACAGGTTTTGAGATAACCGCAATCAAAAGTCCCCTCGTTCAGCCTCTGCTTTATTTCTATAGCAATGCTGATTAGCTTGTAAAAGGGTGGACAAATTGTTTCAGAACTCGGTCAAAAATTGATATTTTTCGATGATTCAAAGTTCATTGCAATGGGAAAACCCATAGGTATCGATCCATGTGCCTTGAAGCCCGTTATTTTCTGTTAGTAACATTGAAAAGGGGGTCAAAGTTGCGTTTTTCCACTATTTTGGACCACTTTATAGTAATTCATTCATATTTTTTTTCTTTTAATAGTTTTTTTTTCCCATTTTTGTTTTAAATGGGATCTTGAGATGTCTCGAATGATCTGAGAAATTTTTTTCCAGTATCTTCCTCGCGTTTTAAAACAAAATTGATTTGTTTATTTGCATTTTTCATACGTTTTCGGAGTTCTAGAAATCTCTGAAACAAGCAGTAATTAAAAACTCATATTTTATTATATTGGTATTCAATGCACACCATTTTAAAGAAATACATTCGAAAAGTAGACACTCTAAGATTTAAAATGGTGTGCATTAAATAACAATATAATGAAATATGAGATTTTAATTACTGCTTGTTTCAAAGATTTCTAGAACTCCGAAAACGTATGAAAAATGCAAATAAACAAATCAATTTTGTTTTAAAACGCCAGGAAGATACTGGAAAAAAATTTCTGAGATCATTCGAGATATCTCAAGATCCCATTTAAAATAAAAATGGGATAAGAAACTATTAAAAGAAAAAAAATATGAATGAATTACTATAAAGTGGTCCAAAATAGTGGGAAAACGCAACTTTGACCCCTTTTTCAATGTTCTTGACAGGAAATAACGGGCTTTAAGGCACATAGATCGTTACCTATGGGCTTTCCTATTGTAAAAAACTTCGAATCATCGAAAAATATCAATTTTTGACCGTGTTCTGAAACAATCAGCATTGCTATAGAGTAGGGGCTGAACGAGGGGACTTTTGATTGCGGTTATCTCGAAACCTGTCGAATTCTTGACAAAAATGATAGGTACCATTTTTGTAGATAATGATAAGATCTTTCTTTTTATCTAAACAAAAATTCTCTTATTTGCATATTGTGGAAGACATTGGCGGGAAACCAGTTTTAGCGTCCATTTTGGGCCCTTTCCGACGCAGCAGAGTTGGTAAAAGTTTCCGCCCTTGAAAGCAACCGTCAAGACCTAAGAATTGAGCCACAACCCAGACAGCACACGACATCTTAAAGACGTCTGTTTTATGTCGTAGTTATGACTGAACGCCTAAAGACCTGAAAAAGACGTTGTAAAGACGTCTTTTAGGACACATAAATAGACGTCTTAAAGACGTCTTTTAAATGCCTATCTATTTAAAAACTATAAAAAATAATGGTAACATTAAAAAAGTACTGGTTTCTAATTTCACAAGATACCTATAAATTTATTTTTAATTTTTTTTTATTAATTTACATAATTTACTTATTTTTTTATTTATTCACGAGCATTTGTTCATTAGAGTAGGTAAATATTTGATTACATAAAAATAATAACAATAAATATAACTCTAAATAAAATTAACAATTAAAACATGAGACAAATTGAATTACGCGCTCTTTCACCTTAACCGGGAACATGGTTCATCGATCGAAGCGAATGTTTTTATTATGCTTTGTCTTTTTTCAACAGTAGAATTTAAACAAGGACATGTATCTAAATGTGAATATTATTGGGGTTCCGTGGTTCGTGGCGTTCTGCGTTGTCCTTTCGTTGTCATTTGTCGTTGATGTTGAAGATAAAAACCGAGAGGTTAGTTTTTGTTGGTTATTCGTTGATTTTTTTATTTGTGTCTTGTGCCGTGGATTACTGTGAATATAAGCATAAAAGTTTACTGCATATACTGAAAAATCAAATAGAAGAATCCTTATTAGTGTTTTAAGTACGTCTAGGCGTCTAGAGCCGACATAGAAGCTTCATCGGATGTAAATATATCTGAATTAGAGTTGAAAGTATAGGAAGATTGCCATTATTTGACCACCCTTAACCCACACTATCTACTGAAAATCCTATTAAAGCGAATTTGACAGAGTGAGCTATAATGCATAATATTTTACACAGCGCAGTTAAAATTATTGCTTAGAAGGGCATCCGACAGAAGATTAACCACTAATGGAGGAAGAATAAAAAAAAATAATTTGTAATATTACTTTTTTTAACGAAATGTTTCAGTGTTTTGTTAATAATAATGTTTATAGAAAATATGTGTTTTATTTTGTATAGAAGAAATTTACAGAAGCTTTTAAAACTAAATCAGAAAGTACGTCTTACCAATGTCGAAAAACAGACATATTTAAGATGTCTTAAGAACGTTACCATTTGTAACATCAGACGTCTTAAAGACGTCTTTCAGACGTCTGGCCGGCGTCATAAGACGTCTTTTAGACGTCTGTCATGTCTCTGACAGACGTCTTATGGACGTCTTATAGATGTCTTTGTGCTGTCTGGGAAAGGAAATCTGGACCGACTTAATGACAGCTTTGCATATTTTCAGGTCGTCGGTTACTGGACTAAGGGTAATGAAGCTATTTAAGATTTCTTAAATTTGCGATTAGCACGTAAAAATAAAGGATACAAGGGGAAAAAAGAAAAACTAACACGGATATTACCTAATCCAAGAATGAGCTGATCGTTACCACTAGCCCGCTCAGACAGGGACAGGATGCTATTTAAGATTATTTAAATTGGCGGTGAAAGACATAACAAAACTATTAACAGAGGAAATAAAACTACTAACGCGGATAGTACCTAATTCAAGAATGAGCTGATAGTCATCACAAGCCCGCTCAAACAGGGATAGGATGCTATTTAAGATTATTTAAATTTGCGGTTTGCACGTTAACAAAAAAAAATCTAACGCGGATAGTACCGAATCCAAGAATGAGCTGATTGTCATCACGAGCCCGCTCAGACAGGGATAGGATACCATTTTAGATTATTTATATTTTCGGTAAAAGAGGAAACAAAACTATTAAATGAGGGAAAACGTCTCCTCGAAAACTCCGTTTTTAAATATTCCCAACTTATTTATAACGCGGCACTTACTAAACAAAAGTATTTATCAATGAAATCAAATTTAATTCCCGATTTAACCTACCAAAATGAAAAGTTTAATTTCTTAGGTCAGAATAACTACCAAATCTCCAAATCAACGGTATTACAATTTTAAAGATGTAAACATTTATTATTTAAATCAAATTCAATTCCCTTTAAAGAAACGATATTCTATTTTTAAAGAACTAACTGCTTATAAATTTATTAATTAAATCAAATTAAATTACCAGTTTGAGACTAACAAAAAGAAAAGTTACATTCCTTAAATCTTTCTCACAATAATATCTTTAAAAACGGTATTCGATTTGCAAAGAACTAAATTCTAATATTTATTAATGAAATCCTACTATATCTTAACTCAAGAACGAATTAAAATGTTCCTATTTCCAAAAGATAAATCGGTTTTTAAATTAAACTAAATGCGGTCTAAAAATAAAACATTTCTTCTATAAAAACTGTAACAAGGTTTTTTACCTATCGGATTAATAAACACGATACGAAAAATCTATCCACAGCGGACCTAATTGAAGAGGAGCCTTGAATAAGGGGATATGTGACAAAAAGAAAAATTGTCAGGGGACTCGGAAAACCGATTAATTTAACCATTTATGAATGAAAATATTTGTAATTTGTCAACAGTGTTTATTTGCAAACATGAAACATATACATGGAAAGAAATAAACAGAACAATCAAAACATTTTCTAATACAAGCAAATGAAAATGGAAAAAATAGAAAAGGGCTAAGTACCACAAGCATTTTCATGGTAGGTAAGTGCCAGCAACTATGATGTAAGTTTTTCGTAGAACTCCCGGTGATCTGGTAAATGAAAATAAGGAATCATAGCACGTAAATTTTGCTTTTTAGCTGCATTAATTTCAGAGGTCGATTCCTGCCAAACTATCTGTACGTTTTTTATTTGGTCCTCAGATATATTTTTCTTGAGAACTCTGAACTTTTGCCAACTTTCGATATCAATGTGAGTTTTTTTGAAAAATACGTATCCTGGGTTATCTTTTGTAACTCGTATCTGTGACAGCGTCGATATTAAAAACTTAGTATATAGCGATATGGCTATAATAAAGCAAAAATGCAGTTTGTGTGAACAAATCCTAATTTGGCTAACAGTTTTTAGATAAAAAAAACAAGCATATTAAAAAAATAAATTTATTAAAGAATATATATAATACAAATCCAATATTTAAAAAATGTAATGTATATGAAAATTGTATTATGTATAAAGTATCTGGATGGCTGCTACATATTCCAGGATACAACACTGTCCATCATTTTGTGAAGAACTTTATCTGTGAAAAAAGAAAGACAGTATAAGTACAACCTCATTAAAAAATGTATTAATTAAAAAATTATAAGTCCGAGGAATACTTTATTTTTTAATAAGTCCAACATCTATGATACAGCTTTGCAACCCCGAACGTCATGAAACAGAAAATACACAGTATATGCCGCGTTTGAGAATCCACATCGGATGCATCGGAGTTGTAGTAAATCTTTGAACACGTGATTCAGTATACTTAAATGTAATGGGACAAATGTGTCCGATTTAAAATAAACTATTTGAGACGCTGTTCTCCACATCTCAGTAAATGGGCTAAAATAATAATTTATAATTAAAATAACCAAAAAAGGTTGACAGCTGTGTGCACGTAGTTTAGATTCAAAAGGAAAAACTTGTATTTCGTGCAAAACTTTTTTATTAATCAATGCAAAGCGCTTTCGGCTTATTTGCCATCATCAGTGCTCATTGTCCACAACGTATCCAACAAGTTCCTGGTCATCCTCACTCCCAAAATTATATATTTCGGGATATTTACAACTTGCTAAATCATAATTTTATTAATATTAATATTTTCAAATTTAAATTTCTCTCTTCATTTTGGTTCAAGTTGTTTAACCGTTTCCAGTAAGCTGTTCGAGATTGGAACCAATTCCATGTTGAATGTGCTTCAGTGGTTGCCTGTTAAAAAATATTTGCTATTCTATTCCCTGCTTTTTATATTTAAAATTAAATCAGGAATCTCCCCAGTATATTTACAAAATATTTTAAGTTATAATCAGGATGTTCATGAACATAATACACGTAATAAGAAAAATTTTAGAGTTTATAAGGCCACGAAAAAATGTACACAAAATTCAGTGTTTTTTAAAGGTGTACAGGCTTTTAATAATAATTTTCCTGAAGATATTAAATGGTCTTCAAACGCGGCAATATTTAAAATAAAACTGCGTAAATACCTGTTGACCTATTGATGTTTTTTTTCTCTTTCTTGTCCTTTCATTATGTTTTATATAGTTGACATGTAAGTGTACTGTACACGGAAAAAAAATTGTAGAACAAATTTCTACAATTGTAGATTTTTTCTCTACAATAAATAGTACATATAGGGACAGGGACAATTTGTAGTAAAAATTTCCAAATATTTGTGGAGAATGTATTGTAGAGTTATTATCTACAATATTTAGTAAAAATATCCAAATACATCATAAGAATTGTTCTACAAATTGTTATAATTTTTGCTATTCATTGTATGAATTTATATTAAAAATGTATTGCGTTTTATGAAAATAAATACGAAAATTTTACACAATAAATAGTAAAAATTCATACAAATTGTAGTAATTTTTAATAAAATTTGTAGTAGTATTCCATAATTATTATAATTATAACCTAGAAAATGTTCCTTAATAAAATATTTAATTTATTGTTTTAATATAAAAGATACAAATTCTTAATTACATTATGTAATAAATAACAGTAATAATAGCGCCCTCAGTCTCAGTGGGCTTTTCTGCACCTGAAAAATATGAAATAAAAATTAATACGCAATTGAACTGTTCATACCCTTAAAACGGGGATATTTATCACCTTTACACTGATTTGGATATTAAATGACTAAGTCAGATAACTAACAAAAATGAGAAAGTAGGTATGTCACAATTAAGACAAAAAAATATCATTGAAATTGGCACAAAATTCGATCGTTGGGCACAACATTCGATCGTTGGCCACAACTATTTTTTTAAAATAATCTACTAAGGTTATTTAAATTAGTTATCTAAAGGTAAATTATTCAGAAACAATATTAAATGTACTTACCACCAATATAATTTATTATTAAAATTTTCTCAAACGCATCGGTGCTTATAATAATGTGTTATAGGTACTCGTATATGTACCATGCTTTGTTATGTGAACATGGCGAACGGCTACTACTGTCTGGCCGTTTATGATCGACGTCAGAAAACGTTGGCCAATAGCAGAATTTTGTTTTGTTCACATGACTAAGAATTTCTACAATATTGTAGAATATTTTTCAACAAAATTGAATGTTTATTATAAGAAGGGATGTAAAGTATTACTATTTTTTGTAGAGAAAATTACTATTTTTTGTAGAGATAATTATTAATATTTGTACAAATTTTTACAGAAGTTAGTAGTAGTAATTACGATAATTGTAATAAATTTCTACTTCTACAAACAATAGTAAAATATACTAAACATTGTGGACTTCTTTCCTATTGTTGTAGCATTTTATTCGACAATTCAATTGCTACAATAATTAATAGTTTTTAACTATAAATTGTAGTAAAATTTTCTACAAATTGTTAAGTATTTTTATACAAGTCTACTACTACAACATTGTAGTAAAATTTTCTAGTCACATTTTTTTCCGTGTATCTTATGTATTTTTTATTGCATTTTAAATGTATGTTGATTCTATATTTATGTATTTTTTATATTTTAAATGTGAAGATGTATTGACATGTAAAAAATAGTTTTTTTTTGACTAAATAAACGATTTATATATATGTGGATAAAAAAACGCTCGAGATGTAAAAAATGCATCTGATGTGGATTCTCAAATGTGGCAATAAGTATAAAATAAATGAGTAGAGTACTAACTTTCCTTCTCGAAAAGAAGCTCAACATATATTATTAGTCTGTTTCTTATTCGAACCTTTACTTAAAGTAGAAGGTGTTTGATCAACATATTCAATTTCTACATTATTTAAGGAAAGTCCATCCGCTACTCTTCCAGGAACTGCTGGGAGGAATAGCATTGGAAAGCTTCAGATGTTAGACCTCGACGAGAGCCAACTACTTTATACTTCTCTTCAAAATGTTTATGACATACTACAAAGGTGGAATAAATTTGTAGTCTTGTTTTATTATTAAATCTTGGACAACGAACAGCAAGTGCCCAAATATCAAATAAATCGGGTGAATTCGTAGGGTGGGGCAGGCGATGCATCTTGTTGTTCACATCAAGGCAATTCGGTACACAACATTTTCTGTAATTACGAATCTTTATAGAAAAGCACAAAATAACAGCGGAAAAAGCACAAGATAACAGCTCAAAAAGCACAAATTTATAATGTAAAAACAAACTTATTAACAGTGGTCAACTAAATCAATTAAGCAAATTGGTAATGAAAACATAACTGAATACAACCACAATATAAATAAACAACATTCTCGTTTGGTTTAAGCCAAGACGCCATGATACGTGCATGACACCCCTCACAAAAATCAATATTCACCTGTCCATTTACAATCCCACAACCCACCCCACCACACGACTGCAGCGCCACCATGCGGACGTGGTTGATTTTTGCTCTATCCCAGGCCTGCGCATACCAGTTTCCCACCCCTGATCAAGTGCCTCTCCAAATCCTTTCAATTCGCGACGAAAGCGAGAGAAATTCCCACCAACGACCAGTACCACAGCGCATCGATATGTCTATCAGCGGTGCGCAGCTGTTACTCAAAAGGATATTAGCCTAGGACAAACAGTTTGAGCGCGATTATTATTTAATAAAAATGAAAGAATTTAAATAAAACTGATTAAGGAAAAATTGACTTCATTACATAGTAATACAAATTCTACTTATTCCAAAGAATATAACATATGAAGTATCAAAAAGCTAACAGAATTTAAAATAAATAAAAAAAAATTATTACAAATTAGTTATATTATCTTTATGATTAATTATATAAACAGTTGACTTTAATGTTTTTAGAATAAAGTTTTAAAATATTTTGTTTTAAATGATATAAAAGTCAAATTCAAATTTACTGCTAAAATAATATGCAGTGACTGTTTTTTACTAAATTTTCTTTGTATAAAAATTGCAACTTTTTAATTCTCTCCTCGTTATTACAGAATAATTTAGAGAAGGCAATGATGTTTAGTTTACCTTAAAACAGAGAAGAATTAACAGTAACAGTCTCATTATCAAAAATTTAATAGCTTGCCAGTATAGAAAAATAAAATTTTCAACAATAAAAAGCTTTGTAATGGTGTATATTATATTTCGGTTTCATAACCTTACGTAATCTTCCTTTGCAGATTTAAGCGTATGTATTTGCGGCAAGTAAAAGCTTTAATCAATAACGGGCGGATGTAACGTTTAATTTATTGCATCTCCGCTCTTCGCAGGTACCTGTCAAATGTAATTAAAACTCTTAAAATTATCAGCTATAATTTAGTTTCTAATTAATCATGTATACAACTTCCTGTCGACTGTAGAAAAATATAAATTATTCATTCTTTAGAGAATGCAAAAAATATGTTAAAACTACTTTGGGACGTAATCTAATTTAAAATTTTAAAACACTTGAACCTTTAATTTCAGCGTTAACATGAAACATTACATCTCGTAGACTTCAAAATAACAAGCTTAATGGAATTATATGATAACAAGATGTTCAACATTTTTAATAGGCTTAAAATATTGAAATGATAGTTTGTTGTTTTCCACTTGAACGAATAATTATAATTTTCTTGTATACATATTTTAGATCTTATTATTTTCTTCTGTAGGAATTAATGGAGAAAACGTAGAAATGATTGTATTGATATAGAAATACCTATTTCAATAATATCCAATATATTTTTTTACAATACTTTCAGAGACTTTTAAGAAAGGGGTGGTTCGATTCTAAAAACTTACAAGTAATAAATAGCAAATTTTAATAAAAAGATTGAGTGACCCCAGGATTTTCGACTTTTAACACTTTATGATTACTTATAAGGTTACCTCAAATCAAAGTCTACATCAACAGACCATAAAATTTGAAAGACTTAACAAACCAAACTTGTGAGGATATAGTTTGATATCTGCGGATGTCATCCAGAGTATTCGCAGAGAATTTTCGGAGAGGTATGGTTATTGTCAAGAAGCTAAGACGACTACCTGGTTGATGAATCCATGAAAAAGAAATTAATTGATACCTTTGAAAATAAAATTAGTCCAAAACCACGAATTTTGAAATTTAAATATCTAAATCTATTCGCTATCCAAAAGGTATAAATGTGCATATTGCTAAAATTATAATAGTACAAGCTATTCGAATGTGCAAAAAAATTTAATAAAAAGAATATATTTATTAAATGTCTTCTCTCTTTTCTGCTTCTCCGCTTACTACTGATCTAGTTGTCTCCTCTGCTTCTCATCTACTTCCCTGCTCTCATCTGTTCAATACTGGTTTCATTATGTCATCTACTTACCCTCTGCTCCAATTCTGCTTAGGCTCCTCGTACTCCGTCTCACTGCTCTCCCTATCTCCCATCTTTATAATT
Organism: Psylliodes chrysocephalus; assembly: GCA_927349885.1. Classification (NCBI taxonomy): domain Eukaryota; kingdom Metazoa; phylum Arthropoda; class Insecta; order Coleoptera; family Chrysomelidae; genus Psylliodes; species Psylliodes chrysocephalus. The sequence continues at coordinate 54,803,468 of OV651815.1, read as the reverse complement.
AAAATTTCCTTTTACCTTCTGTATCTGTAACGTGTGGAGGGTGGGTTACCCCCACGGCACTTAGGCCTCATTATGCCCATTGTGCATCCTCCTAAGAGGATAGGCACCTCCTAGCTCGTCAGCCAGCCAACAGATTTAATGTAGTTAACAACGTCGCCAAGAGGTGCTTCTCTTATATCGGCCGGTGTTAGCCGATACTCGCCGAACACAAATCTTCTAATAAATGAGAGCGTCGGGCAATCGTAAAGGATATGCTCGATGGTCTCATCTTCTTGTTCGCACCCTCTGCAGAGTGCGGATTCTGACAGCCCTATGATATGGAGATGCTTCCGTACTTGGCAATGACCAGTCAGAATGCCTGTGACCAGTCGCAGATTCTGTCTAGTCAAGTATTTGTTTGCTGCAGTGTTGTCAGGATAATTTAAGAGCTCCCTAGCAACTCTGCAGTTTCTTGTTTTATCCCATCTTTCCTTGAATTTCACAAGGGAATGTTCTTTGATTAGGTCTGTCACTGCCGATTTTGTCAAGCCAATGAAAGGGCCAGGTCCAAAAGGTATTTGGTTGGCTGCTTTCTTGGCTAGTGAATCAGCAAGACGGTTTACCTTTCGATGTGGCGTGACCTTTGATCCATCTCAAGATGACCACATTATTGATGGATACTTCGGCCAAAGCTTCGTGACATTCTAATAGTAACCCTGAGTAAATTCTTGGTCTGTTCAGGGTGAGTAAAGCTTGTCTGCTATCTGTATAGATGAGCATGTTCCTTTCAATGATATTGTTTCGGGTTATGTCTTTTGCTGCTATGAGAATCCCCGTTAGCTCTGTTTGAACTACATTGGCACTATTGCTTACAGCTCATTTTATGTTTAAGTTTAAGAATATGGAGTATATTCTACATCCTGAGCCTTGTTTTGTTTCGTCAGTGTTGCTTCGTTTTCCTATTGTCACGGCATTATTATTATTATTTGTTCATGTATGTGAAATTTCCTTCTAAGGTTTATAAAATACTACTGCTACTCACTGCGTAAATGATAACAAACAAGACGCATTCACACAAACACCTCCCATCACAGCAATATGACGTTTCGCGTGTATACAATTTTTTGATTTGTGTACACTTTGGCTTGTACTTAGCAACAGCGAATAAAAAATCATCGGTACTACAATGGTAGATAATTGAAGTCTTTCTTATAAATTACAATGAAACATTTTTAGTTTAACAAAGAGTATAGAAACAAATCTCAAAATAATTGACATGTTGCTTTAAGCATATCCGTGTGTGCTAGGTGCTCTCAAATAATTTTCTACTATCAAGATTTCTAGCAACACTAATAAATATTTTTAATAATGAATGTGATTCATTAGTAAATCATTATCATTTATTGGGAGAAAACACTTTTGCTACTCATAATAATAATAAAAACGTACCAAAATAAACACATAAACATTTTCAAATTCGATATTTGATACAAAATATAAATAATTGATTGACAGTATTGACTAATGACACATACAGTGCTGTCGCATTGTCTTTTTCTTGTTTATTAGGTGGCGTTTTTTTAAATAATTAAACTATAAATATGGTGAAAGTTTAAACATAAATAATACTTTTAAAGACATTTGATATTATGTATTTAAAAGATATTTGTTTAACGACATTTTAAAAGTCTCAAAGTAAGAAGGTGGACACAAACGAACGTACATTACTTCTCGTATATCGTCTACTCGGCAACGTTGGGTCGCTAATTCCTATCGGTCTATTTCCGGCTACGTCATAAATTTAAAAAAATTAATAACTGACAACTAGAGAGATAAAAACTATTTCAAAGTAGCTTTATTTTAATTGTATTACTCATAAAAAAATCCAAAATGTTTGAACATGCCCCAGTATAAATAACAGACAGATACCTTAATTTAAAATGTTTCAAATATGCCCACCGCAGGCTGGATTAAAGCTTAGGATTAAAATTTGGTGTTTTCTTTATTCGTTTTTGAGTTATCGTTGATACAGACACACAGACACAAACCCTGATAAATAGACATGATCATGAAAATAGTCAAAATGTATTCAGGAGATCCCGAAACGTAAAGATTCTCAGAAAATCAGAGGTCAATAAAATAATGATTCCTATAACTTCATTACAGGATACGGGAAAGTAAAAATGGCAATTCAAAATCTACAATCAAAAATAACTATTTAAAACTGTACACCAGTATTTCTCCGACTAATGCATAACCATTAAACTTTTATTATGAAGGATGTCTTCGTTAATCAACGGTAAACAATTTCGTATACATTTCATTTCGAATCAGAGCCAAATCCAGAAAAATACGGCCAGTTACTCTCCGGAAAATCCTCTATCATTTCTTGGATTGGAATTTGAAACAGGCCAACCTGTGACGTCATTCCTGACCTCATTAGGAAGGCCGGTTTACAAAGTTCATGATGCAGTGCTGATGCCGCGTTCAATGTATACCGTGATTCACTGGCGCACTCTGAGGAAGGGGCGATATGGGCATTTCAAATGTAAACTATTTATACGGCATTATACCTTTGCAAATTTAAATTGATATTTTTTAATATCACTGGGATTAGGTAAATTAAAACACAAATCTTCAATGATCAATAATATAACGAACCATCAAGAAAACTTATAATTTGGAGTTTGCTATGAAATTTAAATGTTTTGGGTTGGTACTTTAGCCACTTCCACAGAATTGCATTTATCAATTGACATTTTCATTATGAATAATGAAACTGCAACACAAAAAAAACAAATACCTAATTCATTTCAATTTTGTAAATATATAATCCCCAATTTCCCAATTCCTCAGTTCTCCAATTCCACCCTCGATAGCATGATAAAGACACCGACTGGTCTAGTCGAAAGGCTCTATGTTCGATCCCTGGTCAATGCATTTATTTTCTCTTTTCTAAATTTCTCAGCTACTTTGTTTTGTTTTTATTCGGGGAAGTCAATGTGTATTTTTATAGATTCGTAGGGGAAATTGGGGATTATATATTTTCGTATTTTCACCGCATCTAAACCGATTTTCTCACTTAACTCAAAAACACTGGTAAACGAATGATGGATCTTAGAAATTATTTTGAAACCATTGACAAAATTCCCCACTTCTTGGATAATCCACTAGAAAAAGCTAATGAAAACATTGCAGCTTGTTTGCATGAGAGTGTTTATTTCTATTTAGAATAGGTTTGTATGTGTTTTAAGATAAATTTGTGTTTTGGGCCACTAATAAAATCGATGTTTCTGTTTTTTTATCAATAACATGCCGAATGGCATCAATAGTTTCAGCTGTACTTTTAGACTGCCGCCCAATTCCAGTTTTGTAGAAGACACCTCAATCTCTCAGGGATATCTGATGACTCCCTTAAGTAGAATATGTGAAGAGGACGAATCCGATACCACTACCGGAACTTTAAATGGGAACTGGAATGGCACTTTGGAGTACAATATCTGGAATCTGAAGAAATGGCGAAGGCCCCATCAGACATATTCCTAAATTTATCAAGAATATTAACCGTATGTGAAGAAACTGTGAAGGAAAGCAGGCGTTATATCAACTAGTATGAGGTATAGCGTAAAGTGTGCTCTCTTTTGGAGGAAATGTAAAGCCGTCGTCCCCAAGTCCATTATATTGGGCTCGTTAAAGATCCCTAGCTCTAGTTGGAACATTGGAGGATGCAGCTAAATTTCTGGCATTTGGGAGTAGCGTGCTTACGTCGATGTTTAAACTTCGTAGTTAGAAAAAGGCCGATGTTAAATAAATAAAGCCAGGAAAACTGTAAAACAACGTTAAGTCTTCTAGGCATATTTCTCTGTTATCAATTGTGTCAAAATTACTACTACAGAGAATAAAACCTCTGATAGATAATACAAAATTGATACCTGAGTCTCAATTCGACAGACACATTCTACTACTAACCAAGTGCATAGAATCATAGATGTCATAAAGCATGCCCTTGAAGGAAAACAAGTCTGCTCTGCAGTAGTTTTAGACATTGCCCAAGCCTTTGACAAGATGTCGCATGAAGGTTTGGTTCACAAACTTAAAAAATACTCTCGAAGCAATATGTAGAGATTATAACATATATCTCATACAGACTTTTCAAAAAGCAAGAACTAGGTGGAAAATGTATATATTTAATTTATCTTCTAAACATTTACAGAGGTGCTACAATAGGTTTTACAAAATAACTAGAAAAAGCCGTAATAACTAGATAGGAAAGTCATGTGTTGGACATATCAGATTTTTATAATCGGCTGCAAAAAGTTTATCTAATTGATTCTGGTTTCCGAGCATTTTTTGGTATCTTGTTTTGATTAATATTAAATGGTTAAGATTATTATACAACCATGTTATTTTATGAAATAGGTATATTTTATAAACTAATGAAAAAATGAGTAACCATTGAGTCAATGCTACATAGAAAAATAAAACAAACACAGTGATAGTTATATATGTTTTTATATGTATAAATGTATAATCTACCTTTACAAAATATTGACCACAATTGGTTATGTTCTGATATCGCACACCCAAATCAAAACAGTAGTAACTCTAAAATTAAGATTTTTTAGTTAATCATTTATTCGTATTCTACAAACGAAGTTGCATGAACCAACAAAACAGATTTATCAATATCTTAAATACCCTCCAGAAGACGGCGTTTTAAGTACTTTTTGTTGAATAAATGCGCCCTTGACTCGCCCATCTATACTGCTGCAATCTTAGTTTCTGTCAGGCTATCAACCGAACTGTACGTACATTGGTAGTAAAAAACTCTTTTATTTTGAGTTGTAACAGTTTTGTTGATAAAGTTGGTGCATTTGTGTTATATTATTTGGAGTTGCTCCAGTGCTAGTAAGTAAATTTTGATCGAATTGACGAACCTTTACTACTATATTTTGAGTTGCAACAGTTTTGATTACTTAGGTAAGTAAAAAATGTATGCCTATTTTGACTTCTTTTGGTTTAGAGAAAAAAACTTTAGAAATTTTTAGTTATATCAGTTTTGTTGACTAGTTCTTTGATTTCCTAGGAAATCACCGCAAATTAATTTTGGATAAAGTGCCGTAATGCATATTTAGAGTTGAAGGAGCCTTTTGATTATGCCTTTGTAAAAATATTGCTAGTTGTGTTTCTAAGTGATTAATTTTGAGTTGATACAATTTTCATGGTTATTAAGAGTACATTAGGATTTTTGATTATTTCAGAAAAATGAACGCGCATGGGCGTTTATTAATTAATATGGTACTAGAAAAAGATAAGGAGAATTTTAGCCCTAATAAACCATCTCAATACTTACAGCCGTATGCATGGTCGATCGCCAGCGACTCGCCAGAGATTCATTTCGGCGTATCGCCAGCGATTCGCTGGCGATCCGCCGGCGAAAGCCCAAAAAGCTGGCGACTCGCCGGAGATTGTCACCGGAATGTCATTTCACGCAAGTTTTCATGTTCTTTTATAGGGAAAAATTATTTTTTGAGTTTTAAGAAATGAATCATGAATAAAATGCGAGAGATACCGGTGATAATCCCTATAAAAGAAAATAAAAACTTTCGTGAAATGACATTCTGGTGACAATCTCCGGCGAGTCGCCACCTTCTTGGGTTTTCGCCGGCGGATCGCTGGCGATACGACGAAATGAATCTCTGGCGAGTCGCTGGCGATCGACTATGCATACGGCTGTTAGAGTTACAACCAGTATCAATAGAAGAAGACTTGGCAATTTCAATCCAGCAATCAAAATCCTTGGCATTATCAACCGAACAGTCAAATCAAGACATACATATCGATTCACCTATTGTCCATATTTCCAGTCCAAGCACCTCTAAAGCACAGTTAATACAACACGAACAAATCGATTGCTATAATTCAAACCGAAGTAATGAAAGTGACTTTGACCATTCTGGTGCGGATCTAAATTTTGTGTTTCCTGTTGCAAAAACAAAACCATTTAAAAAGGTAATTGCTTCTTTATCTTCAAGCAGCAGCAGCTCCAATAGTTCATAAAGCGGTAGCAGTAGTTCTAATTCTGAGAATGAAGATGAAAATGTAGCCCACCTTGACACTGATCGACCAAACACCGAAGTACATACTGGATTTAATGACTTTCAAAAACCTACCATTGCTAAAGATCAGACAGAAGGGACAAAAGGAAATAAAAGGGTAAGAAAACCATCGACAAGGAAAACGAAAGTTGCGAAAATACTACGAAATTCTGGAAAAGCCTACCACTCTTTATCGAAATTAAAGAAACAAGCCAAGTGTCGGCTGAGTTGCAGAAATAATTTTGATGAAACAGCAAGACAGCAACTTTTTGATGCATACTGGAAATTAGCTGATCTTCAAAGGCAGAGAGAGTTTATAGTACGACACTCTCAAGAAATCAAACCAAAGTATAGGTATTCTAGCACACAAAATTTAAGAGCCCTAAATACAGCATTTTATTTTGAAATTAATGGGCTAAAAATAAAAATATGTAAAACATTTTTTAAATCCACTCTTGACTTAAATGATAGTTATTAAAACCGCACTTTCAAAGAAATCAGATGCAGGTGTGATAGAAGACGAATTAATAGGAAAACATGGGAATCAACCAACTATTGATCCACAAGTTGAGAATAGTATTATAGATTTTATAAATTCTATTCCGAGGATTGAATCGCATTACTTGAGAGCTCAAACAACAATAGAATTTATTTACAGTGATAAATCTTTACCCAATTTATATCGGGATTAAAAAACATTACGTGAAAACAACGGCTTGCTATTTGCAACGACATCAACATCAACAACAATACTGATTTTAATATTTTATTCTTTGTTCCAAAAAAAGATTAGTCCGATCTTTGCGAAAGTTATAAAAATTCGGATGAAGAGGGGGAGTCGAAATTTATACCAAAATTATGATCAGCACATCAAAGAAAAAACTTTATCAAGGGAGGAAAAAGACAATGACAAGAACAGGACAGATTGTACTATTGAAGCAGTTTACGACTTGCAGGCGGTTATGTAGGTGCCAAAAGGACAAGTATCGCCCTTTTTTATAAGTCTAGGATTAACTCTCTCAATTTTACTGTCAGCGACTTAGATGCAAAGGACATGAGTTGTTACTTTTGGGATGAGACCGAAGGAGCGAGAGGAACTGTGAAAATCAGTAGCTGCATACTTAATTATGTCAACGCTCTATTGGTTTAATTTTCTATTCGGATAATTGCGGCGGACGACAAAAGAACAAATACATGTTGTCTGTCTATGTTTACATTGTTGTCAACATGAAAGTCAAGTCGATTACGCACAAGTTCCTTATACGCGGACACTCCCACAATGAAGGTGACAATGTGCATAGTGTCATTGAAAAATAAATTAAGAGAAAGAGGCACTCACCGCAAACGTATTCAACTTTGATTCGTACAGCCAAAAAAGACAGGACGTCCTTACAAAGTTATTGAAAAGACTCATGATAAGTTTTACGACGTCAAAGCTTTGCAAGAATCAAGGGGCAATAACTTTAATACAGATGAGGGTAGAACTAAAGTTAAGTAGTATCACATCAAAATTCTTAGAGTAGAAAGACAGCATCCTGAAGAATTTTTTTATAAATCATCATTTGCAGACAAAATTATCAAAAAAAATTTTGTGCGTAAGAGAAGAGCCACAAATCAGTCGTTTATTTCTGTGGATTTGACGCAAGCATACATAGAAAAAATTTCATTATCTGATGTGAAAAGAAACGATATTCAAAAAACTGATTGATAAGAATGTAATTCCAAAACAGTACTATGAATCCTATTTTAAAAATGTGTTAGGACATAATTAAATTTTTATATTATTACCTATCTAGAATAAAACAATATTTTTCTTATTTTAACTTTACCTTAATTTTTACCTATATATGTATAAATTTTAATGAATATATTTTTTATTTTTAGTTATACGTTTTGAAATTTGTTAAGATGAATTAAAAAATTGTGAGACTGTTAATGAGTTAAAGTCTATGTTTTGAAGTTTTCCAAGAAATTCTACTCCTTAATTTTGCACAGAAAAATGTCATACTTAATAAAACTATATTTCTAGGTATCCATTGTTTTATGATTTTACCTAAATAAAATTATATAAAGAAGCTACCCTTTTATTAAATTGGTCGTTATACTTTTTGCTTGTTTTAAAAGTGAATTAAATCAAACAATTTCAATCAAACCGATTTAAGTTTAAATATGAAAAAAAAAATAAGACGATTACTTACTTACTTAGACGATTTGTATATTATTTTTCATTTAAAATATTCTTTATTATGCACTGTCTATTTACAAAAGAAAACTTTAAACTCCTATCAGATATGGGGACATGACAATGAGTTTATCAAATTTTTTGAAAAACGTGTTTTTTTGAGTTGTTACAGTTTTGATCTAGGTGTGCGATATAATTTAATATAAAAAAATATAAAATGTACAATAAACAATTTTCTTCTTATTTCTTGTTGCTTCTGCTGCTTTTCTGCCTTCTTTATTCTTCAATACCATTGATTTCAATTCCATTGACTTTAATTTCATAATGACTTCAATTCCATTTACTTTAATTCCATTGACTTCAATTTCATTGACTTCAATTCCATAACTTCAGTTCCGTTAACTTCAGTTCCGTTAACTTCAATTCCATAGACTTCAGACTTTTGGTAAAATCTTTAATAGTTTGAATATTATTTGGGTGAATAATATAATATGAAAGACCTAAAAAAAGCTAGTACCTACTTAACGTAAAACTAAATTTCAAATATTGTTTATTATTATTTAAAATGTTATTATTCAATTTTGTAAAGATGAGTGGGATATCTTCCATGATTTAATTTTAGTCGAGTTACGATTTCTAACTAAATTATAATTTGATTGTTGATTGAGAATGAGAATAAAATTTATCTTTAATTTGTCTCACTTGTGACGTAGTTGATTTTTGATTGTGCTTACTACTGATCATCATAGAAGGGAATGTTGATGAAATTCGGAGATAATATTGCTTGTTTGGCTAGTTGATTAACTATTTCATTTCCAACAATATCAAAGTAATCTTTAAACCACAAAAATACTCCACCAATATTATAAGTATAGTGTAAAGTATAGTAATTTTATTTTACATAGATGGATAGATTTGTAAATATTGAAATAATTTAATTTGTAAAACTGCTAAAAACAGATTTAGAATATGCATTTATTTTAACAGCAATATGAAAACCAAGTAATCATGGCTACAATGCGCATGGATAAGAGATTACATCTAAAACAATATAAAAGTGACTTAGTTCATTTTAAGCAACAATTTTTTTTAAGTTTTGAGCTTACTTATCTGTTTATCGATAAAAGAATCATAGAAATCAAATATGGTAGTAAAGAATTACCGCTCAACATACATAAACAATGATGAACTTGAGGATTTTCTAATGGACCCAATTATTAGATATTGACCAAATGTACATGGGACCACCCCTGAAGTATCCCCTTACCAACAAGAAAAGAATCATTGAAATTGAATACCGTGTTAAAGAATTATCGCTGAACATACATAAAAAAATATTACGACCAATTGAAGTCATTTAGAAACTAGGTCATCAGTTGGAAGAACATCACAATCAAAACTTCTAGAAGAAACAATCTTCACCACGCAAGCTCGACTCTAAACGTCACTTTTGACAGGAACAGTGGTGGCCATATCCCAAAATTACCAAGGCCTTGAAAAGAAGAAAGAGGAGCTGAATTCAATTCAACAATACTGCCGTCCACCATCAGAACAACAACCGAACGCGCTTTAACTATGACAGCGTCGACACTTGACTTTCCATACGTCAAGTCAGTTAAGTCCAGCTGATTATGTCAAAACAATATTTAATATAAACATATATTATAAATTAATCGAAATACGAACTAAGGACACTATATACACAAAAGATAAACAGAGGTCCCACTAAAACTATCTTAGTTACACATATAATATTTTTAGAACAATTGTTCAGATATTTTATAACCTCAGTGAAATATAGTCTTCACCAGACTGAAACTTCACCAAGACAAAACAAAATTAAACAAAAAAATATACGCACGTCAGCTCAACTTGTTGAAGAAGCGAGGCTAAATAAAACTAAAACCTCGGGCCATTTTAGACGTACTGTTAGTGGATCGCTTACATTATCAGAAACAAACTAAAGAAAATGAAAATAACCTTATTCCTCTGTCGTAGTTTGAGGAGTTATTATATTGGCATGAAGAGTTTGAATTTATCACCAAGCTCACACTCACCTTATCAACAAATATATTAAATAACGAATCAAAACCTCGTAAGTTCCAATTACCAAAATCAATAAGCGAGTCACAAGTGTTACTACAGTGAATCCCGAAGAATTTTCACTGACAGACGTAAGCTGGAAACGCAATAACTACCCCAGATACTCTAGGACAGAACTATTATTTCAAGTGATATCATGACCACTATTGCAACAATTCTTTATATCTTTATACAAAAAAGAAAACAAAATACCCAAAATCTGCGTGCCACCAGTATAGGTCCCGAAGAAAACCTTTCGACAGCCGTCGGCTGGAAATCAGAGGACCACCATAGGCACTCTAAGAGAGAACTCTAGTCTAAAATGAGACAAAACATTCACAATTACAAGTTATGTACTACATTAATACTTCAACTTAATAAGACACAGAAAGATACCAACAAAATATGCAACAAAGTCTGTTGCCAAAATCAGAAGCCAAAAATGTTAGGGCGAAATTTTGAGACAAATATAAGAACTTAATCTCCATCTGTCTGAACTAAGGCGTCGTTCAAAGCCCACTCGTACTGAAGTTCTAGGCTTGCGGTACTCCTCACAGTTTGTATCCTATCAGATTGATATTCATGATTAATTCCAGAATATGTCTGATGGGCGCTTTCGTGATTTATTCAGTTCCCAGATATGATAACCCGAAGTGCCATCCCCGTTTTTATTTAAGAGTCTGACAGTGAAATAGGAGTTTCGGTCTCCTCTTTACATATTCTACATAGAAAATAATCAGATATCCCGTTTTCTTAGCTCCCTTCCTGGCTAGGAGGTCTGCTTTTTCGTAATAATAGGCTTGTTAAAATAATCAAAATATTCAATAATAGAATTCCGGATAAAAGTTTATGTTAACGATTATTATTAGAGTGAATCTGGTTTTCGGGGAGTCTTGACCTAATTTGGGTAAAAAAAATAATGAGTCTTCTTTATCTATCTTTTAAGAAAGTTTTACACTTCTGCTGAATGATTCTAAATTACAATTGATATTTTTCGATGATATTCTACAATCCAATAACCTTTTAGAAAGATCAATTAAATGTCAAAAAAGGCGTCCTTTCTATTATGCTCTAAAAAATAGCTAAACATTATTATTCTATAATAAATCAATAATATAAATCATTTTTAGGGTACCTGGATGTTCAGAAATAAAGTACGCACTTTAGTTTTAAGGAGACTAAAAATAAACTTTTTATACAAATAAACTAAATGTAATTCCAACATGCTTAAGAATTCGTTGATCGAATGCCTTGTCCGAAAATAATTTTATGACAGATTTATCTATTGGAATTATCGGTAAGACGACGTCAGATATTTGGAATGACGGTTGTGAAACATTTTAAATCGAATGTAACTAATAAAATTGAATATAAATTTGAATTATTTTATTTACAATCTGTTTAAATTTGATAAACAAGAAAAACTCTCTAAATAAACATAAAAAGCAATAATTTGGTTAAAACTGTTTTAAATATTTAGTAAGCAACTCTATAAATTCAAATAAATTCTATATTAAAAATAATTGAGTATATACAGGGTGTTAAAAAAAAAGTGTCACAAAATAAAACGGGGGGTAGTATGGGCCAAAATATGCAGAAAAGTCTTAATAAACATATGTCCGCAAATGAATGGTTTCAGAGATACGGAGTGTTTTGTGTTTTGTATCATTTTTTGATTATCTTTTTTCATTCTCAAAAACTTGCTTTTCTTATCGGAGTCTACCGATGTTTTTTCATAGATACTATTTGCAGTTATTATTTTGTTGTGGGTGAATAATTTTATAAATTTTCGTTATGCCTGTTTACACTAATATTGAATTAGCTGACATGCATTTTATGTACGGTCGTGCAAATGGCAATGCATTTGAACATCTCATTTAATTCTATGTTGTTATTGATTGTTTATAAATATCATTGTTTTTTATAATAATAAAAAATTGTTATAAACACAAAATGATCCGTATCTCCGAAACCGTTAATTTGCGGTCATATATTTATTAAGACTTTTCTGCTTATTTTGGGTCATACTATTCACCATTTCATTTTGTGACACTTTTTTTTTAACACCCTGTATATTTATGATTAATATAAAGGAGTGAATTACAAAAAATTAATGATCCTAGCGTACAATTCTTCTGCTTTTTAATGGTCAGTTGCGCGTAATCATCGCGCACATGACTCGTATCTCTGTCTTTGTTGGTGATGGCCTACTTTAGTAACATATTGTCGGGTGAAAACCTAAACTTCCCGCCGTTCAAGCCACCCGGCAGTGTTCCGATATCGCTGGACGGTCGAGAAGTTACTGGAAAGTTCTAGTGCAAGTGTGGATTCATGAGGAAGGACCGATCTTGAACCCTGCGAAACAGAACTGGATTTATCTGGAGTATAATATTGTTACCCTGCAGTAATCTACGAATAAAAGAAGTGCAATATCACTCAGCATCACATGAAAACTACAGTATGCTGCGGTTGTTATAAGTAAATGAAGATAGAATAGTCTATAAATATATGGAGGGCGGAATATATAGACATTCCGTATCTGAAAAAATCTGGAACTTTCAATCAAATCAAGGGAGCTATATAATGCGATAATATTAATGTTAGAGTTCCGGTTTTATAATAGCCGTTGTACGTTGATGTTAATAGTTGTATCATTAATTGTAAAGGTTTGATTTTGAAAATAAATTGAGTTTACCAAGAAGTAGTGTAACATATTGACCCAATAAAATCTTTCCCGAACTCGTGCCAGTGTCCGTTTAGTATCAAAGTGTCCTCCTGAACGGTTGCTATGAAGCTCCTCCAATACTTTTCTCACTTATGACCTCGGCAGTATCACTTGGCGGACTACATGTACTCCATCGGGGCTCTCCCACTTCCGGTGCAATACGCCATCGTGAAGATACAGGGAATCTCACTGGGTCTAGTAGCCTTTTATAGTTCTACTGTATTTGGCTGTCTCTTGCCAAGTAGGTGTGACTTTATTTTTAAGGCATTCTCGGACAACTTTTAGGTCATTGTCTTTCTTCTGTCCCTGTCTCAGACTTTCAAGGGTGATTTCTTTTTCGTTGCCCTCTGGCTTGATAGTGGTTGCCCGAAGAGTAACTTTATCAACCGGTTCTTCTTGTTCTTCGAGCCTTTTACCACACCAGCATTGTTCCTCTAAACGGGGTTGCCCGAAGAGAATGTCTGCGTTGCTATGGAGACCACTTGGATACTCTACTTTCTGGTTATTGTTAGAAAGCTGGCTTGGTGTGGGTGATTGGCTTCTTCGGGACACATAGCTGCTGAAATTAATTCTTGTTGGTCTTTGTGATGGGCTTGGAAAGATTGATCTATATGATTTTCCGGTCTTATTCGCTGATTCTAGATTTATAGAATGAGCCATACTTCTACAGGTTCTTTGAAGATGCCCGATTCTTCCGCAATTAAAGCATTTTCGGCTTCCGCTTCGGCTGTTTCGTTGCATATTTCGTAGGATATCTAAGATTTGGGGAATATCATTAGTATTGGCCTCCTCACTTTCCAGGGATTTATTTTCCGTTACTTTTGCGCGAGAAGATCTGGATAGGAGTTTTATCGCTTCATATTCCTGAGCTGCAGTCAGTTTCTCATTCAGCGTCTTGTGATGTTGTAGACGAAGTACTTGTTGCATTTCCACATCTTGTAGTCCATCAATGTTAAAAATTTCAACATGCCCAATATTAAGATTAAGGGTGCGTTCAAATATTATTTTCAGATTCGTTTAAAAACCATTTCCATTCATAAAAAAATATAGTGAAAATGAAATTTTATAGCCTAATAGGTGTACATTTAATAATTTTTGACTATATGAAGAAGATAATAATTATTTTTATAATAATTACTTACAATTTTTCACATTTAAATAATTATCTTCTGACAATTCCCTGTGTATTTTCGTTACTCGTTTTTCTGAAGCACTATAGTTATCTAACAAATTATACTTAGATTTTGATTTCGCGATTTCATTTCCAGATTTAATGAGAATAGGGAAATGATTTATAAGTGGTAGATTTCCAGATTACTTTTAGTAATTACCTCTCGACTGCAATGCTGCATTAACTTGATTTGAATTTGCTATGATATCTATTAAACCTATGATGAAAGTCCATGACGATTTTTTTAATAGCATTGAGAAATATTATTGTGATGTTTGTTTATTTTAAACAAAAGTTTATTAATAATTTATTTAAACACTTATTTATTTATAACAATACTATTCTAATTTATATATATTTTGAATGCCCTTGAATTGTTCACTATTTAACTTCACTGTCTATCTAATAATGACTTTTTGTTGATCCTACACCAATGTTTATACACAAATTGGTGTTTCCAGAGTGCTCCTCCACCAAAACATCTCATATCTGGAATATACGAGAAACATTATCACGTTGACTCAGGAATGTTCGCGAAAGTGCTTCCGCCATAGTCGTCCCATATGTTTGGTCTTAAGGGGTTTAATTATGTATGATAATAAAAAAAGTTGGGCTTTAAAGGCCAAATAAGATAGAGGGGGACTTGGAGGATTAGAACATGACTGAATAATGAAATGGCTCACATAACATTGCCCCCTCCTTTAGAGATAGTTCCTCCTGGAACTCTTACGAAACTAAACTGGAATGGTTGTATCCGCAACTGAATCCACTTTTACAATTTCCAGTTGCATGGAAGTAACAAGGGACTGTCTTCGCTGTAACCTGGGCACTGGGCGAATTACTGCAGACCAGTATTTGGACTCTGGTATCTTGAAAGATTACTTTTTATTTGGTGTTTATCAGTTGGTTGTGGCCATATCGCATGTTAAGTCTCTTTTTTAATTGTTCAAAATCATCGATTGCTTCCACAGGTATTGTCTGAAGAATATCTAAAGCGTCTCCTCGAAGGGAGATTGTCAGATTCACTGCCTTTTTTCGTTCAGACAACTCGTTTGCTCTGGCATCTGTTTGGAACTGCTTAAGGTAGTTCGTCCAAGACATCTTCCCGTCAAAAGTTGGGGCTTTAACGAGGAGAGTTTACAGCTCCTTCCAATTTCAACTTCGACTCCAGCTCATGACGCTTAATTTCAACGACCTTGGCCCGGTCTGAATGTTCCAGTTCTTCTATCTTTTTTTCCATCTCTTTTATTTTCTCTTCAACGGAAGACATTTTCTCCTCAACAGAAGTCATCTTATATTCAACAGTAGCAGAAATTTCATTTTTCAGAGAAGACATTTTGTTTTCCAAGTCGGAAGAAATTTCATCCTTTAAAGAAGAGATATCAGAAGAAACTTTAGTTTCTAAAGAAGGGATTTAATTTTTCCCGGAAGTCATATCAGAAGACACCTTTTCTTGCAAGGAAGAAATATCAGACGAAACATCATTTTCAAAAGAGGAAATGTCATTTTTAATAGAGGAAATATTAGAAGAAATATCGGTTTTCATGGAAGACATATCAGAAGAAATTGAAGAAATTATAGCAGATGCATCATCCGAAAATAGAAAAGTTTCCGGATCTAAACCATAATTTTCTAGTGCTTTTATAAGTCGTTTTGCCCAGCTCTGATTTCTTCTCTGTCGTCTCCAGTTCACGTTCTTCTAATTCTCGACGTAGCTCAGGCACTTTTAAATCACAAAGTCGTTTAGCCATTATTGTCCACTATTTATATACACTATTCCACTTCTCGACACCAATGTGATGTTTGTTTATTTTAAACAACAGTTTATTTATTAATAATTTATTTAAACCCCTATTTATTTATAACAATACTATTCTAAGTTATATATATATTTCGAATGTCTTTGAATTGTTCACTATTTATCTTCACCAATATTTATATATGATAAACATTTAGAATTAGAATACAAAACTCAATTTAAAAACTATAAACAAAAACTAAAACGTGATAAAATATTTTATTATCAAAATTCAATTGACAATAAGACGAACCCTATTGAAATGCAAAAATACGTATGGAAACTAGTTAAAGAAAAAAGCGGCAGAATAAAGACAAATCAACAAATTAAATTAAAAATCAATGAACAGATAATTGAAAATAATTTTGAGGTAGCAAATAGTTTTGTTAAACACTATAGTAATGCAGTAAAATTATTGAATGAAAAGTATTTTGGAAGCGCTAGTACAGATTGTACAAAATGTGTTCTGAGTAACAGTAATTCGTTTTTCTTTGACCCAGTAAATAAACAAGACGTTTTAGAAATAACTGGAAATTTAAAAAATACTAATTCTGTTGGAGTAGATTGCATACCCACTAAAATTATTAAAAATATTGCTTATTATGTAGCTGAACCTTTAGCTAATATAATAAATGTTTCCGTTCAGGATGGTGAATACCCTGAAGATTTGAAAGTAGGATTAATAACTCCTTTATACAAAAAAGATGATCCGCTAAGTTTAAAGAATTATAGACAAATAACAGTATCAAATGTCATAAGTAAAATAGTCGGAAAGGCTATGTATAATAGGATGATTTCTTACTTAGAAAAGTATAAGATCATAACTAAATGCCAAAATGGTTTTTACCCTGGTCGCTATATATGATTTTGTTGAATTTTTATACAAACGCCTTGATAGCAAAAAAGTTATTGGAGCACTTTTCTTTGATCTTACACAAGCTTTTGATTGCTTAAATTTGGATTTTGTGGAAACTAAACTTCAATCTTTAGGTTTTCGAGGAAATGTGTTAAGTTGGCTAATGTCATATTTAAGACATAGAAAAATTATTGTCAAAGTGAATGAAACTTGTTCAAATGAAGGTAATGTAGATATGGGGGTTCCTCAGGGATCCGTATTGGGACGATTGATATTTCTTATATTTATAAATGATTTACCAACATACTTAAACGCAGATTGCATTGTTCTATATGCAGATAATGTGTCAGTGGCTTCTTGTGCGAATTCTCTAGAGGAACTATCAAACAAATTGAATTTCCTCTATAACAAATTCAATGAGTGGTGTCTACAAAATCACCTAATATTAAATTCTAAGAAAACGGTACTGATGAAATTTAACATTACTAATAACATTGAGAATGTAATAACAGTGCCAACAGATAATCTAAATATGACAATGTCCGAGTCTACAAAATTTCTGGGAACTTTTCTTGACAGCACCTTATCATTTCAATCGTGCATTGATTATATTAGTAAAAAGGTTAATAGTAGGTATTATGTTTTATTTCAACTAAAAAATATTTTAGGCAAACAACAACCTATAAATATATATTACGCAATGATATACTCTCATTTGTCATATAATATAATTGTGTGGGGAAATTCATCATCCTCTAATAGGCTTTTCATTTTACAAAAAAGAGTTTTGAGATTAATTCTTGGTCTTAATAGAAGAATATCATGCAAATCATATTTCCAACAACTTAATATTTTAACACTGCCTTCTATTTACATTTATAAATGCATAATATATATTAGGAAAAAAATTAATACATTTAGTAAAAATTTAGATAATCATAACTACCAAACAAGGCATGGTAATTTGTTACGAATTCCGAATCATAGAACAGCGTTCTATCAAAAATGTCCGTCATATGCTGGCATACAATTATATAATAAATTGCCCCAGTCAATAAAAGATGAACAAATTTTTAATTCTTTTAAGAAAAAACTTAAGGAATTCTTGTTAGAGAATTGTTTTTATAATGTAGATGAGTACTACAATTTTAACTAAATAAGTATGGCTCCACTCGGTCTGTGTAATATTATTTATTTTTATTTGTTACGTGATATATGCTCTGTTTATTTTATATATATATATATATATATATATATATATATTTTTTTATGTTTACTTGCCTAAATTATATACATTCTTTGTAAAACACTTTGTAAAACTGACTTTTCCAATACCGTGTAGCAATGGTCTTACTGGAATAAAGATTTTTTTTTATACAAATTGGTCTTTTAAGAATTCTCCTCCACCAAAACATCTCATATCCGAAATATACCAGAAACATTATCACCGACTCAGGAATGTTCGCGAAAGTACCTCCGCCATAGTCATCCCACATGTTTGGTCTTAAGAAATTTAATTATGTATGATAATCGGACAAGTTAAGCCTCAAAGGCCAAATAAGAGGGACTTGGAGGATTAGAGCATGACTGAATAATGAAATGGCTCACATAACATATTTTTTGATTTTATTTTATAATTTTTAAAAAAATTATTGTTATTTTTCAACAAATTTTATACACAACGAAACGACTTGAATATTTTTTTATATTTGTTTTCTTTACAGTTGAATCTCTTTTGTATTGTCAAATCATTTATTTAAATTTGTGGATAATAATTGCCGTCAAAATTATATGATAGATTTGAAAGCATGAGGATATAATTCCTATATCATGTGACGCTTTTTCCTGAATGATTTTATTAATAAGTGGAATACCATAATTAAAAAAAAAAACTTTCGATATAGACCATTTTCTGCCAGTTTGAATAATTGTGATATGGTTCTGATCACAATCATTAAGTTGTTTTTCTAAATATAGTTTTATTCTGATATAATCCGATCCTATAGAGAGGTATTTAAAGATTTAAGAAAAAGCCTAAACAACGTTTGGCCCGAGCTAGCACATTAAACTTCTGTCTAGAAATCCTGACACTGTTGTGGATAGTGACACTTGTCTAGCATGCAAGGATGTCTAAGTTCGATTCACGGCTACGACAGGCTTATTTTCAAATCTCCAAGTATTTGTTTTTACCTTTGGGGTTTGGGGATGATCTTAATAATTCGTAATGGGATTTTTGAGATTTGTTTCTGAATTTTTAAATTTTTCTACAACTTACTGATTTCAGATTTCGATTTGAGATCTATGATATATTAAATTCACATTTTTTTATAATTTTATTATATGCTTAAATATAAATAGTTTTTTTTTTAATTTCAACTTATGAGAGACGCGTTGCATTTTCGTCATTGAGACTAACATTAGTGACATTTCAAAAAATTGTCGTTAGTAATCATACCATTTATTATATTACCCTTAGGGTGGGTTGAACAATAGGCAGTTAAAATATTGTATAATCATCGGTTATTACTAAATAATTTTAAAAATGACATTTTTACTACAAATATAACCAGTCAAAAATTAACTAAATTTTAACTGCCTATTGTGCAACCCGCCCTTAACAATATATTCTATATAGTCAATTATTTTACTGACTTACCGGTAATTAGGCCGAATATTTTTTTGGACCTAATTTTGAATTGTGAAACAATTTATTTTGACTGCTTTATTTGTATTTTGCTCTAATTACCATCATTGATTAGACATGAAGCTTAATATGTTTTATATTAGCAAATATTACCATATTTTGGCCAATATTACTATAAGTAAGTACTAATAAATAATATAGGCAATCAATGGATATATGTGCAATTTTCTCCAAATCTTGTATAATGTCTATGCGTTATATTGTCTCCAAACATAGCACCCGAGAATACCGATCAAGGAGAAGCGACATTAGCTGTCGGTACCTTTGATATCGGATGTACCTTTTTCACAGTATGACTTTGACTGATACACAACTTAGCACGCTGAGAAAACATGCTTATTTTCTACACTGAGCGAAATAGTATGGCAAATTATCTGAAATTATTTTTATAGTCCATGCGCAAATGTTGCAATGTGATTTAATTACATTGAAGTAGTTAGGGTTAACAGGAATGCTAAAATTTCGGCACCAAAATATAATTCATTATGTAATAATTAATTATTTATTATAAAAGTAAAAGACGTTTATTATTTTATAATTTATCTATAAAAGTTGTTCAATATTTGGTTTATTTATTGTTAAAAATGTAATAAAAGCCCCATATTTAAATTAAATTACCTTTTCCTTAACTAAAAATAAGATAAATAAAATTAAGGGTGTCAAAAAAAATTTAGGTAACAATTAAAAAGACATTAAATTTGAGAGGTTTAACTAAATATTTGCAATGTGGATATATTTTCAAAGCTTTTAGGTTTAAAAAGTACTTACATATTTTTAGAATTTCTAGATTTATATTATATGTAAAGCACTTTCAAGTTTATCAGTCATTTCTGTAGAAACATTTGTCATTTAATGTTTATGTATTTAGAGTTAAATACCTGGCCTGGCTATTACCCAGACAATACAAATATGTCCATTGGACGTCCATTCGATATACAATTTTGGATGTCTAGACGTCCAAAAATGAGTTTTCTGGACTTCCGACATCCAAAGGACGTCCAGTGAAGTATACAAATGGCACACTTTTGACCATTCAGAGGGCGTCCAATTTTGACATATATTTGGACGTCGAATACTGGACATTCAAAAAACGTCCAGGATTATATTTCCATTGAGACCACATCCCCACTTTTTTACAGAACCGCAACTCACCACACACTATTTTATATTATTAATAATTTGATTATTATTTTCGCAAATCGCTATGCACCATTTATTTATTTTTTATTAAAAATCGCTTGACCTGAGCAGCTTTCGAACTCACGACACATCCATTATCGTTTTACGCTATCAATTGCTAGACGAGCTCGACCAAGGAACCACTTGAAAACTTTTTACTAGATACAGTTACAATTGAATAAGATTTCAAACTTCTGCTGATAGAATACAATGCAATAAATTCAATTTGCCAATTTTTAATGACCAGTTATATTAAAAAAAGGAAGTATATATAGATGGGTATTATCTGGTAGGCTTAATAAATAATGACCTAAGATAAACGTCCACTAGACGTCAAAATACTACTGAACTTAAAATTAAGTCCAAAAATAGACATTCTCTGGGTATCGATATTCAGCTGTCAATTTAATTAGCATGAACGGACGTACACTGGATGCCCCTATATGGACGTCCTAACCCTCAAATAGATCTTAAGTGGACGTCCATTGGACTATGTGTGCATAGACGAATTTTTAGAAATAGTACTTATTTAAGTATGCACCAATATTTCCAAAATCAACACCAGGATGATTCATTCAATAAATGTAAATATGAATGGGCAAAACATCTTTATATTAACATAATTGTAACTTACAATTTAGCCATAATAAAGGGATTTTGCCCACTTTGACCAATCCTAATTGAAACCCGCGAATTTATTATATGTTTTTAAATATAATTTCAAAATAAAATAAACAAAATCTGCAGTTCATTGTTTATTAAATTTATTTAAAAGAAGAAAAACATATATTTCACAAAATACAATACCTACATATGAAGAATAAAATGTCCAAAATGATTAAATCATTATATTTAATATTTATGCATGTGATAAAATTCTTAGTTTCCTAATAACTTTTTTGGCACATTTTATATCTGTATTAGAATACCTAAGTGTGTAAAAATTTTCATCTTATTACTACACAAAACAAACACCAAAAAATATCACTTAACATTGCTCACGTACTAAACCCAACTTGGACTGACTTTGACAGATAACATAGTTTTGAGTGATACACAACTTATTTTTGCACATGCGCGTTACAAAACGGTACACTGAAAACACCAAGCTGTCGCTCCTCCTTGATCGGTATTCTCGGCATAGCACAGTTGTGTCATTTTTTATTAGGTCAGATGATCTTGCAGCGATTCACTGGTGGGAAGTTCAGTAAGTGAGACTGACATTCATGACATTTCAAAAAATTGTCGACAATAATCGTATTACGTACTATAATACAATTAAAAATATCTTTCCTCTAGGCAATTTCTTCACTAACTTACTGGTAACCAAGTCGAACCTTTTTTGTAAGTAATTTTAAACTGTGGAGTAATTTCTTTCTACTTTACATTATTTGTGTTTTTCATGATTGATATTATTGCTAATTAGGCATGAATAAACTGCAGTAAACATTAGCAAATATTAACAAATAATAGCAAATATTAGGAAATATTAGGAAGTATTAGGAAATATTAGGAAATATTAGGAAATATTAGGAAATATTAGGAAATATTAGGAAATATTAGGAAATATTAGGAAATATTAGGAAATATTAGGAAATATTAGGAAATATTAGGAAATATTAGGAAATATTAGGAAATATTAGGAAATATTAGGAAATATTAGGAAATATTAGGAAATATTAGGAAATATTAGGAAATATTAGGAAATATTAGGAAATATTAGGAAATATTAGGAAATATTAGGAAATATTAGGAAATATTAGGAAATATTAGGAAATATTAGGAAATATTAGGAAATATTAGGAAATATTAGGAAATATTAGGAAATATTAGGAAATATTAGGAAATATTAGGAAATATTAGGAAATATTAGGAAATATTAGGAAATATTAGGAAATATTAGGAAATATTAGGAAATATTAGGAAATATTAGGAAATATTAGGAAATATTAGGAAATATTAGGAAATATTAGGAAATATTAGGAAATATTAGGAAATATTAGGAAATATTAGGAAATATTAGGAAATATTAGGAAATATTAGGAAATATTAGGAAATATTAGGAAATATTAGGAAATATTAGGAAATATTAGGAAATATTAGGAAATATTAGGAAATATTAGGAAATATTAGGAAATATTAGGAAATATTAGAAAATATTAGGAAATATTAGGAAATATTAGGAAATATTAGGAAATATTAGGAAATATTAGGAAATATTAGGAAATATTAGGAAATATTAGGAAATATTAGGAAATATTAGGAAATATTAGGAAATATTAGGAAATATTAGGAAATATTAGGAAATATTAGGAAATATTAGGAAATATTAGGAAATATTAGGAAATATTAGGAAATATTAGGAAATATTAGGAAATATTAGGAAATATTAGGAAATATTAGGAAATATTAGGAAATATTAGGAAATATTAGGAAATATTAGGAAATGTTGGGAAATATTAGGAAATATTAGGAAATATTAGGAAATATTAGGAAATATTAGGAAATATTAGGAAATATTAGGAAATATTAGGAAATATTAGGAAATATTAGGAAATATTAGGAAATATTAGGAAATATTAGGAAATATTAGGAAATATTAGGAAATATTAGGAAATATTAGGAAATATTAGGAAATATTAGGAAATATTAGGAAATATTAGGAAATATTAGGAAATATTAGGAAATATTAGGAAATATTAGGAAATATTAGGAAATATTAGGAAATATTAGGAAATATTAGGAAATATTAGGAAATATTAGGAAATATTAGGAAATATTACGAAATATTACGAAATATTACGAAATATTACGAAATATTTGGAAACATTAGCAAATATTATAAAATACTAATAAATATTAGCAAATATTAGCAAATTCATTTTTTAAGGTCTGTTAAATAATTTTCCTACGACTACTTGAAAAAGTCGCACAATTTAGTCGTATAGGAAGTTTCCTATAATCACATGCGTGTGTGTAAATCTACTTTCCACCTTTGTGAGAATATTAATCTGTTTACTGCATAAGCTGTTAAATGTGTCTGACGTCTAATTTCTATTTTGACTGATTTAATGTCTATTTCAAAAGTAAAATCGATTTTATGATTAAAGTGTTAACAATAATTTTTAAATATAGAACTTAAACATTTTTTTTTTTAATTATTGAAAGAATTTTAAAGTAACTACCTACAATATTTTCCTGGTTCGTATACATATTTAATTAGATAAGTCAAATGACAAAACCGTGATAGCGCAAATCGTAGTGTCTAACTTTTACAACTTGGTTCTTTGCGACAATTTCGTGATACTGGTTTAATTCCCGATGAATTTTCTTTTTTTATTTTTTTTATTTTTTTTTATTTAATTTTTTTTTATTTTGAAAAATTATGAAAATAAGAAAAATACGATTACGTATTGTTGTATATTTATTTTAAAAACATGTTATTTATCATAATATAACCCCTACAATATTCTTCCCACTATTCATTTTGTACGATTTGAATTACTGTTCAGAAAAAAATTGTGAGTAGAGAAATGGGTAATCATTAATAATAAAAAAGTTTTTGATCACCGTGGTTGTTAAAAACGAACCACTGAAAAACATTCATGTATTCTAATATGTTTTTTGTACAATATCTTTATCATCTTATGAAAATGGAATGGAATCCCAATATTTTAATGTCTGACAAAACACTATTTGTAAAACGCTTTAAAAATTATTCAATAAGGCATATAAGAAAAAAAAAATATAAAACCAGCCAGCCACCTCTTGATGGAACCTTTATAGCCAGATTTTCTGGTTTTACATTTTTTTGATAAAATTAATTTGTGGTTTTATTAAAAATATTGTAAATCATTTGTGTAAAAGTGATTTTTCATATTCGTAATGTAATATGGTATTTCAGTTTTATTACTTTTAAAACAAATAAATCAGCTGTTTCACACTTTTCGCTGTTTTAAGTTTAATTTCAGATTATTTTAATGTGTACTCGCATATTGAAGCAAATCAAAATTATTATATTTATTACTATGTTTACGTAATATTAATTCGATAATAATGGTTATTGCCTAGTTATGCGAATAATGTCATTGTATAAATACAGGGTAACTCAATTACCAACTTTTAAAGATTTAAAATATGAATATAGGAATTTAGGAAAAAAAGACAAACTTAATGCCACACGGAAAAAAAATGTAAAACAAATTTCTACAATTATAGATTTTTTCTCTACAATAAATAGTACATATAGGGACAGGGACAATTTGTAGTAAAAATTTCCAAATATTTGTGGAGAATGTATTGTAGAGTTATTATCTACAATATTTAGTAAAAATATCCAAATGCATCATGAGAATTGTTCTACAAATTGTTATAATTTTTGTTATTCATTGTATGAATTTATATTAAAAATGTATTCCGTTTTATGAAAATAATTACGAAAATTTTACACAATAAATAGTAAAAATTCATACAAATTGTAGTAATTTTTAATAAAATTTGTAGTAGTATTCCATAATTATTATAATTATAACCTAGAAAAAAATGTTCCTTAATAAAATATTCAATTTATTGTTTTAATATAAAAGATACAAAGTCTTAATTACATTATGTAATAAATAACAGTAATAATAGCGCCCTCAGTCTCAGTTGGCTTCTCTGCACCTGAAAAATATGAAATAAAAATTAATACCAATTGAACTGTTCATACCCTTAAAACGGGGATATTTATCACCTTTACACTGATTTGGATATTAAATGACTAAGTCAGATAACTAACAAAAATGAGAAAGTAGGTATGTCACAATTAAGACAAAAAAACATCATTGACCTTGGCAAAAAATTCGATCGTTGGCCACAACTATTTTTTTAAAATAATCTACTAAGGTTATTTAAATTATTTATCTAAAGGTAAATTATTCAGAAACAATAATAAATGTACTTACCACCAATAGAATTTATTATTAAAATTTTCTCAAACGCATCGGTGCTTATAATACAGTGAAACCTGTGTAAAACGGAATCGCACGGTCGTGCACCGATTTTCCGGCATATAGAGGATTCCGCGTTACACAGGGTAGATAAAAAATTGCACATAGTAGATTTAAAAAAGTGATGATTTTATTAAAAAAAATCTAATATACGTACATTTAATATATAGTTGTTATTATTACTATGTACCTACATATTTTTATTTATTATTAGAAACAATATAAATTATTATTTATTCCACATTTCTATCAATGTAAGTTGTTTTTTATTCTTTTGTAATACGTAAGATGATTCCATGAATGTCCTTAATTCTAAAATCTTCTTTCTCATCGGTTCGCTCTCTATTCTTTGGGAAAAATCCTCTAACGCTGCAACACTCCTCAAAGCTTCAGAAAAATTTTTTATCCGATCGGATTCTTCAACTTCTGTTCCTGTAGATAAAAATAATAATTTAAGAACAGATCGTTTTGAAAAGCTAATGGGAAAATAATTTTTTCTATCTGTTATTTTTGTAATGGTAACTGAAATCTTCCTATCTTATTTTTATTATGTATTTTAACTTTATTTCTACTTGGCCAAATGCCCAATTAAGATGTAAAGAATAAATAAAAAGTTGTTTATTTTTTTAGAGAATTAGAAAAATCGCTTACCAATTCCAATCCCATCATTATCGTCTGCCACAGTAGTTTCCACGGCAGTTTTTTCTAACACCAGTTCTTCTATGGAATGAAATCCAGCATTTGTTGTAACGGCTTCATCTAATGTGATGTAATCATGAACATTACAACCGGGATTAATTTCAGTAATTAACTCTTCGACTTCTTTTGTACTTTCGTCAATTTCGTCAACATTTTCGATTAGGTCAACGTCTCCATCTTGCTTGATTCCACATGCCGCAAAACATTTTTTAACACAATCAGGTTTAATATTTTTTACTGAATAATCAATCCATCTGATAGCATCCAAAACTGATATTTTTTTAGCCAAATCTCCTGCTGATTGAGAGAATCTCATATTCGCAATAATTGACCGCATCACTTGTTTTCTGTAATGCATTTTGAAGTTTTGTATAACTCCATGATCGAGAGGCTGTGTTTGACTTGTGGTGTTTGGTGGTAGAAAACACAATTTTATATTGGATAGTATTATTTTGGGGTGACACGTTGCATTATCCAAAAATAGAAGGATGTGTCGATTTTCAAATTTCATTTTTTGATTTAAAATTTTTAGCCACTGTTCCATAAGAACTGATGTCATCCATGCTTTTTTATTTGCTCGCCAATAAACTGGTAGCTGAGGCACATTGGTATTGTTAAAACATCGCGGTCTGAGGGATTTTCCAATAACTAGAGGTTTTTCTATTTTTCCGTCAGCAAAGGCGCAAAACAAAACGGTTAACCTTTCTTTAGATTGTTTGCCTCCTTGACATTTTTCACCTTTAAAGCACATTGTCTTGTCCGGCAGCGCTCTATAAAAAAGGCCAGTTTCGTCACAATTAGCAATGTCTTTTAGGGTATATCCTTTAATTAAATCTGTAATGTGCGATGTCCATTCAGTCACAGATTCCATGTTGACGTCCTTAGCTTCACCGCAGATCTGATTAAATCTTATGTTATGTCGTGTTCGAAAACTTTTCAGCCATCCATTCGAAGCTTTAAAATCTACTTTTCCAAAATGGTTTGCAATTTCTCTTGCTTTTTCTTGAATAATTGTTCCAGATACAGGAAGATTGCGAGACCTTGCATCCATAAACCATTCCAAAACTATTGAATTTACGTCGTCGTGATGTGATTCCTTTGGCTTTCTCTTAATATCGCCATTACCACCACGCATCCACTCTTCTTTAATTTTTTCCTTGTTTTTCAAAATTTCATACTATTGCGTTTTTCCGCACTTAAATTGAATAACCAATTGCTTTGGAGTAAGTTTTTTTTGGTCACTACATTTAATTAAGTCCATTTTAGATTTTAGCGATAATGTATTCGTTTTTCGGTTTGCCATTTTGAAATGTTTGCACTTTCACGGATAAACTCAAACTGCCGTACCTACACAATACTGGTTTATTTGTGTATTTACTGCTTTTGTACCTAAATTTCTGTGATAATGGTTCTAAGTATTGATAATAGTTCGCCCTTATTATGGGGCTTTCCGAAATCATAAACTAATTATGTAAACATGTATAAATTCTTTTATACCTGCAAAGCAATAACATAAGTAGGTTCCGGCTTAACAGATTAGGGAAATTCCGTGTTCGCGTTAGACAGGGTTCCGGCTTATAAGCAATTTTTACATTACAATATGTAGGTAATCGCCAAAATTTCCGTCATACACAGGATTCCGTGTTACACAGGTTCCGGCTTACTCAGGTTTCACTGTATAATAATGTGTTATTATAGGTACTCTTATATGTACCATGCTGTGTTATGTGAACATGGCGAACGGCTACTGCTGTCTGGCCATTTATGATCGACGTCAGAAAACGTTGGCCAATAGCAGAATTTTGTTTTGTTTACATGACTTAGAATTTCTACAATATTATAGAATATTTTTGAACAAAATTGAATTTTTTCATAAGAAGGGATGTAAAGTATTACTATTTTTTGTAGAGAAAATTACTATTTTTTGTAGAGATAATTATTAATATTTGTACAAATTTTTACAGAAGTTAGTAGTAGTAATTACGATAATTGTAATAAATTTCTACTTCTACAAACAATAGTAAAATATACTAAACATTGTGGACTTCTTTCCTATTGTTGTAGCATTTTATTCGACAATTCAATTGCTACAATAATTAATAGTTTTTAACTATAAATTATAGTAAAATTTTCTACAAATTGTTAAGTATTTTTCTACAAGTCTACTACTACAACATTGTAGTAAAATTTTCTAGTCACATTTTTTCCATGCATGTGTCATAAAATATTACGAGAGACCGTTTCCCTCCGGAAAATTATTTTTAAAACTCTACATTTGGTTGTGCTTACTAACCTTTTCACTGCGAAAACCGACTAAAATTCAGTTAATAGTTTTTGAAATCTACGGTTAAAATTCCTTCAGTTATATTTTTTTTTCTATTTATGGTTTTTTTTTAAAATCAAAAGATTTTTATTAACATTTTAATTTACATTTATTGATTATGGTATATTATTTTGATAATTTTTTGAAACAAAAATAAATAAGAATACGATTATATACATCAAGCACTATAAGAGACATTGCTTTATATTTTTAACTATAATTTTTTATAATTAGGCATTCCAACGACCTGTCACAATGCTGACAAGTAAGAACTGACAGTTAATATATGGCAACCCTATGGACCTGTTGTCATTGACAGTGTTCATAATACATATATTGCGAGTGGCCATATTGCTTCAAAAGTGTTTAAAATCAAAATCGGTTTGGCAAAAATGTGTTTACAAACCAATTTTCAGTCTTTGAATATAGTAGAAAAATATTTGTCTACATTTTTACTTTAAGCCATAAGCTTATAATTATTTTGAAAAACCTGGATGATCAATCTATATAATTATCTGTCATTGGCCAGGCCTACAGTGTTGCCATATTATGACCTGTCAAAACCCACTGGTAGCAATTTTGTTTGGAATGCTTAATAGCTATTTATTAACTTAGCCATGAACTAACAGCTATACTGCGACCACTAGCCAAAGTACTAAATATGCTCTCAGCAATGTTATTTTTTTTTACTTCTATCGTTTCGGAACAAGCTTGCTATTTACATCACTACTGTAACGACTCACGTCCAAAGATTCATTACAAACACAAGCAACTTACTCCATTAAATATTTCTTATTCATATAATTAATTACTTTGAATTTTTTCAGGTCGCTGCCCAAGCTCAGCAGCCAGGAAGAGGACGGGCACACCCCCCACACTCAATTTACTGGTGTAGCCCATTTCGAACCCATCCCGCATGATCACGATTTTTGTGAGAGGGTTGTGATAAATGTAAGTATCACTTAATTGTTAAAGTTTGATTAATAAGTAGGACAACCTATAAACTACGGGCATTAATTATGAATTTCTTAACCGCGCTACTTATGTGCGTGATGCGGTGCCACGGTGCGATTCCTTGATGTAGTGCGTGATGTGCGTTTAACTTCGTAAGTAGTAGAAGTTGGGAAAAAAACTTTTAGCACAGTCATATATAGCTATGAGGAGAATATTCCAAAATTATTTAAAAATATACAGGGTGACCCAAAAAAGGTCCATATCAAAGTTATATTTTTTCTTATGTAATACAGAAATATATTGTTCGATACTATAGTCCAAATAAAGGTAAATTACTATTATATTTTCTAACCTAAAAGTGACCGTTTTCGAGATTTTTTATAAAATATAAAAATGCAGACCATAATTTAAAAATTGTTGAGTTGTTCGTAATTAAATTTACTACTTAGCTGAAAGGTTAAAGTTAATTACCACTTAAAAGTTTTACTTCAATATTATACAGAGTGGTGAAGAAAATTGCTTCAAAATTTGGACACATATTTTACTAAATAACTTCTTAAAGTTAAATGGAACACCCCATATTTAGTGGCCTCTTTTGACACAGAATAAGATTCCCTTTAAAGCTATATTAGGATTCCTTATACCTATCCTTTTTGCTTTTTACGCAAAAAGCATTTTTATATTTATTTATCTTAAAAATGGAAAACAGTGTATTGTAACGAAAAGCATTAATAGCATTTTTAAAACCTTTTTATCAAGGAACACGTAGATCCGCTAAAAGCAAAGGTTTAAATTTTTGAAAATACGGTGTATCTCAAGCAAAATGCAGGCAAATGTAACTACTCAAATGTATTGCCAAAATAGAAAGCGCACCTATCTTAATTATTGAGGCGACAAATGAGGGGCCTAGTATCAAAACCGGCAATATCCCACTTTCATAGTTTAGAGATATTTACGAATAACTACTGCTGTCTTATTATTTATGCTAGATAGTTGGAGATTATTGAAAACGGTAGTTTACTCGATTCTGAACAATAACTAATAGTTCTGTTACTTAGAACTGACAAGGTTTTTCCAAAATATAATACAAAAATATGGAGATTGCCGGTTTTGTTCCTAGAGGTAGGACATTGCCGGTTTTGATACCGAAATGTATAAATAGACCCGAGAAAAAAGGCAATGAAAGACGAAGTGAGTGCTAAACTAAAACTGTATTTTTCTTTAGGTAACAACATAGTAGAAAATAATATCAAAAATTAAACCAATACAGATGGAATCTCTGCAATGAATTCGCAAGAGGGTTCATCATCAACAAGTTGATTAGCTTCTCTGTCTTGGGTTTCGTCCGACTCTTTAGGATTTTCTGTGTGGCTCTCCAACATTTCCTCGCTGGGAACGATATCATTATAAAACATCAGTTCATCTAGATCTCTCCACTTTTTGCCAAAGTGTTTGGTCAGCAATTTGTTCACGTCATTTAACTTCAGACTGTTGACCTGAGGCAGGCCGGCGTTGATTAGATCTGGTTTAATCATGCCAATTGGTTTTCCTTTTTTTGTGAATCCCTTAAAGGTTTGCAAGTCGCTCCTATAATGGACTTCACCTCTTATTAAAATATTTCCAGACTGGCATCTCTTCAGATAAAATCGTTTCGTATTTTTAAATTGGAAGTGCCATGATCCTGGGGGTTTCAGTACCTCTTTAACGCTTTTTTTTCCAGTCGTAAACAGTACAGTCTGTACCTAAACGAATGGGAGTCGCAATTTTTGAAAAGATTTCAATGTAGGTGTCAGGTTTGGTTATTACTTCCAGTTTTTTTATGTTCTTTTCAATGTGACCAAACACCCTGTCTGCTGGAAGAAAGGAATGCCCCACTACGGGAAAGATGACTTCCAAATTCTTAATATTTAACGGGGCATTATTTGCTAGCCATTTGGAGCACATCCCTATAAGAGTGCTATTCTTGTTTTGGCCGCTACATCCATCTGCCATAAGCCTAACCGTGGTATGGTGAGGGCCAAACTCAATTTTTTCAGTCTATCATATACAGCTGATGAAACCTCATTGGAACTTTTTGCGAACTCATTTTCGGTCCAGTAGTACGAAAAAACATTTTCTGGATTAAGCTTGGATTTTGATGTACCTTCTACAATCGTAAAATTGTAGAGGTACAACTGCCTTGAATAATAGGCTGTTTGGTCTGGCACCTTTGGTAGAACTAAGTTCTTCTCGCAATCGAAAGATATGGTTACCATATCATCTCTAGCTTCTTTAAGTAGATTGAAAAAAGCATCTGCTCTCAGTTTGTGAATTTTTTTGTCTGTTGAAAGCTTTTTCTTTTCTTCTTCATCTTCGCAACGTTTGATTCTTTCAGCCAATTCAAGGCACGTGGAACACACGTCAGTTCGCGGTGTTGTGAAACTCAAATTATACTTTGTGTTGAAAATTGTTCGAAAATACGACAATTTTACTTTTTCTTCTGGACTGCACTGCTGATCATACATGGTGTGCATTTTTTGTATCGATAAATCTGAAGGAAGGTATAGTCTTTTTGTACTGGAGCGGCAATAGTGTGATTCAATGCACTTGAAACTATTGATGAACTGTTGAAACGCCGCTTGTTTGTCTTCGTATTTAGGAGTTTTTCGATCTCCACCTCTTTTTTCTATTGGTGCTTGACCACTGGAAGTAAAACTCTTCATGACGTGGCTCACACGATGTTTTGTAATATCAAGTATGTTTAAAAAAGCCGACTGGCATACAGGAACGTTCGCTTTTGAGGAATAATTTCTCACAAAACATTTTACATGGGTAACTTTGGCTTCTCGTGTTGCATTTTTCGGACGGCGACGTTTGCACACATCAACAGAGCAATGCTTAAGAATGAACGAGTCTTGCAATAGCTTGTTTTCTATCGCATAAAATGCTTCATGAAAGTCTTTAACTTCCTTCATGGTTAACGAAGAACACTGAAAAGCCTTCGTTTTGTGACCACATGTTGGATATTGTGGCAACTGTTTTGCAGAATATCTGCAAAGAAGACTAGACAATACAACTCTATTATCAGTATGAAAAGAAAGAAAATACCTGAGCTTCTTGCGAACATTACATTTCCATGTGACTGGATCACGTTTTCTTTTACGGGCCTTACTCGGCTCAGCAGGAGATGCATTCACTTCCATTAGGTTCTCAGGCAAAACTCAACAATCAACACAAGATTTAACAGGATGAACAACCACAATGGACTAAACGAAAGCAACAAACATAATAGGTATTTGCTATTTAAATGCTATTTCATGTGATCAGCTGATCACATGTCGCGATTCTGATTGGGTGGCATGGAGTTTGCCGATTTTGATTCTGAAAGTCATATGGAGATTGCCGGTTTTGATTCTGATGAGTAGTTTCCAAACTAAATTTATATGGGATAAAACCGTTTTTGTTACCAACTAGAAACATATTCCAATAGTGCACAACGAGACGAAAAAACTGCTATATGCAACACATTTTACTGAAATTTGGAGATTGCCGGTTTTGATACTAGGCCCCTCAAATGATAAATTGGCCTTGTTGCCTAGCAAATGTATTAGACTTTATAATAACATAAATCCCAAAATAATATTATTAAGGGGTCAATAAAAATATTTCAATATGACTCTCACCAAAGTTTCCTATACCTATCCTACTACGTTAATTATTATTTTAAATAAAAATTATTTGACACTGACACTACTTATTAATCAAACCGTTATTATTGTTTAAAATAGTTTAAAATTATTATTGTTTTGAAAGATTGTTATATTTTAATTAGTTAATAAAGGATCTTACTTCAAGGAACAATAAATTGATGTTTTAAGTAATCGGTAAGTGTGAAGAAATGTGTTTATTAACGACAAGAGTATATACCCAAAGGTATCCTAACAGGCGTCATTTTAAAGGTGGGTCCACATTGCTCGCGAACAGTGCGAATGAACACAACAAGCGCAACAAACGGAGAAAACAGCACGAATTAAACAAAAATTATATTCGTTATGTTTGCAGCGTTCCTGGTGCTTGCAATCACCCAAAACACGTGTTTTTACTGTTCGGTCGGGTATCGGTACATCAAAGGGATGCATATTGCGCTCGCGAGCACAGTTGACGGCGGTTTGGTGATTTTTTTGTTTTTACTGTTCGCTTTTAAGTTCAGTCAAGTATGAGCGTACGAGTAAGGCGCAGTGCAATATGAAGTGGACTGAAGAAAACATTTTAAAGCTAATTGGGCTTTTCGAAAATTATCCTGTTTTGTGGGATCCACAATATAAATTTTGTAAGCTGAATAATATGTGTTAATATGCGTTCATTGGAAAAGTTGTTGCTGCTTTTGCGAAGAACAGGCAGTCTTCTAATAAACAAGAACGACAAAACTGGTTACCGGAAATGAGGAAAATGAATATTTAGTGATAGAATCTCTGGTTAAAGACCCTCACATGTCAGCTAAAAATATATAAAGCAACTGGAATAAGCAGACAGACCATTCAAAGAATAAATAAAAAACACAAATTTCACCCGTATCTCATTCAACTACATCAACAGCTTTTTGAAGAAGATTATGATCGACAAGTAAATTTTTGTTTATGGGTTTAAGAAAAGGTTGGTGATGACGAATTTTTTTTTTTTTTTGATGAGTCAACTTTTCATAACAACGAATTAATTAATAGACATAACTTTCACTACTACACTGACAAAAATCCTAATATTTTTAGAACACTTGATCACCAACACAGATGGTCTGTTAACGTGTGGGGTCGAATAATTGAATTGCGAATTGTAGGTCCATACTTGGTCACTTAAACGGCGACATGTTTCTCGGATTTATTAGGGTCAATTTGACTATACTGTTGGAAACTATACCTCCTAATATTCGTCAACGCATGTGGATGCAGCTAGATGATGCTTCTGCACACTTTGATAGACGTATTAGACACGAGTTAGATCGACACTATTTAAATAGATGGATAGGACGAGCGGGTCCACAGAACTGGCCAGTTAGTTCTCCGGACCTAACAACTCCCGACTATTTTTTATGGGGCTATATCAAAAGTATTGTTTATAATACACCGCCAACGACACCTCAGTACGAATAATAAGAGCGTTTCACTTATGCATAGAGAATAATGGATACCACATTGAGCATTTATTAAAATAATATTTCTTTTACTTTTATTTATAATACAGTGCGTTCCATTTTCGAGATAAATAAGTTATTCATAACTAAAATATAAAAACGCTTTTTGCCTAAAAAGCAGAAGATATAGGTATAAGAAACTCTAATATAGTTTTAAAAGGAATCTAATTCTGCGTCAAACCAGGACACTAAATACGGGGTGTTCCATTTTACTTTAGGAAATCATTTAATAAAATTTTTTTCACAACTCTGTATCATATTGAAGTAAAACTTTTATGTAGTAATTAACTTTAAACCTTTCAGATAAGCAGTAAATTTAATTACGAGCAGCTATGTTATATGTTAAACATTTTTAAATTATGGTCTGTATTTTTAAATTTCTCACAAGTTCTCAAAAACTTTCAGTTTTTGGTATAGGAGATATAACAGTAACTTACCTTTATTTGATCTATACTATCTAAAAATATTAAAAAATATAAGGTGTTCCTTGAGAAAAAAGATAACTTTTATATGTACCTTTTTTTTTGGGTCACCCGGTATATTTCAAAATGATTTTGGAATATACTCCTCATGGGCCCACATATGAGTGTGCTAAAAGTTTTTGCCCAACTCATTTCATTTTTCGTAGAAAAACCGAGGTGAATGTAGTATTTCAGTATAATAATAATATACTACTTTGTAAACAATATGTATAACTAGTTTTGCATAAGACAATCAAAAAATAATAAAACGTTTAAAGTAAATATTTGTCAAAACCACTTTTCTGATTTGGACGATTTTTTTTTAAATTACAGGTTGTCTTTTCCATAATATCGGTGTGCTAACCGTATTTGCATAAAACCCTCTTTTTTATTAATACAGGGTGTATCAATTATAGCGTGTTTTTTTCATAGAAGTTGTAACACCCTGTAGAGTGCAACAGTTACATTACCAAGTTAGAATTAATCTCACAATGTAGCCTTATCTTTTCTTAACAATTACTTTTTTTAATTACTCTATTATCTTTGTCATTATATGAGAAACACTATTTTATAACATAACATGATTTTATTAAAAATTTATGGGTGCGTTCACCAGACGTCAGCAGTTAACTTTAAGCGCTAAACGGCTGGATATTAACATCCGGCAGCAGATGGAAATTGGCTGAACGCTCCGTTGACCGCTGAGTCTCTGTCTGTCACAGAACTGTCAGATTAGACTGTTGAACATAACCTTATAATTAATAACTGATGCTGATCCTCATCAGAAAACACTAAACTATAAATTAAAAAAAACCAAAAAAGGTTGACAGCTGTGTGCACGTAGTTTAGATTCAAAAAGGAAAAACTTGTATTTCGTGCAAAACTTTTTTTTTTTTTTTGCAAAACTTTTTTTTTTTTTGCAAAACTTTTTTATTAATAAAAAAGTTTTGCACGAAATACAAGTTTTTCCTTTTTGAAACTAAACCAGGGTAGCCAGTTCCCCTGTAAATAGTTGGTAACAAGTTTGTTTGACCTCGACAGTGGCGCGCTGAGCGCGTTATGATGAACTATAATTCGGTACA
Organism: Psylliodes chrysocephalus; assembly: GCA_927349885.1. NCBI lineage: Eukaryota > Metazoa > Arthropoda > Insecta > Coleoptera > Chrysomelidae > Psylliodes > Psylliodes chrysocephalus. Next base: position 54,767,020 of record OV651815.1, on the reverse strand, counting down.
GTCGGTAAAGTAGAAAACTACTAGGTAAAGCGATTTAAAAAATGGCGGGCTTTAAAATTTATGAAATTTGAAGTAATTTCAAGTAACATTTTCCTATTTTACAGCTTTTACTTACAATAATTGAAACAATCAATAAGTAAAATGAATTTTTATTGTAAGTAAATGCTGAAAAACGGAAAATGTCACTTGTTTTAAATGAAAAATAAAAACATTTGTAATAAGTTTATTTTATTTAGAATAGGTAACTATATCATTACATTATATTAAACATCATATTCACAATATGTTGAAAAATGTTCAAGGGTTGAAGTTAATTTAAAAATATACGTTTACACTAATCACGATTATTATTGTTATTAATATTATTATTTTATATCTATAAAATTACCTAATATCACAAAATTACACATTATCACAAAAAGTACACATTAAAAATAAATTGAGTTTACTACCTGAAAATTTTTTTATTATTCTTAAGCTCTATTGGGTGTTCCAGTGCCAGAGTTGCTAAAAAATAATTAATTAAGTTGAGATCAAAGTTTAAGAAAAATTTAAAAATAGTCACTTGTCAAATAAGTATTTAATTTTGTCATGAACTACATAATTTTAAGGAATAGGTAACTTTGGCATGTATAGAAATGATTTTAAAACAATAACAAAGACCAGTTGTTTTGAAATTTTGTTGGTTAGGTAACTCTGGCACTAAACCACTTTACTATCCCTTCACCCATCTATTTCGGTTCATTGTAGTTGCAATATCCATTCCAAAAATCTCCATACTCAGGAATAACTAAAACAAAAAAAAATAAAGGCGCAGTGTGTATCTTAAAATTAAACTAAAATTTTTAAATAAATTTGTTTCTGATAATTTTAAAGCAGTCTTAATTGTATTTTTAGATTTTAATAAACTATTTTTTAGTCTTGAAATTTTGTTTTGCTGCTCTCGATTAATATAATAAAATTTTCTCTTTCTAGGAGTTAAATTACCAATTGTAGTTGCATTATTTGATTTAAAATACCAGTTCTTACACGTGGTTTCTTTATTAAAGGTTCCTCAACACATTCAATTCTATCATTAAAAAAATCTAGCTTTCTTTTAGCTGAAGTTATATTCGAAACAGAAGGTTTAATCAAAACATTACTAATTACATTTATTTTTGCAAGAGAATTTGATGAAGGTAGCTTTGAAAAATTTTCATCTAATGTAATATTATTATTAGTAGTAATATTCTCTTCTAAAGGCGCTAAAGGCAAGGCAAATTTAATGAGCTTAGTAGGCAAAGTGCTGGTGAAGGCATTCTCGTCAAAATGATCCTCGCACTATAGTTTTTTTTAGATGTGTAGGGAATATTTAAAATATCAAACCATTTCTCTCTAAGGGTAATAATGGACGGAAAAGTAAAAAAATTTCTTATTAAGTGAATGTAAATAATATTTGCTTCTGCAATTTGGAGCAGCACATGATAATGTGAATTTATTATAAGTTAATGACATCGTTAAGGACCTCAGTATATTTTTACACCTATAAATTACTTAAATTTAACTAAAACTAAATTAAAAATAAGATTAATTAATTTTTACTCACCTACATTTTCCACGACTGTCATGTTTTAGTGTAACATAACCTAATTTATTAGCAAAGCCAGATTTACACCACCTCATAATATTCAAATGTAGCTTTAACTTTATAAATTTATAACAATTATCCCTGTATTTGATCATTATATTGTATTAAAGTGATATTTAAAAGATTGCATTAGTAAAATTATTGATTTCTTTAAAATTTATTCATTTTTTAATTATCATATGGGTGTAAAAACGGCTTTTATTTAGTGCTCGCAGCGCGTGAAGCGCGATATGATAAACTACAAACAAGGAAACAATTCCCGCCTATTATTCAAACCTTCTCTTTTTAGTTTTTCTATGAACTAAACTATAGGTTGACAAATTTTCTGTATTAGTTTCCATAATATGTACCTACGTTTTAAAAATCAAGAAAGCACGCACAACAATGAACTGTCATCTCATTGCGCATGTTGAGTCGGCTTAGCGCAAATTCATCGCGCTGTGTGAAATTTGCAGCAGATGACATTCAGCGTAAAGTGCCTGTCGAACGCGATCGCTTACTCAACTACTCAACTGTTGCCGTCTGGCTATCAAAATTTAACAATAAAAACACAAACCAAAATGTAATAAAATAAGTTAGACGAAAGTGTCAGTAGAGAGTATTTCCGACTCTGGCATGAATCACTTCTTAACAACGGTGGCCCATACTTAAAATAAGAGACCTTATGTCATTTTGGTCTAATTCTTCCTATATTTGAATCAGTCTCTGTCGTATATCTTCTAGAGAGTTCATATTACGTTACTCTTGTAATCTCCTCCTAAGAATAACCCAGATATTTTCTATCGGATTTAAATCCGGGCTGCGAGCTGGCCATGCCATGGTAGCGATACCTACAGTTCATCAAATTTCTAGAGGCTTTCGACGGCTAGATAGAGAAAGCACTACTGACAGGCATCCCGACGGATTTACGCAATGAAAGTACACTCTGCGGATCAAGTATTTCACTATTTCATTCAGACGTAAATGTCAGATGTAAATTTCGCTAAAACATTTCTTTTATTTTCGTTTGTGTTTTTGCTCATTACAGTTTAATAGAACCTAAGTATGGAGTTTAATAGCAAATTAAGAGGCCGCATGATTAACAGTCAATCTCGCGAAATAATAGCCAATGTTATAGAGTTTATGAGAAGAGAAGGAAACTTTAATTCACCTTCAATACCATTTAAAAATGTAAATGATCGTGTTGCTGCAGCCACAGGAGTATCTAAAAACACTGTCGTCCGCATTTCTGGAGAGAAAAAAGAATCGATAACCGTGAGATATCGGAATTTTCATCACCAAGAAAAACCATTAAAAAACCAAAAACAGTTAATGATATAGATAAAGCTGCACAAGAATCAAATTTTATTTTTTTATTATTAGATAGCTATTTTTGTTTCTGAGTTGTGTTCATTTACAGGCTCAATTTTTTTCCGTTTCTCCTTTTTGATTTTATATGGGGTTTCAAGTTGTTTTTGACTTATTTCGACGTAAATCACAACAACACACTTTTTTAATAAAGCAAACAATTGATATGAAACCCATGAAACCACCAACAAAAATATAAAGCTAGCTTCCGTACTAGAACATGGTGTCATTCGTCGAGATAATTTATCGTTTTGTTTAATAGATCAAGAAATGTAAATATTCCCCTGTTATTTTTTATAAAATTATAAGAGAAATAAATTTTTTTCTAAATAGTATAGTTTATTATTTTGTAGAAAAACAAAATTTCGAAAATTTTAGTAATGTTTCAGAAACAACCGTTATTAATAATAGGTACCATTTTCCTTAATAAGGTAGAAATAAAATATAAACTATTTCCACGATTTACAAAGGCCTACAAAAAAATTATAGGTATTTTCCGCTATCCTATAAAATTTATATTTTCTGACTCAATTTCAAAAGGTTGAAGGAATTCCAAAACACCTTTTATGGCATAATAATTATTTTCAATTCTACATACTATCTTTAGCTGCTTTTAAAAACGTTCTAAGAAAGTCCAATCAGACCAATTTAATCCCTAAACTATTCCACACTTTTAAAATTTAATTACCTAAAAATATTAAAAACTATTTAAAATAACTTGTTTAGCAGACTGTACAATAGCTATCTTAGTCACACGTAGCGCGTTCTCTGTCTGGGCGTCGAACACCTCTAGAAATTTGATGAACTGTACTTTCTCTAGATAATTTCTCACAACTCGAACAACATGAGGACTGCATTATCTTGCATCAACAAAAATCTTTGTCCTATATATGGTGCAAATGGAACTACATGTTGGTCTAAAATCTCCAATATGTACCTGTCAGCTGTAAGGCCTCCATTTAGGATTACAAGTTATGTGCGACTAGTCAAAGAAATGCCTCCCCAGACCATCAGAGATACTCCTCCAAATAATGTTGTTCGTGAGAAATTACACTAAGCATACCGTTCATTAGGGCGTCGGTATACGCGCATATGCCTGTCATTGTTATACAGACAAAATCGAGACTCATCAGTAAATAATATCTGTTGCCATTCAGCCTCTAACCAGTTACGATGCTCTCTGGCAAAATTTAGCCTTGCTCTGCGATGAACTCTAGTTAGAACTGGACCTTGAACAGCTATTTTAGGCCTCAAATTATGTTCCCTTAGTCGCTGATGAACAGTTTCTGTACAAACTTCTAAACCATTAGCATCCTGAAGCTAAATTTAAAGAGTCTGAGAACAAAACGTTGTCTTAACGCTGACAGTCTTAAAAATCGATCCTGAATCGGAGTAGTTACTCGGTTTCTTCCTTGTCCCGGCCTACGACCATGATTATCAGTCTCTCTATATCTTTGTATAACTTGTGAAACGGTTGTATAGGTAACTTCAAATCGTTCACACATTCTTCGCGAGTAAGATTTCGTGGCATATTGTTTAATAATTTTTTTTGCAAATAATGGCGAATGGACTAATACTGACAATACGCATCTGTATTTGACAATAACTGGTTTTTCCATAGCATGCTACTTTAGTGCTTATAATGCTAATGAAAATGAATAAAGTCATGTTAAGTTATAAAATTGAGTTTCTCGTGTAATAGAAAACATAATGGAGTAAATAAAAAAAGAAATTGTTAAGAGAAGATAAGGCTAAATTGTGATATCAATGCGAACTTGTTAATGTAACTGTTGCAATCTTCATGAAAAAATCACGCTATAATTGCTACACCTTGTAATAATAAAAAAGAGGGTTTTATGCAAACATAGTTAGCACACCGACATTGTAGAAAAAATAACTTGTCATTTAAAAAAAAATCGTCCAAATCAGACGAGTGATTTTGACAAATATTTACTTTAAACTTTTGGTAATTTTTTGATGGTGCGTTAATTTATTGGGGCCGTGTATATTAAGCCATTCTTAACAACCTCTTAGAATATAAATGGGGAAATTCCTTCAATACCTGTTGTGTTTTTAGCATTTTATTTTTTAACTGCCAAATTAAAATAGGTTTTTAGCAAATAATGAAAAATTTTAATTCTATGTTGTTTTGTTAGAAGTAAATACATACGAGAAATTGAAATAATTTATAATTTTCATAATTTTGTGTTTCTCTTATAATAATAATAATAATTCCAAAAAAATAAGTTTACAATTTCGATTGTATTCACTTGAAAGTTTTTTAAATATTTATTTTCTTCCGTTCCTCTTAATATTTTAACTATATTTTTAATTTTATAAATTATTTATTGAATATATCTCAGACTTTTGTTCACCTTTTACATTTCTTTTCTTTTTTTATTTAATAGATCCTGTATTTCTTCAATACACCAATAAGGAAATTTATTTAGATTTTTAGTTAGTTTTTTTATAATTGTAATAAGATTCTTTGAAAACTGTTTTTGTTGTTTTGTTTTCTATATACAGGGTGTTTTCTTGAACAAAATTTAAATACTAATTTATGTAAATTAGGTAAATGTACCAAGAGTCCAAGAGGCATCTAAACGAAAAAAAAAAAACCGTATTTTTCACAGCTAATGCCTCAAAATAATTGCAAAGTTTAACAACTTAATAATTTATAATTTTTCTTAATGGCTCTTATTAACTCAGTATTTTCTGTATAAAAATTAAATTATTATAAACATTTCTAAGATTTGTAATTATACAATCGTGTTACATACGTTCCCCTTACATAAGATCCCCTTACATAAGATCCCCTTATTCCTTATCTTTAATTCCCTTTAATGCAATGCTTCTACGTCACATTCACAAACACTAGACTTCAGGATTTAGATATAATATTGTTAAGAAAAGGATAAAACTAAATGGTCTATATTAATATTTTAATTAGATAGTATATAACCAATTAATTTAAAATTACATCATGTATGCAATTTATTTTAATTGATTTTAAAAATTTAATTTTATTGAAACAAACATCAGCATTCAGATATTGTAATTTTATTGATAAACTGTTTTTGAGTTGCCAATTTTTGATAAATGCACTAGTGATTGTTGGGATTGAGTTACATCAATGTATTATTATTTTATTTTAACAATCATCTCCTATATCAATAAAATAACAGATAATAAATGGTGTGGCTAATTCGATTAATAAAAAATTAAATGTTACGCAATAAAAAAAAAATTAAAATAATGTAGAAATAATGAGGTAGTAAAAAGTTTCGAACTAATAAAGAATAATGACAGTATAAAAAAGACTTATTTTGCTCATCGCCCACTTTAAGAATAAACTATTGTGTAGGGCCCTCAATATTTTTTAAGTATATTATATCTGAGTAAGAATCTAAAAAACACCTGTGGTTAAACATAAACAAAAAAAAAATAGAAGCGACTTCAAAAAATTTACTAAATCGTAAAAAATATTTAATTTTATTACAGTCAATTAATAATAAATTATTTACCCTCTCTGGGATGGAAACAACTTGGAAAACTCTCGCACAAAATGAGTCCAACAACATTAAAAGCCGTCAAGTGGTTCCAGGCATAATAAAAGGTCCACAACAATTAGTTTTAAATGTGTATAACTAATGGAATAAATTGAAATCCTTTATGCTTAATAAACATCTGAAGAAAAAAGCTGTAAACATATTGCAAGTCATGGAAAATAAAACTGTAAGGTAGTATATTGCAGATTAATCAAAATTGATCCAGAAGTAGCACAGAAAATATCTGAAATTTATTTAATTTCAACAAGAACGTTATTTAATTTAATTTAAGTTATAAACCACAACACCCCACAAAATGAAAGAGATCATTGAAAAAATGAAAACTACAAAGGCACGTGGAGGAGTCAAAATATCAGTAGATAGTAGATACCTATACTTGAAGAATTAAAGTGTGAAATTGATAAAATATTTGAATACTAGAAAAAAATTGTTAAAATATTTGAGTAGGTACTTTAGTCAATCTCACGTTCAGTAACGGTTCTGTATCTCAAGTATTTAAGATAGGCAGAAATGCCTCAAAAATAAACTCATGCGCTGCTTGTTTTCAACTCTAAAGTTATTTGAAACATGTATGAACAATAGATTCATTACTCAAACATTAAGATTCTCCATCCTACCAGTGTCAAAAGACATTAGAAAAATGTTCTCAGTGGATTCTTTAGCAATATGAAAAATTATATTTTTTACTATAATATCTACTCTTATATTTGTTTATTGGTACCAGTCTTTTTCCACTCATTGTAAATATTATTAAATTGCATTACTTGCATAGCGAAATCTCAGAGTCAACAAAAGTCAAACAAAAAAAGGGAATTTAAAAAATATGATTAAAAAAAAATTTGGAAAAAAAAATATAATTTACTTATATTATAAATTTTAGTTAGTAGAAATTACATGAAAATGAAACATTGTAACATTGTAAAATCAAAATAAGGACTAAAAACGATAAAGATTGCAAGTCATCGCAGTCATTGAACCCCAAACAAGCAATCAAATCTCAGAGTCAAATATTTTTTTTATATTTTGGAATAAATTAAATAAAAATACAAATATATAAGAAATATATCAAACTATTTATTAATTTCAAAATTTGACAATTTTGTTTTTTTAAATATATTCTTTTCTCATAAGACACAATTATTCATCTACTAATTTTAGTAATTCTTTTATTTCTCCTAATCCAGAACGCAAATATTTGAATCGATATCGCTGTTAGTGTTAATTATAATAAAAATAATTTCGAATCTATCAAAAACTCCTTCAATGCCAATATTTTTATTATAATATTGCTTGGAAAGGTCCCCAATAAGTTTAATGGGGTTAAAAACACAATGGCAGGGAAGAAGACGTAATACTTTATGCCTATATTGTTCTGCTTAATTATCTACCATATATTTCTTAGGCAGTTTGTAAAAATAATGTATTATTTATTTCTAGTTACTATTTCCTTTTCGTATAACATGTGTCAATATCGCCATATTTTAATTTGTAATATCGAAACAAAACATTATATCAAATATCTAATGGTAGGTACACCGTTATAGCAAACCTTGTAAAGTAAGTTTATTTCTGAAAAAAAAAGGCTTTTTTGGTTTTCAGTGCATATCTTGAGAATGTGAAAAACAAGTAGATTTTTATTGACCACTCTAATCTAATTTTTCCAATTTAATTGTCTTCATATGATTGCTGGAATGGCGTATCTACCATTAAATCTTTAATACTACAGTTTAGAATATAGGAATTTTGGCACATGCTAAGAAAAACAAAACATACCTAAGAAGTTTTTTTACTCAATTTACATGATTACTGATACCTTTATTTACTTCAAATTTGGAAATTTGCTGTCGATTTTTGTAATTTTTTTTGCCAGGAGCTGTGTAATATTCCATTTTGAAAGATACATGTTTCATCAATAAAAACGAACTGCTTTTTTTGTATTTCTATCATTTCTTAAGAATTGAACTCTTTACATCTTGGTTATCTTTTTTTCCTTTATTCTTTTAATACAGTTCGCAATGATGCAATATAGCCATTAAACATTTGTTTCTCAATCAAATTTTATCTCAAAGGTTCCACAGTTGTACCTGCAAATAAGTATGTATTTATATTACTGTAGATAGGTATACAAATCGAAACTTTTATAGGTAATAAGGTAGTGGGGGTATATATGGCCCACCTAAGCAAAATCATGGATTTTTTCAAAACTTTATTAAAAAAATATAAGTTAAACTTACATATATTTAGCATGTACTTTTTGTACTTCCAAGCTACATATTTGGTTTAAGTATTTTTGAAACAAAATATATATTTTTGTCAAACATAAAAATTCTTTCATCTGGTCATATTATCCACCTATGGTGGTTAATATGGCCCACAATAAAAACATCTTAAAACTAAGTGAAAATACCATCCAAAACAAACTAAAATAGAATTACAACTCTTACTTAGTTAGTATTTGAAAGAAAAATAAAGGAAAATAAAAGAAAAACTAATATGTATATGTGTGCCCTTATTATCCTAGTTACTAAATTGCACAAAAAGAAAAACAAGCAAAAACAACTCTTTAGAAACAGTTTGGGCACTCAAAATCATCTTCATCATCTGCTGTTAGGCCAACACACTCTTCATGATAGTATGTCAGACACGTGGAGAACAACCTCATCTCAGTCTATTGGTCGGTATCACATATCGAACAATACCAGGACTCTACTGGCTTTGAAAGCGATGGTTGTGGTTGCCTTGATGTGGAAGGCTCGCAATGGGATTCATTAAAGAGATCCTTGGTTACCTTTTGAGCTTTATAGTTAATAGCCTTACGGCGGTTAACTCTTGTGTCTCGCTTGGTACCGTCGGGTGTAGGCAAAAGTTCCTTAAACGACTCATCTAGATCTAATGGTTTTGATGGACTTTTATGAGCCGCAGGGTTGTTTGATTGTCGCTTTTTAGTTTTAAGGATGTTTGAGAGAGTATTTTCCTTATCTTTGAAACTATCTTTTACGATATTTGTTTCTGCAGGTGTTTTATTCGTTTCGCCAGTTTCTTTTCTTTGCATTAGGCTGGCCAGTGGAATTTCATCCTCCGAAGAGGATTCAGAATTCTGACGTTCGTTTAAATGTACCGGGATATTTTGAGGTCGCTCTGATAGTTGTGCCGGAGCAAAAGCACAATCTGGTATCGCCGATGGGTTAAAAGGGTAAATCCCAGTACCTCTAAACCCATTTATTATATTTTCAGGAGTCATGCATTTGGGATAAACTTGAGATAAAATAATATTAAAACGTGCTTTCATTAACGATCTATCTGGGTTCACATCCCAATATCTCAGCAACTCTGTGTCCCAATGAGATTCAAAAGATTTGTAAACTGATTTATTTAGGGGCTGCAGTTCATGTGTTGTGTTAGAGGGTAGGCAAAATAAGGTAATATTTAAACCATCAGCAGCTTCTACAATACTTAGATCCAAGTGACTTAAGGCACCATCAAATATTAACAAAACTTGGCCAGCTACTTTATGTTTTGCTAAATGATGCAAAAATTCAATAAAAAGGTCAGTTACCATACTGCCCCTTAAAGCCATTTTTACCAAAGTACCAGGAAGCACATTGTCACAATATTCCGGTTTCAGACGCTTGCCCTTAAATATGATCATGAGGTATGGCATTTCCAATTGCGTTGACACATCCAACCACTGTGACATTTTCAGCGTGTTCGGGTGCTATTAGGTGAACCCGTTTACTTCCCTTAAGTGCAAGCACGGTTTGCTGGTGATGGATTGTAAGGCGATACCCTATCCCATCCATGTTATAAATGCTTTGCAGTTAGTTTTTTAAATTTAAGTCATCCAAAATTTGTCCAAATATTTGAAAGTAGTCTGCAACAATGGGCCGATTCATCTTTTGAGCTCTGGCCGGATTTATTGACTGAGCCTTCCTCTTGGAAATCTCGGGATGTCTTCTCATAAAAAGTAGCAACCAATCCTTGTCCGCCATTTCATTTTTTTGCTAAAGTTATTAGTTATGTTAAAACGACTGCAGTATCTATAAGCTTGGTGACGAACGAAATTGGAAGTTAGAGGTAAACCTATTTTGCTGTATCTAATAATTCTTTGCACGAAGTCTCTTTCTTGTTCTGGGGACAAAATGCTTGGTCTGCCTAAGCGTTTTACTGAAGCACCGCCATCTCTTATGTATCTTCTGAGAGTTCGTCGTGGAATCCCAAATCTTTTGATACTTCCCTTTGTGACTCATTGTTATTAATAATTGCTTCCAACGCACTTTCTAAATTTTTTGTGTCCTCTGCTTTCTAATGTTTCTATTCTTATTCTTTATTTTGGCCATATTGACTGCACCTGCAAAAAAAGAATAAATTACTTTATTAAAACTTTCAAAAAAACCTTTCCTGGTAGTATTGCCCAATAGACAGGTAATATCGCCCAGCATAGGACAATATGGCCCATGGGGCCGTATTTCCCATCTCGATAACGGGCCATATTAACCGAATGCAATGAATTTACTTATCGGCAGGTAACATAAAAAAAAATATGTAAAAAACCTGCAATATTTTAATGAGAGAATAGATTAACAACACCAGTACTTACAGTTTGTGGTCTATGCACTATCACTAATTCGTTTAAATTCTAAAATACGTATCCCTTAACCTTCATTTACTTTATAACAGAGCTACGAAATGCACAGATTTACACTTGACTGCAGCGAGCACAGTAACGAACTGAAATTTTGACCTTGAAATGTGCGTTTAAGTATACTGACCGGTTTAGGCGTTTAAGCGTTGCCAAGTTTTAAATAGTTTCTTTGCTTATAATTTTTTTGATCACTGGGCCATATAATCCGGCCGGCCATATATACCTCCACTACCTTATAAATAAATTATGTTTGAATAAATAGTTATAAATACCATTTCGGATTCCACTCGTATCCAGTGTTATTTTATTAGTAATCCCTTGTTTATATTAATGCTTTTTAAGTAGCGATTTTAATCATTCATTATTCTTGACTGCTAGTGAAATACTACTAACAGTAAAAATATTTAGGTTTAGGTTTGCTGCAATACGCTAGAACAAACAAGAAATCAATTTCATATTTCTATACTAAATTTCTAATAATTTTTAACTTTCGTCTCACACAGCACTTAACAGAGTTGAAGGTAAAAGTGATGACTCATTCATCATGCTCTCCTTCAAAATACTGTATTAACGAAGCTCCTTAAAACGACTATTTAGTTTTTTTGGCATTTTGTATGTAGAAATAAAAGAAATAATGAGCTTTTTCTCACACTGTTTTTATTTTGGAATTCATGAAATCAACTTGTAAACTTTATACAAAACCTAACCTAAATCAGTTCATTTTTTTAAATATTATTAGCATCGCCGCAACAAGGTATTCCAATTGCCTCCATAAATAGTTTCATGGGCGTACAGAATTTCAAAATTATTTAATGTAAATAGTGTTTTTTTTTTTGAGTAACAAACATGTAATACAATTTTTATAAATTTTATATTAGCAAGAATAGGACGTGTAGGTATAAACTAATTAATTGAAAAAATTCTAAAATTATCAAAAGTATCACACTCATATAATTCGGTTTTTAGTAATATGATTACGTTCATGAATGTTCGAGAATATTCGTGACATTTTCGGATTATTATTAGCTTAGGGACATTTGATTCGGTTGGTAGTACTTTGACGAAAGATCAACGTCATTGATGACGCACAACGGGATTTGTATTAAAAATACTATATTAAATTAGGAACATATGCGCTTTAAAGTTTAGAAACCACGAATAAAATAATTTTTGGTCCAAATATTTATCAATAACTGAAATTTAAAAAAAATGAGAATTCCCCATTGCGTTGGAAAAATTTACCTGCTAATATTTTATTGCAGTGAATAAATTATTGTTATTACATTTTAGGTCAGCGGCCTCCGGTTCGAGACGCAACTTAGGACGCTTAACCAGTTTCCCGATACTCTACTGGGCGATCCTGCACGTCGGATCCGTTATTTCGACCCTCTTCGTAATGAGTACTTCTTCGACAGAAATCGCCCCTCCTTCGACGCCATCCTTTACTATTATCAGAGTGGCGGCCGGTTACGAAGGCCCGTCAACGTGCCACTCGACGTCTTTTCCGAAGAAATCAAATTCTACGAGCTGGGCGAGCTGGCTATCAACAAATTTAGGGAAGATGAAGGGTATGTATGAATTTTAATTATTATTTATTTACTTAACGCTATTTACTCGATTTACACCAATTTTATTCCAATCTCACAATAACCATTCAAGAACTAGTGTTTTACAATAACCAGACAAATTATTTTTCCTATTCTTGCTGACCTGCTTCCTTTACTCTTATTTCTGCTAACTTTTCACCTCACGTTGGGCGCCAATTTGTAATCATTTTACTCCTGAATGGACAAATCATTTCAATATTCTAGAGCATATAGGAATGTGGCTTAGCTGGCTTCCTATACAATATGAATTATATATTTTTAAAAAACCTATCCTCTTCTTTCTCTCGCCTGCCTCCTACTATTATGCCTGCCTTGCTTTTTATATATCTTCGTCTTTTACTGTCCTATTCACTCTTCAAATAAAACTTACTTAAAATGTATTCAATTTTTAACATCTATTTTATAGATTTTTCATAAACTATTAACAGTTTTTAAATTTCTTTCTCAACTAACAATTTATAAATCCTGCTTAACAATCTTATTAATATTTCAAAATCTCAATACCGTCGGCGGCACGCCCCTAAGGTCTTTCAGAATAATTTTTTGTCGCCACCGCTATAGGAGGGAAATATGACATGAAAGGTGAAATAACGGTATATGTCTTTTGTCATTAATGTCTTTTTACAAAGAGTAATTAATAAATTCATAAAAACTTATTAACAAAATCAATTTTTACCTGATCTTGATTATCAGTAATAAGATTAGTAAAGATACAGAATTATAATACTTGCCTAAATTACAATAGAAAATGCAATGTAAAAAAAGCATTTTTTTTAGAAAATATGCATTTTATTCAAAAAAGTTTTATATAAAATTTGTTTACCTTAAGATTACTTATAAAAAAGTCTAATTACTCGTATAATAATAAGTTAATACCAATAATGTTGTCCCTACAGACGTTCAGACTGTGTGAAAATTTCGGTATTTCAAGAAGTAACTACTTATTGTAAACTTTACATACTAGTACAAACTCAACAAACTTCTTAAAATAAAAGTCAATGATTGTGAATAATCGTGCTTAGTTTACATAAAAACCAAGCAAGAATATTAATAATTAAGATATTCATAAGGAAACGGATGAAAATGGAATTAAAACATCCAGAACTCCTAAACACAAAACTAAACTTTTCAATAGAGGTGAAGTAGCTAGGTCTCACTTTCGACAGCAAGTTAACATGGAACTCGCATTTAGAAAACATAGTTAAAAGAGCATGCATTGCTTATGAATAATGACGCCGAACCGTGGGGCGCACCTGGGGTTTCTCCCCAGAGTCGTCTCATGGACTTACACGGCTATCATAAGACATATGCTAATATACGGTGCATTTGTCTGGGTACCGAAAACCCAAAAATTAACAGCCATCCGTAAACTAGAACAAATTCAAAGAACAGCATGTCTCAACATAACAGGAGCCATGAAAACAAAACCGACCAGAGCGGTGGAAGTCATTCTTAGTCTCACTCCCCTTGATATTTACATCAAGGAGGTTACTCCGACGACAATGACACGCCTCCGCACGGTTGGAATAGAACCTTATCTGGTGAGGCAACACGTCACTTTTGACAGGAGGCGTTCGATACGTATCCACTGCTTCAAGAGAATATGGACGTTATCTCACCGATATATATCTTCCATAAGCCATAAGTTACAATAGAACAAATAGAAGAGCCAGAAGTGACAGGTACGATTCATATCTACACCGACGGTTCTAAAACAAAACAAGGCTCAGGATGTGGAATATACTCCAGATTCTTAAACCTAAACATAAAATGGGCTTTGAGTAATAGTGTCAGTATAGTTCAAATAGAGCTAACGGGGATTATCATAGCAGCAAAAGAAATAACCAGAAACAATATCACTGGAAGGAACATGCTCATCTATACAGATAGCAGACAAGCACTACTCACCCTGAAAAGACCACGAATTTATTTAGGGTTAGTACTAGAATGTCACGAAGCTTTTTTCGAAGTATCCATCAACAATGTGGTCACCTTAAGATGGATCAAAGGTCACGTCACATGGAAAGATAACCATCTTGCTGATTCACTAGCCAAGAAAGCAGCCAACCAAATACCTTTTGGACCTGGCCCTTTTATTGTCCTGACAAAATCGGTAGTGACAGACCTAATTAAAGAACATTCCTTTGTGAAATTCAAGGAAAGATAGGATGAAACAGAAAACTGTAGAGTTGCCAGGGAGCTCTTAAGTTATTCTGTACACTGTAGCAAACAAATGCTTGACTATACTAGACAAAATCTGCGCCTAGTCACAGGCATTCTGATTGGCCATTGACAAACACGGAAGCATCTCCATATCATGGGGCTACCAGAATCCGCACTCTGCAGAGGGTGCGAACAAGAAAATGAGACCATCAAGCATATCCTTTACGATTGCTCGACGCTTACATTTATTAGAAGATTTGTGGTCGACGAGTATCGGCTAACACCGGCCGATATAAGAGAAGCACCTCTTGGCGACATTGTCAACTACATTAAATCTGTAGGCTGGCTCACGAGCAAGGAGGTGCAAAGAGAATGCACAATGTGTCGTGGGGGGTAACCCACCCTTCACACGTTACAGATACAGAGATGTATTATCTTTAGATTTAAATTTATGAAATTGAGAAATTTTAAAGTAATTCATATATTTGTAGTACTAACTTTAAATTAAGTTTTCCTTCAAATGATGCATTTTAGCGATATGCAACAAGTATACCTTTTTTAAAGCGAATTGAACGTTTTTTCAAAATAATTAATTATTTTTCAAAAATGTCAATTTAAAAAAAAAATATGAAGTAATTACTAGATTGGCACGGCAGTTTAGAACGCCCTGTACGTATAATGAAACATAAAACTGTTATTGGTTTGTATCACCCAAAAAAAACTTACTTTCACAAAATTTGGGTATATTTACTGAAACAAGTGTAAATTAAAAATTTAAAAAAACCGACTTCAAAAACGTGCAGATGCCATCACCACATCTTAACCAAATTTATATGGGATCACCCCTGAGGTACCCCCTTACTAACAAAATGAAGAGTTTGAGGATTTTCTCATGGACCCAATTATTAGATTTTGACTAAATTTATATGGGACCACCCCTGAAGTACCCCCTTTCTAACAAAAAACGAATCGTTGAAATCGGACACCATGTTAAAGAATAATCGCTGAACATACATAAAAAAAAAAAAAAATATCGCGACGAATTGATAACCTCCTCCTTTTTTGAAGTCGGTTAAAAATAGTTAGATTATCAGAAAAATATTGAAAAAAAAATTATTTTCTCGACCCTGTAACTTCTTAGGCAAGCAAAATTCTACTAAGGTAAATTAGCTTAAATGAACTTTTTTTGGTCTAAACTAACCACATCTAAAGTTTGGCTCATTTTTTAATGAAAAAATAGAAAAAAAAGTATTTTTTCCACCCTGTAACTTCTTAGGCGAGCAAAATTCTACAAAGGTAAATTGGTTTAAATGAACTTGTTTCTTTAATGAACACCCTATATAGAGAAAAATCGTTTGAAAAAACCGAAAAACTATCGATTATTGGTTCGAAAACAACGGTATATACTAGTATATAAATTCCCTTGGAAGTCTCCACATAAATTTTATTTCAATATTACCTCTACATAATAATGAAAAGTATTTTTGAACCCACCTATTCCTGTTTAACGCAAGTAGGATTTTGCGGTTCAAAATCTCACCGCAACATAACATTCTTTTCAAATTAAGACAAAGTGGCAGCTTGGTTGTTCTATCGGAACAAAATTTTAAAAATCGTTGCCTAATTTTAATTAGATACCTGTATTATAGGAACATATAAGTTAACTTTGAAATTATTTCTGCCTCAAGCAACAATGTATTACTTTTCGGTTTTAATACACAAATAGCTATTTATTATAATATTTTAACTACTACCTCTTGCATTGAAGATTTTCGTTTCTAATAGATGACGGTTTGTTTACAGGTTCATCAAGGAAGAGGAGAAGCCTTTACCATCGCACGAATTCCAGCGTAACGTGTGGCTGCTGTTTGAATATCCGGAATCGTCACAAGCAGCGCGAGTGGTTGCCATCATATCAGTTTTCGTTATTTTACTGTCCATCGTCATATTCTGCTTGGAGACGCTTCCCGAATTCAAGCACTACAAAGTGTTCAATACCACCACCAACGGTACCAAGATAGAAGAGGATGAAGTGCCCGACATCACGGACCCGTTCTTCCTCATCGAAACCATTTGCATCATTTGGTTTACGTTTGAATTATCCGTGCGCTTCCTGGCGTGTCCGAACAAGTTACATTTTTTTCGCGACGTTATGAACTTTATCGATATTATCGCCATCATTCCGTATTTTATTACTTTGGCCACCGTAGTGGCGGAAGAAGAAGATACTTTGAATTTGCCGCGTGCGCCTGTCAGTCCGCAAGACAAGAGCACCAATCAGGCCATGTCGTTGGCCATTCTTCGCGTCATTCGGCTTGTGCGAGTCTTCCGAATCTTCAAACTCAGTCGGCACAGCAAAGGACTTCAAATTCTAGGACGAACGCTGAAGGCCAGCATGCGCGAATTAGGCTTGCTCATATTCTTTTTGTTTATAGGTTAGTATTTTTCATTTGCTACAACTACGAAAAAATTTAGGTTCTGTATCTGTAATTTTACAGATGTCGAAGCTTGTAAATAATAAAATGTTAGTATCTGTGTGTGTATAAGGTATCTATAAAATAAAATCTTGATCCATTTTGTTAAAGGTGTTAAAATCTGCCTTGCTATAGTACACGATTGAACGTAAATTTATACCGTTTTGAAAAAAAATTCTTCTAAAATTTCGTAAATATGATATTATAAGGGAAAACTTTTTAAATAGTTAATAAATTTCATCGTTCTTGAGATAAACGTTCTTTAATATGACGACTTACTGCTATTTGTTTTCAGAGATCAATGTTCCCTCTACATTAGGGTTTTTCACTTTGTAAGTAAAAAAATTAAATGTAAAATGTTTGCAGACTTTGCTTACGCCCCGAGTGTCATTGATATAAACGATATGTATGCATAATTTCAAGAGGATTGGACAATATTTAGAGGTTGCACACTTTGACCAGTTTTGTAAAAGTATGCAAGAATACGTCTTTTCAATGTTAATTACTTTTATTGTTAAAACTATACATATCAAACTTAAAACTACACATTAAGATCATTAGGTAATATTATTAAGATTATTAGGTAATAGATAGGAAAAACTTGTCTTATATTATTTAACTTTGAACGATGCAATCCCTTGTTTAGTTCGCTTGGTGACGACTTTTCTATGATGCTCCACTACCCTTAGCAAAAATTGTTTTTGTTGTTCATCTCTGACCGATTCGTTAAATTTCTTTATTAGAGCAATTTCTCTTTCTGCGGTATTATTCACTACCTTAAGAGCGTTCACTTAATTTCTTAGATAATCACTGCAATATTCTGTTTTATCATGGACCCTAAACAATTCAGAGAACATTTTTGTTTTACTAGTGATGAAATGGCTCAGGTATTTTTATTCAAACAATAAGTTTTTACCGTCCAATAGTTTAATTTTATTTTTAATTTGGAGGTTTGGTTTCTAAATATTTAGACATATTTTCCTTTTCAATCTAACTAATACGTTTATCCAAAAAAGCCAATCCCACGTTTGTTTCTGACAAATACCACAAGTGTCTCTTAGCAACAGTAGGAGCACTTTCTTTGACTTCTATATCTGGGTAAATATTCAGAAGCTGCAGCATATCCAAATCATTTTTTGGAGCCCATTGACTCACAATTGCTTCGTGCCAAAAGCGAACATATATGAGGCTGATAAAATGTGCAACCCTTTTCATTTCTTTCAATTTTCGTTGAGACATGTTTAGTGAAGAGAACAATTTTAAGTGCATAAATCGTTTTTGCCATCCACCTTGCTTGATGCAGAAATCCTGAGATCCTAAAACTGAATTCATCTTGAAACCAACGTCTTAGGTACAAAAGTGATAGTTGTAATAACTCTTTGTAGTCTTCTCTTGAATAACCTTCGTCTTTTTTGTAAGTAGTTAATCATTTTCACTCGCTGTTTTTTATAAAGCCCTAAACACTCCTCAAACACTTCTTTTAATATTAGTTCATGAGTGTAATAACGGCAAGCCAAACACAACAATGTTCGTCTTAATTTTTTTTCAATTCTGTTACATGCCCCTTAGATCAGTCCTGTAATAGACAATGTAGTATCAAAAGACATACCAATCATATTGTCACTTAGCTCAAATCAGTGTACTTCCCGAATAACTACTTCAGCCATCTGCTTATCGGTGCCTTTCTGGGCAACAGGTACTCCAAGTATATGCTCAAAATCTTTGCCAGTCACCAGAACTGCAACTCGTTCTTTCAAAGTTTTGACATTCCCATGGGCAACTGAAGGCTACAATTTACTATCCCAATACAAGACCAAAGGAGGAAGATTTTCAAAAAGCGTCTCCTCGATTTTTCTTGCCATTTTTCTTCCATTGACCACCCAAGCTCGGTAAACGATGAATCGAGTTACGAAACTTTTTGAAACATCGTGGCAAAGGCTCTTTTCAGTTGCTATGAAAGAGGTACTTGCTTGCCTAATAGAGAGTTGCTCTCGATACCAAGTAGACGTAAGTGTTTGATCCAAAGGTTTTAATCTAGGACTTGAATGTAATTTTTTCTTTGCTGGAGGCAAAAATTCGTCTTTTTCGTCACTGGGTGCGGATGATGATGAATATGAGTCTTCTAGTATTACTGTGTTACTCATTTGAATTATAGCTTTGTAATGTTTATTCTTATATCAATAATGTTTGTCTCCTTTTATACATTTAGTTCTTATTTTGTTTACTCCAGTCATTGATGAATTTATTCGGTCTTGTATTTGTGATCTAAGAAATGCTTTATCTTCTTCCGATAAGCTTGCCATTTTCATCACATTCTGCTGGGAAATGTCAAATAACTCGACAAAATCACCTTTCTGAATATGCCGTTTTATGTTAGCTTTATCGGTGTTTCTAGATTGTTCTTTACGTAGATTTTAGAATTCTTTGTATAGCTTCGGTATACCAGCATGTATATTCTCCTCTGTCTTAACAGGGATACCAGCTTTCCTCCACACTTCCTGTAGTTTAGTACTGGTAGATTTAGCAGCTTCCGAAAGTGTTTCTTTCATATCCTTATGATGGTAAATAAAAACTAATAGTACTTGTTTCTTTGAAGGGAGCCGAGCTCCTAAAAACTCACCACTAGTCACCTTTTTTAGCAACCAAATTCCTCTTTTGGTTCCCATTTTATAGCTCAGTTACCTGTAAAAGATGAACAACATACATTGAAAGATCAAACATAACTAGTACAAAACAAGTCAATGTTAGAAATTTCACCAGTTTGTAATAAAAGTGATCAATGTGTGCAACCCCTAAATATTATCCAATCTTCTTGAAATTTTGCATATATTTTTTTTATCACTTGTAGGGCGTAAGCAAAGTCGTATGAAAATAACATCTTTGGAAAAATGAAACACCCTACTCTACAGTCGTCTTTCGGAGAAGATGTAAAGCTCTCGGTCCCGAATCAATGGATATTGGGCTCGTTAAAGGTCCCTACTTCTGGTTGAAACACCAGAAGGTTCGGTTGAATTATTGGAATCTAGGGATAGCATGCTCACCAGCGCCGGTGTTCAAATCCCGTAATTAGAAATATGTTCACTTTAAATTAATTTATTTAAAAAATCTTCTAAAAGTAATGGGCAAGTACACTATGTAAAATTTGAACTTATGACCACTTCAAATAATCTGATTGAAAGTTTTGATCCCAGTCAGAATTTTTTCAAATTTTTGTATTTTACTTTCTAGGTCATTATGGGCAACATTCTTTTGGACCTCAAGTTTGTAGCTCTACAGGGTGAGCTGCTACCACTCTTAAGTAATTTATGTTTTCACCAATTTTACCAGGAAACTTATGACATATGTTACACTTGTTAACAGTTTGTTAATGCTTACCTTCCACTTTGCAAAATACATCATACAGTTTTAAAAAAATAGTAATATTAATTACTGAAATAAGGCGCATTTACATGTATTTCCATGATTAGAACATGACTTCTGATAACTTATTTGTTATATTAAATACTAAGTAATATTTATTAATAATACAGAGTGTGACAGAGAGACATAAATAGTATCTAACACAAGAATATAACCGTTTCTTTGCATAGATTTTTATATTTCCCAATAAATTAAAAATCAATAAAAAAGAAAAAAAAACCTCTTTTATTAAATACAATAACTATTTACACACCATCAATCTGAATCACCTTTCAACAGCATTTAAAATTGTCCTTAATAAAACACTTGACGGTTACTTTATATAATTTTCGAATCATGCGTATTCCAGTTAATACAGAACATTTAAAATATGAACATATAGTTATTGAACCAGTCTTACATGTACAGTAATATCAAGTAATGGGATTCTTTTAAATTTATTTGTACTCTATAAATAATATATGATTCTCAGTATTCACAATTCTCGAATATGTTGCAAAAAAACACAAAAGCACGCTTCATAGAAAGATTTTTAAAAAACATAAACTACTTACTATCAAAAATTCCCAATAACAAACTTTTAAAATTGTGTCTAAAAAAGAAGAAGAAAATTAGAAACCAAATAAAATAAAACGTAATCTGAGATTGCAAAAATTATAACGCTGGTTGTTAACCATATCATGATAATTAAGCTGTTAGTTAATCTAACACTCGCTAACCTTTTAGCTTATAGAATCCTTTTGTAATTTTTCTAATTAATAAACAAATAAACAAAAAAAGTTATGTCATTTGTTTATAAAATAATATAAAGCAAGATAAAAGTATGTAGTTGCATGGAATAGCTAAACAATAATAATTTGCGAGGATTAAATATCATCAGTATTCATCACAAAGTTTTTTAATGAGGTAATACTGCAAACACTGTATAAGGTTTTTTATGAGGTTCTATTTTTAATAAAATAAACCTACTTAATCTAGAAAAATATAAATATATTTATAAGTAATTTGATGTAAAAATCAGAAACTACTTTTTAATAAGAATAGGTCTTCTTTAGTCATTTTTTCAAGACAGAGTTAGTAGAATTATGTTTACATTTAAGTAGGCGTAGAACGGGATTTGGTTAGTTAAAAAGAGCTACGATTATGATACGTTTTAAGAATTTCTACAATATTTTAGATATAAGTTTTTCAATAAATGTGGTTTTGTAAATCTTAGTTGTTTATGTAGCTCTATCACACTCTGTGTTACATATAAAAAGTATCTAGTATGAAGTGAAACAAAAAATAATCAGGTCATATTCTAACTATGGTAATGTACCATATTTCAGTAGGTAACTGATATTCCTAATTTTTTGAACACGCTGTATGATTTATTTGCAAAGTGTATGTTAGCGTGAACAAACTATATATAAGTGTAACACATGATATAAGTTTAATGAAAAAAACAAGAATTACTTATTAGTGGTGGATATATATTTAAAAATATTAATTTTGCATTCCTTACTTTTGAATCCTTTTAAACCTCACTCCGTAGAGCTGCAAACTTGAGGTTTATAAGAAAGTTGCCTTTAAAGACTTAAAATATGACATACTAAAATTTGAACATATTCTGACAGTACCCAAAATCAATGTAAAAAGTGCGATGTTCCTTATTCTCAATACTTAAAAAAATATTATATACATATAATTTACTTTAAAGTGTATTTTATGAATTTGTACGATTTCTGTACTCAGCTTCACATGAGAAATATGTTTATTTACAAACATATATGTAATGTTGTCATTACTAACGTCATTGAAAGTTGAGAAGTGTCACATTACATACCTCTACTTCCCGCCCTCACTTCCCGCCCTTATTTCATCTATTATAGATGAATATTTTTTATATTAAAAAAAAATAACACATTTTTTTGACAAATTTTATAATACCTATTTAATGGCAAACAATAAAAAATAACAATGAACTAAAATACAATAAACTACTTATTGATATTTATTATTCGCGAATTTAATATCCGGCTTTATCTGACATTTATTTATATTGGTGTCAGTTGTCTACCCCGTAATCACAGTAACAACATATTTATTTGATTATTTTGAAAAAACCGCGCGCTTGGTAATTTGTCGTTAAATGTAATATTTTAGGTATGTTCAGAACGAAACAAAAATTTATTAACTTTGATCGAAATATGATGGATGTAAATAAAATAGTATACAAATCTCGGTAGGAAGTTTCATTCCTGTCTCGAGATCATAGCTAACCTCGACGCTTCGCGTCTCGGTGATCTAACTAATCTCACGTCAGGAATGAAACTCTTCCCACCTCGGTGTGTAATATACTATCACACAATTCTTACGTAATAAACTGTTTTAAAATTGTCATTGATATCTTTGTAAATCAAACTTTTCAGTCGTGTACTATTGCCACTGTTATTTATTGTTTAGCTAAAACATATAATATTGTTTTCGTTAAATTTATAAATTATATCTATAATGTTATTAATAAAATTGATCAAAAAGTTATAGATGCCTTATACAAGCGTTCTATGCCCAGCTACTATACTTTTACATGGGTTAATCTAGAGTGAATGAATATTTGAATCAAATGAAGATTACTGTGATGACAGCCAGTATCATTAAATTAGTAATAAATAGAAAACAATCAAAATACTATACATATAGTGTCTACATTATGAACGTTAAATTAATATTTTTTATTTAATTTACTTTTGGTTTTCACACAAACTTGTTGTAAATATTGTAAAGATCATTAGGACTAATTGAGCAATAGATATTCTACAAATAAATTTGTAAAATCATAGGACACATTTTTGGATGTTAAAAAAACGTAGGTACATTTTTTTTAATCGAAATAAATACAAAACTACGCACTTTTCAAGAGTATCAGTTAAAAAACTAATCGAGTTTACTATTAAAGATGGTTATACAAATAACATTTTGATTGGCTTCGAACTGGCTGAACATATACTCTTCACACAGTAGTCTGTGAAGAGTATTATAGGTTTACTTTCGAGAAACCAAAATTTTTAATAACTATCAAAATATAAAAATTTTTGTACCAAAATCCATCTCATTAAATTTTAAACAATTTTTAAAAATGTCCCTCATCGGTTCGTCCGTCGACAGTCCGTCCGTCCGTCCGCCTGATAATTTCGTCCGAAGTCATGTATGAGTCAAAAACGAAAAAATGATATTGACTTGAAAGCTTAGAATATAAAGAAGTTTGCTGTTGTTTCCTTAATTTAATATTCTTGACTTGATTCTGTGTTTCCATGTTTTGGATTCGTCTCTTAAGATTCTTTTTACGAGGACAATCAGAATGGTTATCTTCTGACTCTATATGTATGTACAACTTTGTTGAGAAATAGAAGGTCCATGAAGAGCTAAGGAAGCAATTGTTACTTGTTCAATCGGAAAAATACAAAACAATTTATTTTACATTTTCCATTATTAGACAGGTGCCGAAAACTTTTTTCTGCTTAAACTTAACACGCTATAATAGTGTGTGTATGCGGGTGTTGGCCACTTGGTCGCCGCGGTTAGTTTTGTCAGCGGGGTTCCGTAATCTCATCGACCACTTGGTCTCCAGTTTTAAAACCAGGTAGGCCTCTTGGTCGCCGTAGTTATCAATCATTAAAGGTATCTATTTCGATTTATTGAAAATAATATTTTTAAGAAAAAAATAGTTTAACTGATTTTTATTATTTTCCACGTGAATAGAAATTTTTAACTGATATGATATGGTACAGAATGTGGGTCAGGAAAAGAATAAAACCAAATTAAAAAAACACTTATAATTAATAGAAAACAATATAAAATTATACATAATAAAAAAAAGTAGGTACAAAATACACAAAATACCAAATAAAAATTATTTAAGAAACCCAAATTGCAATTAGTTTTTGTAATGATAAGAAACTACTTTGATAAATTGAGTTCGTGAAAGGATCTTATTTTTATATTGTTCTATTACGTTCGTTAAATACGCATGCCGTTTTTTGTAATTAGCGTTTTTAATTTTGTTAGGTATATGTGTACTGTTTAATTTCACATAAGTATTTAACTGAATATCGAGAATTACATTAACAAATTTGAATATATCGGGATGCGCCGAATAAAAAGCAGAATTAAAATGTTTGTGGAAAGACTCACAAGCATTTGTTGTGCGTTCTGTGGAACTTGTGCACGATGCCCACATTGTAGGCGGGAAGTCAGACGTATCGCTAGTATACGTATTAATCATATAAAGAGTATATGAAGTTAATCTCTCGTCAAATAGCATTATTGGAATTAAATCTTTACAAAAACACTCTGCCACTTCAGTACTTTCCAAAAATAAAATGCCGAAAGTGTAATGAAGCCATTTGCCGATTTCAGAATTTTCATTTTTATATTCGGAAATCAAACCCAGATTTTGTAACTTACGTAACCACGATTGGGTTAAATGAAATCTACATCCAATAATTAAGATATCAGGCAAAATCTGTATAATACCAGTGTGTATGGCTTTCTCAAAATCGCAAATAACTTTACACAGCTTCCAATCTAAATTTAAATTATTGTAACAGTAATCTATTAATAATTTAAATGCAGTTGCATAGGTACTTGCTCTTTTATCTGGTAAAACAAAAAATGCCAATGGTATGTAGTGTCCGTTATCAACAGCATGTATAGTGAAAAATTGTAAAAAAAAATTAGGGCAATAATTAAATGTGCCGTCGCAATAAATACTATCACGAGAACACAAGTATTTTAAATTTTAATCACATGAAAATTAGAGTAATTAAATAACCCCATAATTTTCTTGGAACCCTTAATCCAGGTTTGGAGACCAAGTGGCCTATACCTTTCGAATAGCGAAAGGATTAAATTTGGGTAAAACTGACCGCGGCGACCAAGAGGTATATTCCCGTGTATGCGTAAAGTAAAATATTTTATTGTCTGATTTAGATATTTATTATTTTAAAGACTAAAGACAGCTTATTAGTATTGTATAGATTTTGTCCAATTATATCAATACAAATACAGATAATTGTAAATAAATACTTATATATTTTTACAGAGTCGCTTAAATCGTAGATATAGTATTTGGCATCACTATATGGGTGATTCTTGTGTAACTATGATTTTTACAACTTACGTTTTACGCGTATTTGTTTTCCATTTATGCGCAGAAATAAGCCTGTAAAGTGGCTCTACTACAGCTACGACACAACGAAAACTGTGACAAAATTTAAAAATTTTATTGCCGCGGTACTGACATTATTCCACGGTACTGACATATAAATGATTATTTTTTTTTACAAATCGAAAGATTGGTATAAAATTGCCATAAAATTCAATGCAGTATGCATTAGATTGTAGTTATAAGAGGTAAATTTTATATTAAAAAATTAATTTTGATGGTAATTTACATATTTAATTTAAAAAATGAGAATCGGACATACCACGGTACTGACATTTCGAGTATATTTATATGCTGCTTAAAACAAAAATTACACAGGTTTATGATCTAATTTATAATGTCGGTGGTAAAATACCTCTTAATTTATAATATTAATAACTTTTTGATGGGGAAAACTTATGCTAAACGATAAATAAAACACTGGACATAAAAAATCACAGTTATCCGAGAATCACCCATATCAACAAGATAGAAAGATCAAACAAAGTAATTTTCTGTAAAATGGAACATAAAAAATTGTTTTCTATGATTCCAGTCATCTTTGTTTATAATCGTGGCCCATTTTCTTCTTTTATTTTCATCACGTGTAAAACTGAAAATGCAAGATAAAAACGGATTCTCACTGTAGTTCAAGTCACGCTCCGCTCACGCTTCACTCAAGGCGCGATTCAATATTATGACACTATGTGCAGTGTGCACTGTGTGTCTCCTTTTTGAATAATTTACAGATTCCGCAAAAATTGTTAATTGCATCCCATTGTCCATCTAGCTATGTTCCAATGACTATATATAGGCAACCTATTATGCAGAAACAAAGGCGGTTTATATTTTTGTTGTCACTGAGACGTTAAAGTAGTAGGTGTAGAGTTAATGGCATTCTGTGCCGCAATTATTTCTGATTTTTTTCAGGTACACTATTCAAAACGATTATGGGACATCTTGAGATGCCCCTAGTCTTCTTGTCTTAGCACTCTACTTATTGAACCGTATGTGCCTAAAGATTTTTTAAATGTCTAGTAACACGTCTATTGCTTTTATTCATATCTCTAATTTTAAAAAAATAATTATTTTTACAAAACTTTACTGTCAATTGATCAAAGTAAAAGCCATCGTATTTTGCAGTAGCACAAAAAATCAATATTCAAATGATATGTAAACAATCAATCAGTCATAAATGGTTATCCAAAATGTCCAACTTTGTCACATAATATGTTTCCTATTGGAAATATGGAAGATACTCCTTCCCTACTACTTTATATTCTAAGCTTGAAACTTTTTAAAAAATCAAGCTCTTTAAAAAGGAATTTAAAAAAAAATCTAACTAAAATGGCGGGTTGAAATTAAAAACAATCATAATTCGAAAACGAAAAACGATTTCAACTTGAAAAATTCAGCAAAAATCAAGCTCTAAGAGGGGTCGAAGCTTGTGAATAAACATGGGGATTAAGGAAGGTTGAAAATTAATAAAACTGTGAGGTTAACCCTCCAGTGGGCGCGCCTTAGAAAATTACAAATTTAAAAATGTCTAATTGTAAGTACAGGAAATATATTTTTTAAATATTTTATGATAATAAGGCACTTTATAGTTAAAGTTTTAATATTTATTTTATATAAATATAATAAAAACACGTTGATACTTACAAAAATATCATAAATTCAATAATTTTTATATTTTTATTATTTTAAAACTAAAATAATAAACAATTTAAATTCATTTTTATTATTTTGTAAGAGATACTTGAAGATCACAAGGAAGGCATTTTAGACTTTGTCTTTCTTCTAAAAAGGGCTTCAATAGGACAAGCGACATATTCTTTAAAAAAATGCATCTTGTATTTTTTGGATTATATAGTATTAAAAAGTACTTGAGCATTTATTCCCGCCATATCCAAAATTTCTAATGGCCATCTTTTAGTCATTCTTTTTACCTAGTATGTTCTACACATTTGATCTATAGTATCTACACCACCTTTTGTGGCATTGTAGTCTAGAAGAAATTATGGCTTTTTAGTTTCCGGATCAATTAGGCATTC
Organism: Psylliodes chrysocephalus; assembly: GCA_927349885.1. Taxonomy (NCBI): domain Eukaryota; kingdom Metazoa; phylum Arthropoda; class Insecta; order Coleoptera; family Chrysomelidae; genus Psylliodes; species Psylliodes chrysocephalus. The sequence continues at coordinate 54,738,932 of OV651815.1, read as the reverse complement.
CAAATAAAATGGCTACCAGTGGGTTTTGACAGGTTATGGTAAAATTATGGCAAGCCTGTAGGCCTGGTGATTTGACAAGGTTAATGAAATAGATAGTTACATAGATTGATCATCTATATTTTTCAAAATAAACATAAGCTTATGCCTTGAAGTAAAAATGTATGTAATTATTTTTTTACTATATTTAAAGGCTAAATATTGGTTTGTAAACACATTCTTGCAAAATCGATTCTGATTAATGAGCACTTGCGAGGCAATATGACCACTGGTAAAAGACCCGTTTTAAGCAATCTATATAACTATATATGTATCAATGACAACAGGCTCACAGGGTTGCCATAACTAAATGTTAGTTCCCACTTGTCAGCAATTTGACAGGTCGTTGGAATGTCTAATGTCACCAGCGTCATGCATCGTTGATCAAACAATAACTGATTTGTTTTTCTTTGGTGTGTAATACACCAGGGTAACATCTTTTTTATAAGCAAATAAAGATGTTCTTTCTATTTTTGTTTTATTTGGTAAAAATTCCTGAGGTACTTCCCTTTTATTCTTTTTTATAATTGCCAATAATCTTTTATTTTTAACAGAAAGTGCCTTGGCTAATGGACAACTTGTGTACCAGTTATCACAGGTTAGATTCCTATTTGAGCCTGCAATGTGTTCAACAAGTCTCAGCACAATATTGGCAGGAGTGTTTAATACCCTAAATGGACCTTCAGGTTGTTGACCACAATGCATTTCAAATAAGTTTACACAATGAGTTTTTGCGTCGGCCAATACAAACATTTTTATAGCCTACTTAGTCCGTTTGTTTGGTATATACGGTATGAAACTGCAACGACCACGAAACGCTTTTAGTTTTTTATCAATTATAACATATTTTCCCAGACTATAAGATTTTTTACAATTTTCCACAAACATTTCATAAGTAGATCTTATGGCAGCAAAAATCGTTTGTAACTCATAACTTGTCTTGTTATTTCTAATCCTGGTCCATAACTGGCCCACAATTCTTGAACATTTAGGTGATTAGCTTTTTTGGTTCCTATCATTATCAAGAGTCCCACTAAATCCATGATTTTATTCTTTGTAGCGTTTTTAATATCCTTTTCTCTGCTATATGTAGTGTTTGGTCTTTTAGATTCTATATATAGTTAACGATATTTTATATCATATTAGAATCAATCAGTTTTACAAATGCAGAAATTTCTGAAGAAGCATCTGATTTTGGGCCTGGAAAAATTCTTACAATATTTTTTTCTTCTTCTTTGATTTTGCAGTCAAATAAATAGTGCTCCACCTGGACATTTTGTCCTTGCCAATAAAAAAACTTTTTATCCATATCAGCATCATCGGAATCCTCGTTTTCGCTGTCTCTGACTCGGTGTCATGGTCACTATGTGTTATTCTTTTTTATCATAAGGCAAATAATATCAGTCCAATTACCTAACATTTTCCAAAATGATCATTATACTCTTCACACAGTAGTCTGTGAAGAATATTAAGGGTTTACTTTGTCAAAAACTATACAAAAAGGTATCAAATGGAAAAATTCGAGAAAATCATACTCTATAAGAGGACAAAAACTATTGATTTTGAAAAAATTGTAATTGAAACAGATGGGTTAAAAGGGGTTGAAATTAAAAAAAAAAAAAACATAAATCAAAAACGAGAAGCGATATCAACATGAAATTTTTAGTATAAAGCAAGCTCTATAAGAAGATGAAGCCTATTGATTTTGAAAACAATCTGAATCAACAGGAAGGTTAAGGGGAGTAAAAATTTTAAAAAATCCTAATTTAAAAACGAAAAATATATCAACTTAAAATTATGCGCAAAATCAAGCTCTGTAAGGAGAAGAAGCCTTTTAATTAAAAAAAAATATAATTTAAAAAGGGGAGGGGTTTAAAGGGGGTTGAGATAATAAAACTTATAAATCAAAAAGGAAAAGCGATAGCAACATGAAATTTGTAGTTTAAATCAAGCTATTGATTCTGAAAAAATAAATTGAATAAAAATGGGGATTAATATAAAATATTAAAAAAAAAAACAATTTAAAAACGAACAATAATATCAACTTTGAAAAAAATTAAACTCAATAAGGGGACTAAGCCTATCTATATATTATAAAAAACCAAATAAAATGGGGTTCTAGAAGGGTTAAAATAAAAAAAAATTAAATCCAAAACCAAAAATATTATCATGACATGTTAGTAAAAATCAAGCATTGTATGGGAATGAATAAATAAATAAATAAACAAAAATGGGGAAATAAGGGGGGTTAAAATATTAACAAAAATGCTAACTCAAGCTTTAAAAGTCTATTGAATTTAAAAAAAATATCTAATTGAAAATTGGGGTCTGTTAAACTGTGAGGAGTGTAATATAAAATGCGAAGCAAAACATAATTCTAGTTTTTCACCTAAATTGGTTACAAAAATGTTTTACGCCAAAGTAGGAATGTATCTATTATTTAGTACGTTAACCCATCAAAATAAAAACGAGATGCCTAATTATACTTGGTCGTGAGGGGAATAAAGAGAGTAAATCGTGAATCGCCTCTCTGCCTGCTGTGAATAAATGCATCGTTACACCTCTATCACTAGTGGCCAAGCGCCCTCTGTTCTACTTTTGTCTGTCCGACAGCATCGCTTATTTTATGCCGTTCTCTTGGAGTCTGTGAGGAAAGGTTAACGTACTGTATATTTAAAAGTTTTTTCTTAAAAATAATGTAGAAAAAACCTAGTATAACTTCTATCAAAATGATAAGATACATCAATATTATGTTCTAAATAAATTTTCAATGGATTTTTATAATTCATAAAATAATTTTGGAATGTAATCAAAGTTGCTACTCTCTTATGTTAATTATTAATTTTTTCTAGTAGCAAAATTATTTCATCGATTTACACAAGTTATCTAATTATATTTAATTAAATATACTTTTTTATCGATCTGGAACAACCCATGTAAAAGTAAAGCATAAAGTAATTACGGCACGATTTAAATATTCAAAAAATACTGGAGAATATTTCTCTTTCAATAAAATATTATTGTTCACCATTAAAAGTTGTATCATAAGAATATTTTGTGATGGTAACTTTGAAACTGCTGTATTTATAAAAATATTTGTAATCGAGCTATTGTAACCACTACAGAGAGTCTTAAATGAGTAAAACCAAATTTGGTAGATTTTTACTAAAACTTTTATTTTAAAAATAAATAAAATTTAAAAAATAATAACACTACACATGACATGTTTCGAAGTACAACTTCTTTTTCAAATGTGACTATTTACAATTCGGTGTCCAATATATATACGAAGTAATTTAACCAAACAAAGTAATTAAGAAAATACATCAATAACGTAACAAAATAAACTGACTATTTAAAGTAAATAAGGGTACTTAAATAATTATGATATCAATCAGATAACAATAGGATAGTATCATTACCGGGATTATCTCACAGAAAACTAGGAAGGATATTTAATAAAGGTGAGTTATTAATGTATATTTGATCATTTAGTAGGTTATCTGAATTTTTAAATCTATTTATTTCAAGTGTTTCTAAATGGTTCAATTTATTATTTTCTATATGAAAAATTTTAAACTTGTCTGTAAAAGAATGATTTTCAGCCAAAATTGGATTTAAGTAAGTAGATTTTTTTTTTTTTGTATAGCTATTATAATGTTCGGAATAGCGCTTTTTGAAAGTACGGCATATTTGACCAATATACAATTTTGGACAACTACCACAATTTAATTTATATATCCCTGATTTATTATTAGGATTAATTTTACCCTTATTGTTTTTAATATACTTCCCAAGCGTATTATTGGTTTTGAAAGCTACGTTAATATGTTGATAATGATACCTTTTCATTAGGAGCTCTTATATATAGCATGTTTAAAAAGTTTTTTCCCTAAAATGTTGTCCACTAACTTTGAATTAAAATTATTGTTCACTGCGATTTGTTTAATTATATTTTATTCTTTTGTGAAGTTCTCTTTGGTAAGCGGGGTGTTAATCTATTGATCATACTGTTGTATGCTGCCAGCTTTTGTTTGTATGGATGAGATGAACTATTATTTATTGTAATATCAGTACGTGATGGCTTATGAAATATCCAAAAGCTATCAATACCTATACACCCTAATATTAAATTTACTATGGAAACAGAGAAGGATAATTCAATTAATTTTGTAGACTTAAATATTAATAAAATTAATGAAGGCCATAGTTTTGGGATATTTCATAAGCCATCATATACTGATATTACAATAAATAATAGTTCATCTCATCCATACAAACAAAAGCTGGCAGCATACAACAGCATGGTCCATAGATTAATATCCCCTTTACCAAAGAAAACTTCACAAAAGAATTAAATATCATTAAACAAATGGCAGTAAACAATAATTTTAATATAAAGTTAGTAGAAAAAATTTTAGGGAAAAACTTTTTAAACATGCTATTCAACAAGTTTATCTCATAATTAAAGACCAAAATTGCAGATATAAGACTCTTACATATATAGGAGCTCCTTGTGAAAAGGTATCATCATATTTAAAAAACCAAAATATTAACGTAGCTTTCAAAACCAATAATACGCTTGGGAAGTATATTAAAAACAGGGGTAAAATTAATCCTAATAATAAATCGGGGGTATATAAATTAAATTGTGGTAGTTGTCCAAAATTGTATATTGGTCAAACAGGCCGTACTTTCAAAAAGCGCTATTCCGAACATAATAGCTATAACAAAAAAAAAATCTACTTACTCAAATTATATTTTGGCTGAAAATCATTCTTTTACAGACAACTTTAAAATGTTTCATATAAAAAATAAGGGCATTAAACTGAACTATTTAGAAACACTTGAAATAAATAGATTTAAAAATTTAGATAACCTACTAAATGATCAATTAGATATTAATAACTCACCCTTAATAAATCTCTTTCCTAGTTTTCTGTGAGATAATCCCGGTAATGATACTATCTTATTGTTATTTAATTGATATCATAATTAATTAAGTACTCCTATTTATTTTAAATAGTCAGTTTATTTTGTTATGTTATTGATGTATTTTCTTAATTACTGTGTTTGGTTAAATTACTTCGCATATATATTGGACACCGAATATAAATTAATCATATTTGAAAAAGAAGTTGTACTTCGAAACATGTCATGTGTAGGGTTTTTAATTTTTTAATTTTAATTTTTTTAAAATAAAAGTTTTGTGAAAATATACCAAATTTGGTTTTACTTATTTAAGATAATATGGATTTTCATCAAGTAAAGGTCGAAACAATAAATAATACTACAGAGAGTGTTTTCTTTTGAGAAATTAAATATAGACAGGTGTCAAATGACACCTTATTACGTTGTTGGTTGCAAGCAGGTTTCAAGTTCTCCTATTATTTTTTGTTCTCATTTTCATAGGTAAAAATAATGCTTTTGAGTTTAAAACTACTTGAACTATAACCTTATTAATGTCCGTCAGCACTGTTGCCGCATTTGTACACGTCATTTCTGTCAAAGTCAATAAAAGAGTATTATTGTTGTTACCACTCTTGCTAAATTCCTGGTTCTTTTTAATAAACATATTTTTATTAAATTAAATAGAAGTAGTTTGAAAATCTTTGTTTGCCGTTGTATTAAGTGTAGTATTAATACAAAATGCCGGGTTATTTTAAATTTATTCTCCTTTCTAAAAGTTAAAAGGTTTTAACGTACTAGGTACCATAATAACGCCTAACATTAGCTCACGTTTGCGAACATCAGTTATCTGGTGATTCACTAATTTTGACTAAGTAGGTATCAGTACCATTTTTTGTAAATACTGTAGTTAAAAAAGTTACATTTAGAAAGTTTTATTTATGATTTGATACAACTTTTGATGTAGATTTATTTTGAACACAGCAATATTAGCTGTTTCCTATTATTAATATGATTCAAGTATATTTTTAAATACTGAATTATGTTAATTTTAGATAGGTAGGTCCTTTAATATTTTTTATTTCATTTTCTGTATTAAGCAAATTGTCTGATTGATAACAAATTTATTTACAAAATGTTTACTGATTTAATTGTTTTAACCACCCAGCGTGATTCTAAACAACACTGCCAAAATTATTCCGTAAATAGATCTGTTAAACGAAAAATAAACGTTAATGTTTGCGTGACACAATCAAATTAAGTTTAAAAGGTGATAAATTTATTCAAAATATTTTTAATAATTTTATAATAGCATAACTAAAATTATTTCTATTTTTGACAATATCACATCCGTATTTACAAAGCGTTTACCAAGATAGAAATAGCAATGTAAATTTAGAGAAAAAGTAGAGATGGACGATGGCGTTGTAACAACTATGTAACAAATATTATTTCTACTGCTGTCGTCATTGTAACAACTGGTAGGTTTCCAACTATTCTTTAACTAATATAGAGATAGATCGCTGTTAAAACGAGTGTACTTTTAGGGTTAAGGCAACACTGTTACCAGCCCCTGTATTCTGAAATACTGAAGCGATTTCCATTCACCATTCACCAACAAAATAACATAATTTTGGCAACTGGTTGAATATTTTGATAGTTCTATGGGTTGGAAAAACTAAGGCTTCACATCGCCAATCTCTATTGAACATTTATTTTAATGATATTTGTTTGGGATTTTCATATGGGTAAATTTAAATATGCTTGTAAAGTAGGCTAATAATAAATGTAATAATTAGGAATCTAATCAAAAATTATTTAAGAAAGTTGAACTGCAGTTGAGCAGGAATTAATTATTATTAAAGATGTAATTGTTTTAACTGGGGTTAAAATTTTTCACAGGAATGGCAATAACTTGTATCATATCCTAATGTTTATCTTACTGATTATGCCATTTTATAAAGAACTACTAGTAGTATCACCTTATGGAAGTATCATTGAAGCCTAATAGATATTGCCAACATATGAAGCTAGTGAATTTGGATCCAGTCGAAAGTCACTTGTTTTGAATTGGACGACCTTGAGAGTCGAACTGAAACGTTTGCCCATCGAAGGGATTGGATTTTAAGATTTTAAATGATAAAAAATTGTATTATTTTCATATACCTGACAAAATGTGATTCATTCTTTTTTATTGTTTTCAAGGTAATTGTTACTTGTCATTGTGCGTTTGTTTAAGGGTAGTATAGTGAATAAGTTATTGTTTTTTTTTGTTGTTGTTGAATCATTTTCTTGTAAGTAAGCGCATTTTGCATAGGGAATAAATTTGAAGATATCTAGTTCAAGTAAGTTCAATAAAATTAAATATTCCAGTTAGAGAAAGTTGCTTTCAAATCATCAAAATGAAAAAATGAAATGCTGATTTTAAAACGAACCAAATTTATTATTAAGTAAATATGAAGTGGAGCAAAAAGTCTGCAAAAAGTCTGTAACATATGAAAAACTATTTATATTTATTGTTAATTTTTCAGAAAATTGTATTCTTTAGAAAATTTGGCGAATGTAACCAAATGTTAACTTTATATAAATATTAAAACTTTAATTAAAGTACCATCTAGGTGTGTAGAAAAATCTTTATTAGCAAATTATAATCAAAAATAATTCTTTACAAAAAATTCCGCTTTTCGACAAAATAAGATTGCATACAAGATCAGATGTACGGTGTCGTTTGCTACCATATGTATTATTTAAAGCATAATGCTTAGGTACGAATGAAAATTATTTGTATCCAACTACCTATTTGGCCAATAATATTTCACCACTTGGAGTAAGTGTTGTCAAAGACGTATGCGTAGAAGTCTCACTGTTATTTTCCCGATATCTATTAGGGTGTTAATCGTGTTGTGACCTTAGTTGATTTTAAGAATTCACCAGAGGGGTATACGCATTCCTGTTATCAGATTTCGATTAGGAGTTTGATATTGTCTACTTTTATTAGTATTGTGCTCTATCAAATGATTAGTATGATTGTTCCTGAGGTGATAAGATTGATTCTGATTATGTAAATCATTTCGTTGGGTTTGAGAGCGAGAAGAATGAGAATTAGTCTGTGTACTAGAGTACTTGTTTTGTTATAATGGAGCAAAGTATTATGCGTTTGGTGACATAAAGAACAAGCATGAGATGTACAATCTTGTACACGGTGTCTCTAACTGAAGCAATTAAAACTAAGATTTTTGTTATTTACAAAAGATACTTTATCATTATGCGAGAGATTCTTAAACTGAATACATGTGTAAATTGTATGATCTTTTAGACTACAATACATACACCTTTTGAGACATCCATTTAACAAAGTAAAATCACTTTTATCATGTGAAATTTGTGAAGAGTGAGCATGATATGACATTATAAAATTATTTTTATATTTTCCACTTGTAGAGTTAATTGAGGATAATGCAGCTTGTGGAGCAGACCAATTTTCTGTAGCAATACACCTATTTTCCAAAAATTCTATAAACTCTGTAACTGTTGGGAATTGATTGGAAATACCCTAATATTTTGTCCTTTTTTTTAGGTCATATCCTTTTCTCGTACCTGCATCTAGATTTTAATTGAAAATAAATATTAATATTAAGTCCCACTGATCAATTGGGTCATGTAAATTTTGAAGGGCTTCCATATTTTGATTTATTTCTGTAATAAACTCTCCGAGTGTGTTGTGGTTTACTTTAGTGAGTGAGGGTACATCAATTAACTTATTTATGTGCGCAAATGTAGTTTTAATAGAGTTATTATAATTTTGCTTTAAAGTATTCAATGCAATTTGAAAATTATCATTAATTTATTGTAGGTTTTAAATCAATCTTAGAGGGTCATCACTTAAAAATGATTTTAAATAAATAAGTTTTTGAATATCTGTCAAATCTAAATTATTAGTTATTAGAGTTGTAAAAATTTGATAGAACGAGTTCCATTGTGTTACGTCACCAGAGAAGATGGGTATATTTAATTGAGGTAATTTTACACTAGAACTTGGATGCATTATAATATATTGGGGTTGAGACAGTGTAGGATTTGGAGTTAATGACTGAATCTTTCTTTTTATATTAGACAAAATTTTGAAATATCTTTCTTCAAAATGGTCTCTTTCGTTATATTCTTCTTGATCGAGTTCCTCAGTTTTACTTTGAACCTCATTGTATTGAATAAAAGTTGTAGATAACACTGCCTCTCGAGTTACAAATTCAAATACGTCAGTTTCATTATCCCCATTTCGTTTGAACCAATTTTCAACTCATGTGAAAGCCGATTTATAAGATCTTCGTTTATTATCTAAAGCTTCCATTTTAGCTATGTTTTGACTGTTATAAACAAAGAAGATGTTATAGTGAGTTAAATCTACTGAGGGACTACATTTTATATTTTAAAAGTTATTGAAATATAAGAACAATGTTTTCATATCATGTATGCTTTGCTGACGTACAAAGACATAACCTAAAAAGCTTTAAATGCGTTATCAATAGAGGAAAAGTTCACAAAAAAATCAAAATTTTAAAACCACTTGGTTTTTTTATCACTCACTTTTTTCATAACTTTAAAGACACATACCTATTTATTAGTTCTGTACCATGTACCTTTTACCAGACGTAAAGTATGCAATTAAAACGAAAGTTGATGGCGGGATTTTTGAATCCAGTCACTTGGCGGGAAATTCACCTTGAGCAGACCGGCTCCACGGGCCTCGTGAATGAACGGTGGACAGGAAGAACAAAAGATCCACTTACAGGACATGTTTCTTAAAAAATTTTACAATCTGGCTCGATGGATTATATAATGTTGGGTCCTTCTTGTTGATTTCATCAATTAACTACAACACTCTCGTCAGTGGAGGACGTTTTAGTCAAATCAGTTTGCAACTTTACTTTTAACTGTATTTGTTTCACAATAAAATACTTTTAGGTTTTTGTATATCACAATTAACAATAATTTTTACCACTTGGAGTTGTTGAGGCATTGAATTGAGAAAACCCATCTAAATTAGCAAAATCAGTATCTCATGGACATCCAGTCACCTGGAACGATTCCATTACAATACTTATTTTACCCCTTCTTTATAACTTCCGGCTCTAACAACAAAAGGAAATTTCCCTATTAATTTATTAGGCGCAATATTCAAATTATGATTCTAATTTGGCTATTGCACCTGAGCCATTGTAGGAGTAATTATGCGTTTCCCAATCTACGATTATGCTCCCAGTATTACACCTAACTGTACATATGGTTGAGTTTACAATACTAATGTTTTGGATGGTTCCACAACACCTAATGATTAATATGGTTGTTTTCAAGTAACAATAAATTTGCTGCTCTAATGCATAGTTTCTTTAATATGTTTGATAAGTGAAACCCTCCGTTTTAATAATGCAATTTTAATGTAAATTTCTCTTACTGAAATATTTGGACGAAACAAGAAATTATTCTGTTCTTTTAATTTAACATGTCGTTTATTCATTGATTTTTTAAGTTTAATACTTTCTTGATTGTTATGAAAACAGCTGGTAAATTTCGAGGAACCCAAGAATTCTGCGAAGAATTCTGCGAAACCCAGTTTAAGGAACGCTGCTCTAATGCACAGTTGAACCAAAATACATTGTCATAAAAAGCAAACGAGAAAGTTTAATAATCTGACTACCACATAATATTATTTAATATTTTTTAATTGCATATCAAAAGCGGCTCTAGGGAGGAGGCCATGGCTCCCATGGCAGTCCCGAGAATACAATTCTAATAATCCATGGGCCTTTTATTAAAAAAAGTATTCTGAAATGGGTATGGCTAATGGCAATGCCTTCTTCCCAAAATTTGGCCTAGAACCGCCTTTGTTTCACAAATTTAATTACATGTTTACTTTCAAATAATAAATTTAACTTAATTTAAATATCTTTAAATTTATTTCACACTGTATAATGAGCATATTTACAGTAAAATAATCCAATAACAACAAAAAATAATCAAAACTAATAATTCTACCCGTAAACTCACAATGACAACCAACAATCATCTATGAAATAATAAACAAAGAATGAATTGCAATGTCACGAATATGAGAATATTGTAGTTTATGCAACAAGAGTGGATGTGGACAAACCACTCGAGTTGTACAGTATATTTTTTCTACGATCCACTAACAAAACTCTACAAATTTTTAAAATTATTTAAGGTTATTAAGATTAAAGAACATAGAAGAACCAAATAAAAAAAGATTTAAATTCATTAATCTCTATCTCAGATTAGAACCGGCATGGCAGCCAAGTGCGCTGGTTTCATCTCCATCGAGACACTTTACCTTTTAGTTTTATTACTTGTAATTAAATTGTCTTTGTATGAATTTATTAATTTTTTTTTTATTTATGTGTAAATATAAACGAAATAGAAATATTAATTGATTTTACATGAGAATAACTCATTTTAATGTATATTTATTCTCAATAATTAAAAGTATATAATAACAAGTAGTTTGACAGAATTGTCATTGATAACAGCTGATGTAGACCATCAAACAATATCGTTAGTTGAATTATTGTACCAACAGGTATCAGGCGCGATTGGCTGCAATAACTTTTAAATTGCGATCATCCTACTATAGTTCTTTATACAATAATTATGCCTCATGTTGTGCCTAAACTTTACTTAAACATCTTATCTGTATTCATGGATAAGTTTTGTAAATAAATATCTTACTTTTATTCAGGTATTTATTAGATTTTAAAATACGGCAACCTCTGCCGAAAAGGGAAAAATTATTTTTTTAAAGAAATAATGAATCACGATTAAGAATGTTACAAAGTAGAAGCCCTAGTTTGGCAACTTATTACCAGTACCACCATCACCATATAAATTCTCATGTTCGTTTTGACTTTTTCCGTTAAATATAATTTCTTATATCGTATTTGAGGTTAAGTTATCTGCCAACGTTTAGTTAATAATGTCATGTCATGACACATCGAACCTTTACAGAACTTAACATGGGGAAGCAGAAAATAAACAAATGTACATTATATTTATATATACAGGGTGATAATTTAAAAACTTACAATGGCTATATCTCATAAACTAAAGGTGATAAAGAAAATGCTTGAAAACATTTCTAGTGTACAAAGGGTAAACTTAAATGCAAAAATACAGAACTGGTAGTTTTTAGTTTGTCACTCTGTATGTATATATTTACATCTATTTTCACGCAACAAAATAATGTCTTAGTAAAAAGCTTAAATAAAATAAACTAAATTAATTATGGCGATTGCAACTTAACGTTGGCACTTTTAAGGAAATAGTCAAAACTAAAATGAGAACTGAAAAAAAAGTTAAATAAAAAAACAGTTAAATAAATAGGTACAATCAAGTAACAATTTTAATACTATTTTTTTTTGTTTGTGTCATCGGCTTCAACTGCTAAGGTTATTTCGCCTCGTGTTCTGTGTAGATTTTGTTACTCTTTCCTAGCGCCACTTTAGGAACAGCACTGTTAGTTATAACCAAACAGTGAATGGTCGAGTGGGGAATCCTAATAGTGGAATTATATGGATCTAAGTCTAATGACGTGTTATTGATTCAGTCGTTCTTGAGTAATCCAAATAAATTAAAATCTCATTCAAACCACTACAATTTTGATTATTTCAATCAAAAAAATACAGTTGTGGTTGTTTTAAAAATCTATCTACACAATTACTTTGGCAGAGTTGTGTTATTATTAAGAATCACCTTATATAGATAATTTATATATTTTACGGTACAAGGTAGCTAAAATTATTGAAAATTAAGCTTTTTAGAAAAATTTGCATATTATATTACCAGTAATCAGAGAAATTAGAAAATACTTCTTTTAATTTCATAGTAAATAAAATATTTGTAAGTTGTTCTAGTCTCACTATTTTTATCTAAATTTACAAGTTATTTTTATCAAGACCATATTTAATTTGTGTCCCTCTTTTACTTCTTTCTTTAAACTCTAACGACATAGCTATTAAAAGGTTCTTCCCTTATTTTCTATACGACTAGGTATCTTTTCTTTTTGTTTTTACTCCCAAACTCCTTCCAATTCTGTTTTTGGTAATGTATCTAAATATTCTTTTGACTCCTAGCTTTTCTATCCAACTGTAACATTTAGTTTTAACAAAGTTCTATTATTAAAAAATCCTCCAATATAGAATGTAATTTTTAAATACACGTCATGAAAATATAGAACATAAAGAAAAGATTTTTCCTATGTTGAATTTCATAAAAAAATGTTTAGTTCTGTTGAAAAACAACCCTTTGGAAAAATGTTTCACAATAGGATTTAAATACTCGCCACTCTCAACAAAATGCCAATTATAATCTAGTTCGTCTCTGTTAGGGTCAAGTCAAATAAAAAGTACTAAAGAGTTAGTTTTTTAAAACAAAAATTAATTTCAAAAATAGCAATTACGTAAAAGACTATTTCGAAACTTTTTAGCTACCCTGTGTATAAATTTAAATGATTTTTCCACCTCAGTGTTGATATTTTGATCTTATGTTTATCAATATTATCAAGAGCAATTTGTAATCTGTATGTTTCATGTTTAAAACATTTCTTAGTAGCGCTACCTTTCAAGCTCTAGATATTCAGTTAGTTGGCATTTAAAGGAAATGGCGGCAATGGTTCAAATTCCACAACAAACCACTTGAATTTTTCTTTAACTCGAATGGTTTGCAGAATTTGATGTGGTGATCTCTCAGCAATAATTTAATAAGTACTCTATTTCAATCCCATTAGGAAATATCACAGAAAACCATTGTCCGCAAGTTTAATGCTCGATCCTTTATCATCATTAATTTGTGTTGATCTTGTAATTAATTTAAAAGTAAATATTATGAGCATGTGCTCATAAGTATGGAGCGAGCCATGGAAAACAGATGTTTATAGAGATAACGTAAATTTTTTTGAGATGGAATAAAAATTCGAAAGAACGTAAGGGAACCTCGATTCGTAACTAACACGGTGGCCTCATTAGGTTACTTGGGACGGGGATGTGACGTCCCGTAATACAGAAAATATTTTGCTGGTTTTTTAAAAATTCCAATATTTTATTATTATTTGGTGGTGTTTATATTTTAATTTTTATACTATCGGTAGTTTGATTGTTTAAAACATCAAGGAAAAATTATGTAATAATTTAAATAAAATTTCAAATGAATTACTTTTTATTTGAATTATAGAGTGCGGAAGTTTTGTAACTTAGAAGTAAATTTCCCAATGTACCAGAAGCGATTTTAAAAATCCTACACTAAATGAGTGGAGTGTGATTGAACTCGAGTGGTTTTCGGTTACAAAAAATTACATACATAAGTATCAATATGTAGATATTGAGTATGTTTAATATGTTCATACATAATCTATTTTCATAATTTTTGCTGGCAAAGACCTAATAGTGATTGTATATTTTTAAATATACAGGATATTACAGAAACGCGTGCTGGGTTCAATATTTGAAAACATAAAGCAGAATAATGTATTACTTAGGTACTTAATTAAAATTATATCAATATAATAATTATTATTATTATTATTATTGTGGTCAAAGTCCAATAAAAAAAATTAAATGAAAATTTAAAAAATATGTTGAATTTAAAAACAGTCATACTACCCACTAATAGTAATACGAACGATAAAAATAATTTTTTCTCTCAATTAAAACTAACATTGTATGTAGAATGCAACAGGCCTATTGGACGCAACATTTTGTATTTTCCTCTATGCTTAGTGATTGTTGTTTAGTTTCTTATTTTAAATGTCTTTAAATCTTCTACTTGTTTTCACCTTACTGTTGGTCTTCCCCTTTCTATATTTTTTAATATATTCTTCACTATCATTCCCTCACTCTTTCTCCAGATATGTCCCAGCCACCTTATTCTTTGAGTTTCCAATATTTTTGATATGTTCTTTATATACAACTCGTATAGCTCTTAATGACACACATTTACTTCTTCAAATTCTATTTACTTTCTTTTTACCAAAAATCAGTCTTAGTATCTGCCTTTCTCATATCTCCAATCTATTTTATATATATTTGGTTAGAGCCCATGTCTTACAAGCTTTGGTTATTGTCAGTCTAATTATCCTCTTATATTCTCTTACTTTAGCATTTCTAGATAGATTGTTTGATTTTACTAACTCATGAGCCTTCCCGCACACACATATTTTCTTTTTTGTTCTTTCTTTTATTTCTTCGAAATTTCCACATTCTTCATGAAACATGAACTCCAATTATTTATACCGTTCTAATCCAGAGTTATTCTGAGTAATTTCTTCTATTCTTAATTTGTTATTCCTTCCTCTCTTCTGCAAAAAAAACCTATTTCCATGTACTTTGTTTTTTGTTAGTTAATTTATAAACCTAAATAAACCTGGAATTGATAAATAACTTTTACGATATCATCTGCAAATGCAAAACACTGGTGACTTTTTGAAAATATAGTTTTATTTTTATGTAACTTTTTTTTAACACATGATGCAGTATTGAATTAAAGAGAACTATAGAAAGTGGGTCTCCTTGACGCAAACCTTGTTGTACATAAAAACTATGCGATAATGACCTTCCAACTTTTATTTTTAATCCAGTGTCAATTAATGTCATTTTAATTAGCCTGATATTTTTTTAGAAATATTGTAATTTTTAAAAATTTTGTATATTTAGCCTCTTTTAGACTATCCAATACATCTGTAAAATTAATGAATACTGCATCAAGTTTCATTCGATGTTCTTTGGCCCATTCTTGTATTTGTCTTAATATATGGGTATGATCTGCAATTTATTTTCCCTCTCTAAACCCAGGTTGGTAATCACCCACAATATTTTCAATTTTTTATCTTTATCTTTAAAAAAAGTAACCATTATTCTTAAACGCTGTTCTGTGGAAAATTCAATAAGTTTCCCCATTTCCGTTACTATTTATATGTGGACATGCCTACCGGTCCATACATTTTTTTCCTACCTATCTTGGCATTTAAGTTACCGTATACTATTTTAATATCAAATTTGGGTAGATTAGCATACATTTTCTCTAATTTTTTATAGTAGTCAGTCGTTTTTTCTTCGTCTTCCGTAGGTGCATGTACAATAATAATACTTATAAAGGACCAAAAGGCAGGACCCGTAAGTTGAAAAATCAATATTTTTCAGGAGATCATAAATGCATAGAACAATCCATTTTACTCTAAAATAGGACTAATATTTACCCATGTTTTGTTCCCCTATACAGTAGCTGGAGCGAAATATTTTAAATGATATTATCATAAAATATAATTTGTATTATATTTTGTAGTATCTTTTGAACCATAAATCCTACCCGAAATATTTAACTTTAGCATAAGAATATAACTTCTTTTTAATTATAATCCATTTTATATTCTCTCAAAATTTGCTCTTAAGGAGGTCTTTTCGCCACCCCTTCCCCACCAATGTTAAATAAAAAATATTAGATTATGACTAAAATTAATTTTTTTTCTAATAGTTGAAGTCCTTATGTATCTAATAGTGAACTTTTAACTATACCTTACCGTGCAAATTTTTGAGAATTTTTTTTTAAAAATGTAAGTATTTGTACAGTGTCTTACGAGAAAGTAAGACCTCAACAACAATTCTCGAATTATACTATTATTTATTGATTAGATGGAGTAGAAAAAAACTAAAAATAAGGTTGTTAAAATATTTAGGTTTTGTTTTTTACAATAAAATATATAGGTTACCGTGGAATTTATTGAGAAATTAATATTAAAAAAAAAATTCAAGTAATCTAGTTGAAATTTTTTTGTGATTTTTTAATATTAATTTCTTAATAATTTCCACGGTAACCTATATATTTTATTGTAAAAAACAAAATCTAAATATTTCAAAAACCTTATTTTTAGTTTTTTTTACTCCATCTAATCAATGAATAATAGTATACTTAATTATAATTCGAAAATTGTTGTTGAGGTCTTACTTTCTCATAAGACACTGTACAAATACTCACATTTTTAACAATTTTTTTCTCAAAAATTTGCACGGTAAGGTATAGTTAAAAATTCACTATTAGATAAATAAGGACTTCAACTATTAGAAAAAAAATTAATATTTAGTCATAATCTAAAATTTTTTATTTAACATTGGTGGCGAAAAGACCTCCTTAATGTATTAGTTTCCCTTCTGTATTCGTTTCTTGAACATTACAAGTTCCTAATTTTATTTCTACGTTTTCTTTTATTTTTGTTGGTAATTACCTTGTCACTGTAACATTTTATTTGTCCTCGCGTTCATTATATTTTACATTTGTTTTATTGCATTATAGTTTTGTTAACTAGTTGTTAGGTTATTATTAGTATTCTTTTCCTCCAATTTCATATACCTTCCGTTCCACTTCCATTGTTGGTTTTTCATAATTATATTTGTTTAGCCTATTTTAACTGCCTTACCTGCTACTTTTTCTTCTTTAGCCCTACATTTAATTTATTTTTAAGTTTCCCTCTTATTTTCAGTTATACTCTAGAAAAGTATTTTTCCCTTTTTATTTTAATATGTCCAACTTTTTTTCAAAATTCTGCAGTTTTACCACTTTCATGTCTTTTTTGACTTTAATGATCCTAAGAATATTTATCTTAACTTTTGCTCTTCATTAAAAATTTATTTTAGTTTTCTACATAAATCTTGACCATGTGCTATTTTTTTTTATTTGGTGTCATCGGCATCGACTACTAAGACCATTAACCTCGTGTTCTGTGTAGGCTTTGTTACTGTTTCCCAGCGCCACTTTAGAAAAAACACTGTTAATTAGAACTCAACAGTGAATGGTCGAGTGGGGAATCCTACCAAGGCATCATAATTAATTTTAAATAATTAAATTAAATAAAAAAATCTCGGCCAACGGTGGAATTCAAACATGGGACCCTTGGATACACAGGCAGAGACTCTACCACTGAGCCACCCACCCCTCCATGTGCTATTTATTTTTATTTTAACCATGTTAAAATCAAATTATAATTCGTTTTTCCCTTCTTCAGAATTAAAACTAACATAAAGCCCTCGAGCTTTACAGGCTCTACTCAGATTATTAATGCCGAAATTATGTCTCATCAAATTGATATTCAATTATACTCGAGATTTAGACGCAACAAAAAGAGCTGATAATCTATCAAGGTCTTGGTATATTACCCTTGATTAAGTCAGTGAATTCACACATTTTAAAAACTTTACACCTGTATAATACGTCTTCTAAAATTCTGACAGTAGCTTTACAATAAATGTTTGTATTGTTACCTCTATGCAAAACATCAATACGATATTGCAAACACCATTTCTCTCTTTGACTACAAATTAATTCTTAATGAGTATTGGCTTTAGGGTTTCATCATTTATTGTAATGATTGAATTATGAAATTTTAAACGTATTCAGTATTATTTTTCCAAATAAAACAGAACGAAATAACGTCACTGCAGCTTTTCTGTCACATTTTTGAATTTTGTAATTAAAGTTTGCAGAAGCATGATAGATGCACAACAACAAGCCGGAACTTGGAAATATCTTCTTTAATGCATTTCTTTTTGCAGAGCATCATTTTATTTTGTGAGCATTGCTTTGCCGTTATTAAAGAATATTAATAGTCATTTTCTGACTTATTTTTATGAAGCAACACAGCTATTCGTACACCACTATTTTTGTTGCCTCAAAAATGAAAGTAACAGAGGTACTTGTCTGGTCACAAGAACCACTAGGGTCCTTGAGATTAATGAAAACAACAACAAATTGATGTTCATTGAGGTATAAAAGAGTGTGTTACATTCTTTCTTTTCAGATCTTCTCTTAATCCATTCAGTAACACTTCCATCTTCTCTTTTTTAATAATTTTTAGATCTTCATTGTCTTGTCTGCCTGTGGGATTAAATTTTGTACGTTTGCCAGAAGCACGTGAATGTACTCTTCACAATTTTTAGACAAATTAATTTGTGATAAATTTAAGATACATATGCTGTAGTCCAGATTAAAAATAATGTCAAAATATTTCTTCTATATCTTCACGACAATGTAAAAAACTGAATCCGTGAATTTGATGGGAATATTTATGATTTATATGCATTAATACATTCAAAATTTGTTTTAAAACGTTAACGTAATATTTGTATTTTTTTTTTTAAATTTAAAATGAATACTTGCGATGCAAGGGTTATTCTTTCTTTGGCATAATAGATTGCGAAATTCACATCGAATACATTATTAAAAACTGTAATCATGATCCAATTAGTGTTCGTGTTGCTAGAAAAGTCCTTTATAGAGTTTTCGCACTTATCGTCATACGAGTCATCTTTTTTCAACTCGCACTGACTCTTCGGTTTTCTATTCAAAACTAAAATAGTTAATTTTCTTATTAAAATTACTTAGAACTGTGTTAATCATTGTTTACTTATACAAACTTATACAATGTAAATAAATTGATCTAACATCAAAAATATCATTCAGTTGAATGGTGCGTAAGACGAGTTGGATTAGAACAGATTATTTTTATTCCTACTGTTGCTTCAACTTACTTTACACATTGTGTACGCACATAGTCAACATCTGAACCGTAATAGAGTAGCTTATGTATGTATTTTTTTGTAAAAAAAACAACTTGATTTCAATCTTTTTAACTTATTTAATATAGGATTTGTAAAACCTCGTAATGAAATCAGAGGGCATTGAGAAATGCATGACATTTCACCTACCTCTAACTATACGTCCTGTTTTTTTATAAATGTAATAAAATGGTCCCCATATCAGAAATTTTTAATATTTGTTGAACATTTACTTTTCTATTTTGGCAATTATTTTGATTAACTTTGTTTTTCGTGGCATAGTCTGTGGCTACTTTGATTTGTTTTATATAACACGCTTAAGTACTTATTATGTACAAAAACATGAAACATGCAGTAAATTTACAAAACTTACAAATTATATTTATAGAAGGAGAGACAACTGATCCACTCGCTCGGCCGATTCGGCCCCGTTGCCTTTGTCTGTTTCAGGTGTCGTCCTCTTTAGCAGCATCGTCTACTTCGCGGAAGCCGGAGCCGAACAGTCCTTCTTCAAGTCCATACCGGACGCATTTTGGTGGGCCGTGGTCACTATGACGACCGTCGGTTACGGAGACATGAGGTACAGTGTCCTTAAAGTTGCACTACTCACCCATCCTCCTCCTTACAGGTGTCGTGCTGTTCTCTAGTGCTGTCTACTTCGCAGAAGCCGGTTCAGAAAATTCCTTCTTCAAGTCTATCCCAGACGCGTTCTGGTGGGCAGTGGTCACCATGACGACCGTGGGCTACGGCGACATGACGTATGATGTACAAACCTAATTCAAATTTAGTTGCCTTCCACCGTAGCTATACACCGCGACACCATGACCACTAGGTCAGGCTTGGAAGAATCAAGTTGTTTTGATTGCTGAAGAGGTTAAATGCGCATAAGCTGAGTTGAAAACGTTTGAGTCTGTATTGCTTTAACAGATCGATAGACATTTGAGCTGTCTACTGTATTTAATCCTATTGGAGTAAAAGTAAATTAATAGCAATTCAATTTTCTTAGTAGTTTCATTTGGTTTGAGCATTCAAAATTAAAATTGATAAAGAACATTATACTAAATAAATAAAAAGCAAATGGTTATCTACTGTTATTTAATTATATAACTGTTTTAACGTTGTCCTTATAAAACCCCCACAGTATGGCAGTAGGACCTTTAAATGAAAACACAATAAGCCTTAAAGGCTGCAGTTCCGCCACGCTGCCATACTACTGACGGATTAGAGTGACAGCAGAGGATTGCGAATAGTACAAAAAAATCAAGCATATTAAATCTAGCATATAGAGATAAACCAAAGATACAAAAATAATTCTAATAATCTCATTTCAAATTTAACCGGTTACTATTAAAATTAAATTTCATACTAACTATATAATACATGAATTAGAAAAGTAGTGTTTATTATTAAATGGCAAATCTTTAACATTTTCAATGGTTGAAGTGCTTATTTGCAAAACTCAATGAGTCAACCGCTAAAAAGCAATTGAGGTATTAAAATCATATAGTTCGAAACAGTTACTTTTATTAGACCCTGATGTCGTTTTCAATGAAAATAATCAAGTCATTTCTCGAGTAAACGAAGCATTAGTGTTTCGCCTCTAAACTTAAGATGTCCACTACCTGCATAATAATACAGTTTAAAATATTATTTACTGAATAAAACCCATACGTATTCAAAGAACTTTCCTATATTTCCATTGAAACCGATACAAGACCATAATTTCAGCAACCGCGGTTTTAATTGCATGTTCTACTATCTAGCTAAGAAATTTTGTATATTATCCGATTCTTAGAGCGTTTACATGTCGAAAATGTCAGGATAGGCGATGGTTAAGTTGATGTCAATCAATTTAATACAAATGTATTGTGCGATGGAGCGAGGGTGCGCTATTCTTTGGTACGTACACTAGGGTAGAGTGAAACAGGAAGAAAATATTTTTTATTTTATTTTCGAAACGTAATAGTGCAAAACAGTTGCTAAATGTGAGAATGTTTAGCGGGCTATTTTTATTTTATTTTTAAAATGTCATCTCCAGGGCTTTACACCTACCTGAATTTTCCGATTTCCCGAATAATCTAATAAAACGGAGTAACAAATGAAATAGTATCACTTACGCATATATTTTAATAAAAATGAAAATAAACAATTTTAAAATGTTTTGTTTATAAACGAAAGCAAGTACAACTTAACAATATAAGTGTTAAATCGAGGTAGTATCGATCTAGAATAAATCCTTGAACGCATAAACCCATCTCTAGAGTCATGGCTGAAAACAGTATTGGAAGCTTCACGCACCGCTCTACTGCCTGTGTATGGCAAGGAAAGGACAATAAATCTACAGGACAAGTTCCTGTATCGTTTAAAAATTCTCTGATATCTCCATCAGTTGTAGTACTTAAAAAAGGTGGTGCCGTAACGGAGCAATTTTGCCAATCAATAAGCTCCTAATATTCACTGGCATCGAAATCGAATTCAGGAATAACAAATTCCCTTACGTCTGTAGATATGTTTGTGCGCGCCTTTAATATTCTTCGTAAGCCAAGTTGTCTTATAGCAGGACGATAATCAGAAAGCATTGCTAAAAGAAGGTTCTCCGGATGACAAAAATACGCATTTCGTTTGATAACAGGATCGATGACTACCTTTAATTCGTTGTTGAAGTAGCGTGATAACTGTATCATTCTAAAAAGGTATCTTCCTCCATCACTACAAGAAGGTTTTCTTTTAATTTCAAACCACATTGGCGCATAAACTTTTACCATTAATTCTGCGATTGTTCTTAAATTTGTAGACGGACATTTACTTTCGGTGTAAAGACGCAATATACGGTTTGCCTTTGTAAATCATCGTGCGTGGGATAATTTACCTGAATTACGAGCTGCTAGATCTAATAAACAGTTTCCTCTAGAAATTGAGTGACACATTTCATATAAATACTTTTGATCAGTGCTAAGATTCCTAATAGCTGCAGCATCTAATTCTGATAAACGGCTAACAATAGGAACAAAATTTACAACGGGCAATTTTTCGCAACACTCCAACATTTTTCCTATATCTCCAGAGTATACACGAGCTTCTGAAGTTACTACGTTAAGATATTGAAAAATATGACAAAGAGGCAGTCCATTCATATGTAGCTGACATATCATTCTCTGCAGAGGACGTTTTAGTTTTGTTTCTAAATGCCCCAAAACTCCGGACTTTCTGTATTAACTGCTGTACCATCGCAGCCTACTACTAAAAGCTTATATGTCAAATTCTTGTAGATAATTAACTATAGATATGGCAATATGTTTCCCCGTACCTGTTGTTGGTGTAATGTGACCCATATATTTTGAACCTGGTTCTTTGAGCAATGATATAGGTATTATGTTCTTAGATTTTTATTTAGCGATGAAATGTGTTTCTAATTTCTTCCTGGCACATCGTTTTATCCTTTCTTCCATCGAAGTATATTGCTCTAATCTCCGGAGTGGATGTTTGAAATTCGCTTTTTGCTATTATACGCCGATACTCGAACGGCGGATATAACTATTAAAATTTTATAGAAAGTTTGAAATACACCATGTATAACTATTTTAGAGCTGCTGACACTAAAAAAATTTTTTTACCTTATAATCCTTAAAATTTTTTGTCGGGTCTCCATCATAAGACAAATGTGAAATAAACCATTTTCACTGATTTCCTGTAGAAACGGCTAAATATCAATATAAGACCATTCATAGAGCAATAAACCATACCAAATATTTTCATAAACGATAAAATTTTCTTATTTTTCATTTTTAGTTTGTTAGAAAAACAAATAGACAGTAAATTATTTTCAATGAAAATTGACGTTTCTAGTATCTATAAATGCGGTGACAAATCGAGTAAGTACGTCAGGAAATAGTTCGGTTATTGAAAGTTGGCTGTTTGGAAATGGCTCCAGGCCATACACCATAGCCGAAAATTTAAATAGTGTCTGACCAGCAAGTGAATTGGGATCCCGAAGTCAAAACATTTGTAGTAATCAGACATCCGTCTTTTTATTTCATTTTATGATGATGATGATTTTTTCAATTTTAGCTGAGTTCAGACCGTTAGAGTCTATGCCGGTCGGCATAGCCAGGTATGAGTAAAAATTTTCTGGTGGCGGCAAAGCCACCATCCTACAAGAAGTCGTTGCTTCGTCTTCTTATTGTATATCAATATTGACGTCAAAGAGTACTCTGCCGATACGGGTGAGGAAGAAGATCTTGATATGGGTATTTTTTAATTGGTTAGTTTTATATAATTTTTCTGATACTTAAGTCAATTGGTTGGCCTAGTACAACACAGGGCATGGGTAAAAATGACCATTGCTATGTATTAATTAATATGACAATATTGTATTTCTTTTAGACACATGTCACACTGCCAATGTCAATTGTCATTGGGTTCATAAAAATTAGATCATTTTGACGAACTTTAACCTGGTCATAAATTAAGAAAATTTGGTATGGTTTATTGCTTTTTGGATGGTCTAGTATTATTATTTAGCAGATTCTACAACAAAAAATCAATCAAAATGATGTAGTTCAAATTTTTTTAACATCTAAATTAAAGGACACATTTTAAAGTTTTAAAGTAAGAAAAAAATATTTTAAAGCGTTTGCAAAAAAATAGCCCGTTCGACCGTTGGCGGATTTTTCCCGCTTTTTAAATGAAAACGGTGTTTTTGACGAGCTGTTCGGACCTTACTTTGGTCAATAACTGAAGACGATGTTTCTTTCGAAATAACTCCCATATACTGTAATATAGCAGATGCAAGCGCTGCTGAAGAACGGTCCGAAATGCGAAATTGGTCAGAAATACGAGCTAGGTTGGGAATAGGCAATCTCATTTGTTGGCTTGTACTGCAACCTGATGTTAATTTAAGCGTTGACTTAACTTTTTGTTTTTCTGTCAAATTCTCAAGCTCTTCTGATATCTCAGACTCAGATGAATAAGAAATACTGTCTCGCTCAAAGTTTTCAATGTTGTCATTGTCAACTTCAAACTTAAGAGGAAGCTGATTTGCATACGCCTTGATCTTAGTTTTTCTTTCTTCTTTGGCTTTTAATTTATTTGTTTCAAATATAGAACAGTTAGTAGCTCCTCTACTGCCCCTTCTTCACTGACAAACTCATTACAACTTAAAACAAAGATCTTACTTTTGCGATTATCAAAAGAAGACTGAGTTCAGCTTAGAACTACGCAATTCGCCGTGCATAAACGATTATAAACTGGTTTTAACTGGATTGAACAAGATTGAAGACTTTCGTGACATAATATTTGGGATTTTCTTGATGTGTTTATTAATGTAAAAGTTTGATGCCAGGCACTTGTGAATAGGTGCATTTAGTTTATGTTTTTTACTAGAATTTTATGTATTTTATTTTCAATTTGATGGAAGGTAGAGGCCTGAAGACATATTTATTTTTAACTGAAATTTTAAGAAATACACTCACCGATTTAAAATTCGATCCATTCAAAATAATGATTTATTTAAAAATGCTCTAACTTTCAAATGCGGAGGCTGATTTATTTGAAGTTTTTAGCAACTTTTAGATAAAATACTGTTATTTTAAGATTATTATTCGGACATCTAAAAGTAATTTAGTACTCGCCGGATATACAGGGGGGAAAAGAAAATATTTTTTTCCTCTACTTTTGACACACCTTGTAGGTTAATACTGCTAGTAGATCTGCACACAATTCACTTTATCAAGAAGACTGATTTGTTTTCAACATTTTGTTTTTTTTTTATTTACCCTGATATCTCAATTTGTTTGTGAAATGTGACGGTTTAAAGAAAATGCAACATTATTATTTTTTTTATTCAGTTTTAGCAGAGTAATACATAATTTTATAAACAAATCAAACAACAAATAAACTAATAATTATTACAAATTAATAACTGGTATTTTACCCATGAGCGCGAATAACTGCCTCAATGCATCGAGTCTCCATCTGGTCAATCTGATTCCATTCTTGGACCAAAGCATGTCTTAAAAAATTTAATTACTTGGAGAAGGAACTGGGTTATGAACTCATCTGTCCATCATGTCCCAGACGTGCTCAATTGGATTGAAGTCTGGGCTACGTGATGGCCAGTTCATCCTTTGAATTTTTGTTTCGTCCAAATATTGAGATATAATCCTGGCAATATGTGGTCGAGCGTTGTCATGCATAAACATGAATTCGTTTCCTATAAACATGTGAATCTAGCATATCATGAATATATCAGTTAGCTGTCATTGCTCCGCCGCCAACAATGACTAAATCAGTACGAGCTTCCATGCTTATGCCGCCTTAAACCATTATCGATCCTCCTCCATAACTGAGTCTAGTGGAAAAATTTGCTTGGTCAAACCTTTCGCCTCTTCTTCGGTATATTCTTTCACGGCCATCAGGAGATCGTATACAAAACCTTGACTCGTCACAAAATAAAATCTTACTACAGTCATCGACACTCCAATGTTGATGCTCCCTGACAAATCGAAGACGTGTTGTTTTGTGATTCCTAAGTAACTCCGAACCAGTTGCAGGTCTTCTGGAGCGTAATCCATATTCTCGTAATCATCTTCGAATCGTTATGTTGTTAACAGCTACTTGATGTACTTCTTCTAAACGATTTCGAGTCGTGACAGCAGTAGTATTTCTTTCTCGTAGAACATTAATGTAACAAGAAGGTTATTTCGAACATTTGTAGGACGTCGTCTGCCAGATCCTCTTCGTCTCGAAAAACTAACAGTTTCATTAAAACGTTGTACAGCTCTATGGACGCTATACCTTATAACACCCAATATTCTAGAAGCATAATATTAAGACCTACCGTCTTGTACTGCTCGTGCTGCATCAGTGGGCGTTAAAACCATCATGTTATGCTGATAATGAATATTTGTTATGCTAATAATTAAACTGCAATTGCCAAGTAACGAATATTTGACAGTTGTCGTATTGTGACTTGGCCCCAGCACTCTACTTATTTTGTAGTTTATTCTCTACCGTCATTTAAATTATGACCGTTTCTAAAATGTAGCATTTTCTTTAAACCGTCACATTTCACAAACAAATTAAGATATCGGGGTAAATAAAAAAATAAAGTGTTGGAAACAAATCAGTCTTCTTGATAAATCTAATTGTGTGCAGATCTACTAGCAGAATTAACCTACAGGGTGTGTCAAAAGTGTAGGAAAAAATTGTTTTCTCTTTTTCCCTGTATATGCGGCGGGTACTAAATTACTTTTAGATGTCCGAATAATAATCTTAAAACAACAGTATTTTATCTAAAACTTGCTAAAAAATTCAAATAAATCAGGCTCCTCATTCGAAAGTTACAGCATTTTTAAATAAATCATTATTTTGATTGGATCGAATTGTAGTTTACTATAAGTAAAGGCAACTTTTGGTTTGTATTAAAAGTTCAAAAAAATATTTTTTTTTGTTTTTTAAAATTGTTGATGGGAGGTAGAGCTCTGAAGACATTTTTTTTTTAATTGAAATTTCAGAAAATAGCCTAATATATGTAAAGGCAACTTTTCTTTTAGATATTATATAGTAAAATATAATACTATTTTTTTTCACTTTACCCTAACCTACACTCTCATTTAAATTTGTTATTATACCGCCTGTAGGTCATCGATCATCTCTCATTGAGGCATCTTCGACATGTACAGAAACTTACTAACCTATAGATATAGTTTTCAAAAAATATTTTGGAGTTAGCGTCATAGTGTTACACACTATTGAACAAAGTGAGAAAGAAATGTTGGTCACCCAAGTATCAATAATTTACCTTTGCTGCGACGTGTTTAAAAATGTTGCGCAAATATAAGTTGCGCAGGCAAACTTAACACAATGTTGTCACAACCCTATTTGGCACCAATTAGGTCAATCATTTTTGGGTTTTTTAAATGTTATAAATTTAGCTATAGGTGGCAGTTGGTCATTTCTTAAACATTGCTGAGTTTACTTAAAAACAACTATACAGCTGCGATCTCTCGCGTGGCGATGACAGTTTACTTTTCATGGCGTTTAGCAAATAGTAAATTTTTTAACCAAATAATTACTGATGGCCAATATGGATACTTTTAAAAAACTTTCTGAGAACTGCTACCGCATATAATATTAAAATGTTTTATTCTTATGCTCAAAATACCCTATTTATTGTTATAAAATAACGCTTTCGAAAACAGAAATTAGCCACGCAATTTATTTTAGTATCAAATTTACTATTAGGCATTTCAAACGTAATGGATACCAAAAGGTTTTGACAGGTTATGATATGGTAATATTATGGCAACCCTGTAGGCCTGGTGATTTAATAGGGTCAATGAGATATTTTTAAAAATATACATAAGCTTATGCCTTGAAGTAAAAATTTACGTAATTATTTTTTTACTCTATTCAAAGGCTGAAAATTGGTTTGTATACACATGTTTGCTAAAACGATTCTGCTTAATGAGCACTTGCGAGGAAATATGGCCGCTCGCAAACGAAACGCTTTGAGCAATCTATACAACTATATATCGCCTAGTGAGAACATTGGTGACCTAACTCCGAAAATGGCGATCTGAGATAATCGCAGTTGAAGTTTGTACGAAATTTTTTTTTTTTTGGCTATACGTTTGGAACTATCTTACAGATTTTTTTTCTCTAAATTTTAAATATCTTTCAAGTCGTAATGTAACACGTTTTTTTTTTTCGATTAAATGAATATTAACGATGTTACATTAGTCAGTATTGCGTTCGAAGTGGAAAATAAAAATACCAGGCATTACTGACGACTACTGCCACCGAGGAAATAGTAGAAGAACTATAATTTCGCCATTTATGTACCAGTTGTGGGCTACATTAAGCAATCTTTTGATGTACATAAGTCGAAAACAAGTATTTTTGAGTTACGTCACTAATGTTCTCACTAAACGATATGTATCACTGACACGGTCAATGACAACAGGCCCACAGGTTTGCCATATCTAAATGTCAGTTTCCATTTGTCAGCATTTTGGTAGGTTGTTAGAATGCCTAATTGCTTTATGTCAAAAACCACGTGCGACTTTAATCCATTGTAAATTTCTTAAAACTCAAAAATAAAAACAAAAAATAAATTTAAATAAACAATATTTAAAGGTAATATTGATTCACGGGAAATAAACGGGATATGAATTGTTTCCAGATAATTGAAATATTGTTTTATGAGCCTTTGTTTTTGTTTGTTTACGTCATAAATTTGGCATGCTTTCAAAGAGAATTGCAGTTCAAACATAATGTAGTAGTATAATAGGCGCCAACGCGACTTTGGATAACAGATAACTAAAAAAATATACTAGTCCCTAAATTTAACCTTCACTTCCAGTTTTGTTTAGTTTTGCATTAAAAGCAAATAAGTAACTTTACAAACCTTGAGAAATACCACCTTTTTAAACAAAAATAAACAAGTTGAAAATCTGTTTCAAAACTAATTCATTTTTCGTTGTTAATTTTTATTAAAGCAATTGGTTTAATACTAATATATCACCTCAAAAACTTAATAGACTCATTTTATTTAACAAAGCTATAGTTAAAATTTCTAATTTATTCTAAAATAAAAATAATATAGGATCGTCAAGTTTTGCAAATAAGCACTTTGTATAAGTATATATGATACGGTAAATGTAGTAAATTGGTTATTATCGCCAATCACCAAGAAATTAATGAAAAAATGTATCAAAAGTCGTTAAAAGTATGGTTGATATATTAAATCCGAATATTTAATTAAAAAAGTAAATATACATATATATTTTATTTAAAAATATATACAAAACAAAAATGTAAATAAGAAATCCAAAAAAAGTAAAAACAGCTTTTATTTATTAGTACAAGATAAATTTCCACAACACTTAGAATTACATAAACAACTAAATTTTTAATTTCCACATTTTATTTTGCAGCGGCATCTTTTGTAAACCCTAGAAACTAAACGACTATTTTTTGAAGCCTCTATAAGGTTACATCCAGTTTAGCTGTGAACTATGAACATGTTTAATATGAAATATATTATTGATATGTACTGTAATATCATTTCACATAACCTAAAATTCGATTATTTTAAGTTTAACCGGTAAATGACTATAAAAATACAACCGGAAAATGACGTTTTAGATAGATTTATCCAGTTATAGATTTATGATTCATAGTTAAAATGTTCTATTAATTTAATTTAAAATATAGAAAAGTCAAATCTACTTTTTTAAAATTTCAAATGCAAATAATAAAAAAGTTATTGAACTGCAAATTTCCGAATATTAATATTTTAAATCTCATTAGTAATTGAGCAGCTTATGCAATTAATATTATAGTAGGAAGAAATTAAAATTTCTAATTAAAATTGTACTAATATTTATAATATTTATAATATTATCACTTAAAGTATGCATAACCATTTGCTTTTAATAATTTTTAAGAGTGGCATCATAGTGATTTAAAAGAACATCTTTGAAACGTAGTTTGTGTCAGTGTATATGATATTAAATTTATACCTCAAGTATTTCTATATTTACTCCCCATACATTTTTTCCCATAATGTAACTATCAGTGGAGTTGTTTTTCTTTATTATAATTCCCTGGTTCCTCGTGATTTACCATTTATCAAGGTTTCAATTTTTTTTTATCAAATCTGATTTTGTCCACATCTGTATCTGTATCGGCATTTAAGTTATGTGTGCCCTTTCCTGTGATAGGCCCCTGTTAGCTCGTCAGCCACCTCACAGATATGATGTACCTAGGTCAAGTCAGCCAGTGATAGCCTATTGGCGATCACAGGTCTAATAAATGGGAGCGTCGGACAATCCTAGAGGACATGCTCGATGGTATCAGCTCACTGTTCGCATCCCCTGCAGGGTACGCAGTCTGCCAGTCCCAAGCTATGAAAATGCTTCCTTACTGGGCAATGATCAGTTATAATGCATGTGCTCAGGTGCAGATTCTGTCTAGTCATAGTCAACTTAAAGGCTTCCTGGAAATTCTGCTTCTTTATGTTTCATTCTATCTTTAAATTTCATAATATTCTTTAATTATATATGTCACTACCAATGTTGTTAGACCAATTCAAGGGCTCGGTCCAAAAAGTATTTGGTTGGCCGCCTTTTTGGCAAGTATATATCGTAATATTTTATCCATCTTGAGGTGACTACATTGTTGATTGATATTTCCATCAAAGCTTCGTGGTAATATAATACTAAGTCTAAGTAAATTATTGGTCTGTCCAGGGTGAGTATTGCTTTTCTGCTGTATAGATGGACATCTTCCTTCCAATGATTTTATTCTTGGTAATTTCCCCGTGAGCTTGGTTTGGATTACAGTGGCACTATTTCTCACATCCTATTTTATATTTAGATTAAGGAATCTGTGGTAGGTAAATTTCACATCCTAATCCTTGTTTTGTTTGAAAACTATCGCGGTAGAAATGAATCGAACCTGCAATTTACGGCTCTTCTATTTGTTCCCTTATAAATCAATATAGCTTATGACAGTTAAATCTCGGTTAGCTGGAGTCCATGTTCGCTCAAACATTGTTCATAATTTCTTCATATTTGTTAAGTTTTCCTCTGTGATATTTCTTTAGAAACCATTATGTACTCTTGTACTACTATTTATTGTGTATTCTTGTTTGTTGTGTTTTGTGTAACTTGAAATTAGGCTCTTCCAATCATTTTATTACTTTACCTATTTTTTTTGTTTTTACCTTCTTCTCTAGTCTAATTTCTATATTTCCATTTATTTACAATCATGGTTTTGCCTTTATAGTTTAAGGCCTAGGTTTTAAGTAATTTGTTAAATACGAGGCTAAAAACTTGTAGAATTATAATCTAATGCCAGTTGAATAAGGAAATAATGATCTGGTAAAGACAGCTCGTTTTTTGAAAATGTTAAAAAAATTGTTAATATTAACGTGTTTCTACATGGCTACAACTTTCAGGAAATATTCTATAAATTATTTTACTAACATAATTACAACTGCCAGTCATTCTAACGATTTTACAAAATCACAGGTACAGCAAGATTAAAACATCTTACAACGATGCCGTATGCGTCAGAACTATGCTCCATATTAAAAATTTTCCTGAATTATTGTGGGCCGAAGCCATCAATATGGCAGCATATATCCTGAACCATAGTGGTCCAACTCCAGTCAGTAATATTTGGCCCTAAATACTTTGTTCATATTCCCAAATCAAACAGACAAAAATGGTACAACAAAAGCTTGAAGAGGTACCTAGTAGATAGGATATTGTGGCGAAAAAAGAAAAAGCTACATAATTTGAATTCCAGAAAAGAAGGATGTCAGATGTCATACTAAGTAGAGACGTTGTATTTAAAGAAAAAACTGTAATTGAAAATGTCCTTGTTCTTGATAGGAAAGTACTAAAAGAAAATAAACACAATAAGGAAGATATTTTTTAAATCGAGATCAACATTACCTTTGCCTATGGATTTTGATGTTTTGGTGATGTTAGCTGAAGGTAAAAGTATCTATAAAATCAAGAGATTGGAAAAGGGCTATGTGCGACGAAATTCAATACTTGTTAGAAAATAGCTCTTGAAAGTTGGTAGAGTTGCCTTCAAGCAACAAAGCAATCTAAAAAAATGGGTTTTTCGAATCAATCAGATTCAAGTGGAAACGTAGTAAAACACGTTTGCTTATAAAAACCTGGAATTGATTTTGTAGAAACTAAAGCACCAGTTGCTCGCTTTGACACGATCAGAACTGTTTTAGCAGTGGCTTTACGAAAAAAATTACTACAAAAACAAAATGATATGAAGACAGCTTTTATATATGGCTTCCTAAAAGAAAATATTGTTGCCTCTGCACCCTGCGGCAGTTGGATGTTCGAATAAAAGAAGAAGTGGAATGTCACCAATCAGCCTACAGCGTGCTGTAGTTGTCATAAGTAAAAGTATGAAAAAAAAAGAAGAGAGAACAATCTGGAATTGTCTAGAAATGTCATTCCGTCAAGAAACATCTGTATGGTTGGAGACGGTTCGATTATCCTGATGTAACAGCTCAATTTTATGATAGATGTACGTTAATGATATGGTTGTATTTGAGTTTGAAAAAAATTGAGTTTACTGAAAATCAGCAAAACATTTGGTGACATCGATGGAATAAATAATAAAAGTAACCTAAGTGTTTTATTCATGGTTAATACTAGATCCAAGATGTACGAACCACACATGGATACTTGAGGTTCCCCAGCATGGTTTTTAAAGTTAAAAAAGGAAAAGGAAATTCGCAGGAAAGAGAAAGAAAAGAAAAAGGAAAGGTGCATGAAGAAGGTAAAAGAGAAGAAGAAAAGGCGTAGAAAAAGAAATTAATAGTATAAGGAAAGGTCTAGGAAGGAAGAATAAGGGGAAAAGCAAAGTCGTATGAAGGACAGGCGTAAAGAAGCAGAGGTGGAAATTATGAAAGGATTGCTACAAATTTCAGAAAACTTTAGGCAAAAATTAGGTCAGCCGAACAATCGAGTGGATATTCTAGGACAACAACAAGAGCAGCAACAAGGGAATCTAAAAACTAATATAAATAATTTAAGAACTAATTTAGAGCAGCTGCAAAAGAATCTAAAAACTAGTTTAGAGCAAGAATAAGATAGTTTAAAATGCTTCAATGGCGGAAGAATCGGACACATTCAAGGAACCTGTAGAAAAAGGTCTCGTTGTATAAATCAAGAATCGTAAAATAATGTATAAAATTCACGTAGATCAAAAACGAATAAAAGTCGACAATACGAGGCACGCGCCTTAAAGTTCGCACTGATGCCTTCAATAAAAAGGAACAAAATTTATTGGTCAAGGGACACATCGACAACCGCAGAACACTGTAGGATGGCGTCTGACATTGCACTTCTTCTTGTATTCGTACGTTTCCTGTAAGACCCGTAGGCTAATGCAGTGCTACAGGTAACAATATTTATATGAAACAGCCTCTTTGTTATGAAGATGGTACTGGTCGTGTTTGTAAAATAAAGCGAAGTCTATATGGCCTAAAACAAGCTCCACGTTGTTAAAATATACATTTGATCGATATTCTTCGAAAATATGGATTACTACAAAGTACAACTGATTCATGTTTATTCTTCAGAAAAGTTTTAAAATTGCTATTACTATTTTACGTAGACGATGGCTTAATAATTGCGAAAAATTAGGCAGATATTTAAATTCAAGAAAAAATTAAAGTCAGAATTCAAATTGATGCCTGTTGATGTTAATATCTTTTTGGGTATTCAGATTATTCAAAAGAAGGAGCGAATCTTTATTCACCAATACATTAGTTGTGTACTGGATAAGTACAATATCTCTGAATCTGTTCCTGTAAAAATTCCTATGGAAGAGAGTTATATTTTAGAAGTAAATCATGGTTTCTAAAGAAATATAAAGGAAAACCTAACAGATATGGACATGAAATATTAATGAAATTATGAACAATGTCTAAAAGAAAATGGACTCCACTTCACCAAGATATATCTTCCATAAGCCATATAAAGTTTTAACAGAACAAATAGAAGAGCCGGAAGTGGCAGGTACGATTCATATCTACACCGAGGGTTCTAAAACAAAACAAGGCTCAGGATGTGGAATTTACTCCAGATTCTTAAACCTAAACATAAAATGGGCTGTGCGCAATAGTGCCAGTGTAGTTCAAACAGAGCTAACTAGGATTCTCATAGCAGTAAAAGAAATTACCAGAAATAATATCACTGGAAGGAACATGCTCATCTATACAGATAGCAGACAGGCACTAATTAAAGAACATTCCCTTGCAAAATTCAAGGAAATATGGGATGAAACAAGAAACTGCAGAGTTGCAGAGAGCTCTAAAGTTATCCTGACAACACTGCAGCTAACAAATATTTGACTATGACTAGACAGAATCTGCGCCTAGTCACAGGCATTCTGACTGGTCATTGCCAAGTATGGAAGCAAATTCTAACAGCCTCATGATATGTCATGAGGCTGTTAGAATTTACACTTTTCAGAAGGTCCAAACAAGAAGATAAGGCCATTGAGCACATCCTTCATGATTGCTCGACGCTCTCATTTATTAGAAGATTTGTATTCGGCGAGTATCGGCTAACACCGGCTGATATAAGAGAAGCAACTCTTGGCGACGTTGTCAACTACAATCAATCTGTAGGCTGGCTTACGAGATAGGAGGTGCCTATCATTTTAAAAGGATACACAATAGACCTAGTGAGGCATAAGTGCCGCGTGAGTAAGCCACCCTTCACACGTTACAGATATAGAGATAGGTAGTTTATTGTATTTAGAAGTTGTTACCAGCCTGATATCACGTGTATTTCACAATGTGCAAAATGACCACTAAAACGAGATTGGATAGCTGTTAAAAGAATTATGAAGTATTTGAAAGGTAGATCAACTTTAAAAAGTTTGTTAAATGTGTAAATTATTGCAGATTATAGAGGGAATACCAAGACAAGGAGATGTACAACGGGTGTAGTCTGTAAATTTGCTGTTAAAGCTATTACATGGCTAACCCGGAAACAGAAGTCAATAAGATTATCAACGATGGAGTTTGAATTTATATCTGCTAGTGAGGCGGCTAAATAGAACTGGTGGAATAGATTACTAGGTGAACTACTAAATGGGTCAAAAACTTGTCCATAACTTCATATGGATAACATGATAACTCATCAATTCCGAATTCCACAACGATCAAAACATGTGAATATCCGCTATCTTTTTATATGGGAGCTAGTTTTAAACAAAGAATTCGATATTAATATATTCATGAAGAAATTGCAGATATCATGTCGAAACCACTACCAAGAGTTTAAAAAATTAAGATACTCTCTTGGTTTAAGAAGTTCGGTTTAAGGAAGATTTAAAATAAAATAAAACGTCATTTGGCAACATTCTTTTTTGGTTAAGAATATTATTGTATTGATTGTGTCACTGTCATACTCGCTGTAATCTTAACAGTATTCCCATATTTTCGTTCTTAAATGAGTTATTAGTACAAATTTATGAATAATATCCAATATGTCGGCCATTCTGACATCTGACAGAACATTCATCCAAAAGTGTTCAATAAATTAGAATTTTTAATAAAAATTTCCGGTAAACCAGAAGTACGTCATGACGTCACAGAAAAATCGAATCAGTTATAATATAGTATATTATGCAACGATCATGTAATGATGGTTATTAATACACGAGCATTAACCGGGATACGAAACGAGCCAAAGGCGAGTTTCGTATGGTTTATGCGAGTGTTTTAATAACCATTACATGAGAGTTGCATACGCTATTTTTTCTACACCCGATAAATAATCAAGACCTATAAATATTATATTTATATTGGTATTGAACACAATAACAGTAATTACTCGTATTTCTATAAAAAATTCTACAAAATTGTAATTAATGGTATTACTTCAGGTATTGGTATTTCCCTAGATTTTTGCGGTAAAATATTTTGTACTGTATTTTCTGCTTTATCCGATATGTGTGGAGGAGTCTTCTATATCGCTAATATCAGACATTTTAATATTATAATTATCGAAGTTTAGCTACCTACGAAAATTTAATACGTTTTGACAACTAAAATAATTACATAGGAACCTAGGACAAACGTCAAACAGCATGCTTGATTGAAAAATTGTAGGTTTCTATTGATTAAAAATCTGTATCGTAATGAAAAGTCTGTATCATAATGGGTATCATTATGAAACGGATTTTGGGCATATAAGTGCATTATTATAATACGGGTGTAGAAAAAATTTTTTACTCCAAACTTTAAACAAAAAATATCATTTCGATATCTCAATTGATAACGAAAAGGAGGTGAAACTGTTAACTGACCTACACTGTATACTCGCCTCGTGGGCACCACAACCACGGTATACCCACCTAAAGATAGTATGTTGCGGTCCATATTTTGACGTGCAAATGAAAATAACTCTGTGAGTGAATTCATAGCATGTGGCCCATAGGATGTTGCGCATCGTGGGCGGTCCTCATTTTAACATGCAAATGAAAATCGCTCTATTACTCTGTGAGTGACGTTATGCGCGTGGCAGATGACAAATGAACAAGAAAGTGTTCAGGCAGGGCTAACAACTGCCAGAATCGCCTCGTGGTTGTAATTATGTTAAGAACATATTTCAAAGAATATTTTCTGAAAGTAGCCTTGTAAAAGCACGTTAATGTTAACAATTTTTAAGATTTTTAATATTATTAATGTACCTAGGTATCACAACCGCGGTAACCCACAAATTTTCAGCCTTGTGTTCAACACGTTACTGGCTGCTAGTTTTTAGTTTATTACTTATATTGATCTTCATTCGAATTTACTACACTTCTTTTTTTGCTACATTATTTAAAACTGTAATAATAACAATAATAAAAACAAAAATTTAGTTTGAGATGTGCTACCTACTTCTAGAATAGTAACTTAATACAAATTTAGACGTTAAAGAAATCTTGTAAATAAAATTAATTAATTATAAAGTATAAAGTTTGATCAAACTAAACGTTTCAAGATATAATACTTTGATGCCGTCTATTCAACAATATTTAATATAAATACTCAGCTTAATCGCATTTTTCCTCTATTCTTCGACGCCTGTACCTTCCAGAAAATTCTTTGCTCCGAGGACGCGTCCGGTTCAATTAGACTACACTTTTCCAACCCCCAAATACCTATAATTGATGTCGTAAGGCTCTAAATGTGCTCTCGATGTTGCTTCTTATTATGTCCGACATCTGGACCAAAGAATTTTCTATGATGCCAATTGATATGTATGACTGATCGTTTTTCTACGTAACCAGGACATTGTCTGCAACTAAAACTGTGGTACCAGATAACACCTAACGAAATCTCATAGAAGCACCAGAGGTATTAGGATGACGAAGATTATATTTTTGTTGGGACTCCACTTTCTCTTTATCTAAAGATAAGAAACATAAACAATAAAATTTGATATTTAGCTTTTTGATGTATGCAGCTGCATATCTAACACAGTCAGAATAAACAACTTCTAATGATTAAAAGATCACATCTTCGGTCACAAAAAGTTTTTGAAAATAATATAAAACAATCATTTTACAGGTTTTGTCCTGCTGTAATAAATCAAATTCCAAACTTGGTATTATTTTAATATTGCAAGATATATTACTTCAATTTGGATCGATTGGGATCTCATTAGCCAAAATAGGTGTCCTAACAATTACAGTATATAAAAAAATCAATAATAAAGCTACATTCGTTATAGAAGATATACTCAATTTAAATAAAAAAATTAAATTAGGTTAGGTTAGTTTTTAATAATATATCCAATCAAACCCAAAACGGATTTATTGGGCTTAAATTTAAATAATTTAATTTTTAAGAAAGTCTATTAATCCCCAGGTATATCTGACTTTTTGACTGATTGACAATTTTAAAATATTATTGAACAATTTTTTAAATATTAAAATTTTTTTTTTATAAAAAAAAACAATTAAAAATATTTTCTTCCTTATCCTGGTAACTCTACATACAAATTACACTTATTACTTGAGAAGTCTTAATTTTTAAACAAAACATATTTTTATATGAATAAATTCACTAAAAAAATATTTTTGCACACCTACACATACAACTGAATTATTAAAATTATAACATTTTAAAATAATTTTAAATACATTTCACAATGTAATACAAGTGTCAATATAAAAACACCATCAATATCTATTCATAATAAAACTTCATCAAACTTCTCAAATACTAAGGTAACTTCTTGCACCTAAAAAGTAGTAATTGATTTGACATTACGTAGAAAGTAAACAATCAATATAGATTTATTCGGAATTATATACCAAAAACTAGAATTATAATAAATAGAATTAGAAGCAACATAGAACACATACAACTTATTAAAATATAGCACTGTATCTCTGATAAGTGTGGTTATATCCATTTCTTCTGATAATTATTTCGGCTAGTTCATGATTACTATTACTCTAGGGCGGGTATAATAAATATCCCTTCTCACCAAAATACTTCCTAATATGTGTCGTGTGTTGTCCAAAACATTTTCTTTATTCGTCCGTAAAATCACATTTTAAAGTCTTCCAATTTAGTTCTAAACCTTGTTTTAAGCACTTTAGTATTGAGCACGCTTATAAGAAATAGCCAGCGAAGGCCAATATTCAAATTACTGACAGTAAATGTATTTGAAAGTTTCATAAACTTGTTAAGTGCTATTTCTATTCTACCTTTTAATTTTTGCTGTAGGTTTCTGTTTTCGTTATTATTTTCAGAAGGATCTAGATCATTTTATTTTTAAACGAGTTAGATATTTTGTGTTCTCATCCATTGGGACCATTTCTTATTTCATTGCAAAACTTAAAGAAAATTGCATTTCTTCTGCACAATAGTATCTATGTATATATTTTTGCTCTGTCAATGATGAGTACCGAAGATTTTTGGTTTTACAAGATGGAGGTTCACAAGATGGAGGTTCACAAGATGTGACATTTTAAGTTATCTTTGGGCAAACATATCAGAGACATTAGACTTAGATATAATTTATAGAGGCTGCTAAGGAACTTAGATTGTCTTTTTTTTAATCCAGTTCGTCATCTCTTTAAGAAAATCCATACGGTCTACGTATTCTTGTTATGTCTATCATTTTATCTCATCCTATCTTCTTTGACTAAATGAATAAATTAAATGTTCGTTTCGCCTTTTGGAAATCATCTGTCTTAATTTTAGCAGCCTCGATAATGTAACTGTAGAGGATGTTTATTAATTGAGTGCCGAGATACTTAAGGGGTGCAAAGACTAGCCTGTCTTATAATAACAGGGGCATTTAGAACTACGCCCGCAGCAGCAATGGAGATACTGCTAGGTCTTCCTCCACTACACCTTGTGGTAGAGAAGGAGGCAAAGGCGGCGGAATACAAACTGTTTACTAATGGATTAGGATGGGAACTTTCGAGAAAAGGACACCACACTATTATATTATTAGAAAAATTAAAACAAAATCCGGTACTAAGAATGCCATCGGATAGAACGCCCATTATTCACGACTTCAGAAAATCTTTCGATATTCAAATACCAGAAAGGGCCAAAAGCCGTAAAAATAGGGAAAACAAAACGAATCAATCTGGTATACAGACGGTTCGAAAATGAAAAACAGCACAGGAGCTGGGATCTACCATGTGAACTCAGGTAGGACAATTAGTCTGAACCTGGGGTCACTGACAACACCAGGGTGAACTAACAACAATATTTGCCTGTGCTAAAGTCATGCTAAATGACTCCCTTAGAGATAAGAGGATCTTTATCATGACATACAGTCAGGCAGCCCTTAAAGCACTGAAAAGGGTAGGAGTTGGCAATCAATAGTTGATTGCCAAGAGTCCCTTCAGGCCCTGGCAGGACATAACAAGGTCACCCTTGAATGGGTTCCAAGACATGAGGGAGTGTTTGGAAATGAGACAGCGGACCTTCTAGCAAGGAATGGAGTGGAAAAAACTCTTATTGGACCAGAACATACATGTTGCATCTCATACCAATATGTTAAATGGGTGTTAAATGAACAAATAAATAGAGAACACCATAGGCTCTGGTTGGAACTTCCTGGACTTAGACAGTCCAAAAGATTCATAGAGGGGCCATCCACGAGCAGACAAAATCAACTGCTAATCCTTAGCAGAAGCGACCTCAAGGCCGTAATAGGACTCCTTACGGGACACTGCGGCCTTAGAATACACCTAAATCTCTTAGGGATATCTGATGACTCCCTATGTAGAATATGTGAAGAGGAGGACGAAACTATTATTCACATACTATGTCACTGTCGGAACCTTAAATGGGAATGGCAATGGTACTTCGGGGTATAATATCTGGAACCTGAAGAAATCGCGAAAGCGCTCAACAGTCATATTCGTGAATTCATCAAGAAAATCAATCTGATAGAATAGAAACTGTGAGGGGTACAATAAGCCTAGAGAATAAGTACAAGTGAGCTTTGAAACGCGCCCTAATTCAGATAGATAGATAAGGTTTTGAATCCTTGAGTGATTTTAAGAAGAAAAGTTAATATCAACATATTCGTAAACCTCTTAATTTTTGAGATACAGCGTGTTGCAGTTTTAAGATAAAAATTATATTTGTGCCATAATTTTGTTATCACTCGAGATATTTTTATGAAATTTTGTACACGCCTTTGAATCATTAAGTATCATTTTTTTAATTTAAAAGATTTTTATACGTCATTTGAACTGAATATTTTTAAAGAAAAAATGGTACGTCACTGTTTTTTCTAAAAACAAAAATTATTCTTAAAATCCTCATTTATTTTTAAGATAATTTAGTCTATCGGCGCACCATTTTCGCATAAAAAAATAAAAACTATCAAATGTTTTTTCTTAAATTAAACTGCTGTTGATATTTTGATGAAATTTGGTGGACACTTACCATGCGTGGAAAAACTTCTTTTGGAGCAAAAATTAATGTTATACTCCCACTAGTGACGTCCACGTAGAGAATATTTGGATAAAAAAAACCGGTACTCCTCTGATTTCTTAAATTCTATTTTAAAAATCGCGATTCATTTAGTAAAACGACAAATTTAAAATATTAAATCTAAAGCAAAATGAAAAGAGAATAAAAACAAAATGAAGAACTCAAATTATTTAGAGCAATTGTTGGAAGTGTCCTTCACCAATATGTATGCAAGCATCTACTCTCCTTTTCTTCGCATAGATGACGCACATTTTTGAAGATTGCTGGGACATTTTTTATAATTTGGCGGCATACTATTATACGATGCTGTAACTCTTCTTCGGTTTAAATTGGCACTGCGTACACTAAGCAGATAAGTAGTCTCAAGTATTAAGATCAAGATATCTAGGTGGCCATGACTGCGTTTCTCCGCGACCTATCCACCAATTACAATAGGTGTGATTTAAAAATTTAGACGCCACGTCTATTAGCCAATCTTAATAATGTGTGTTTCATAGGTTGTGCGAAAATTTCTAAGGCAAAATATTTTCAAACTGAAATAACTTTATTCAAAATCCATTTTTACCTTACAACTAGGAATCTGTATAAAAACATAAATTAATTATTTAATAATATGTAGTGGTCGATGCTGCTCCATAAGCCTCATGTTCCTACGGACGTTCCTCATAAGTGTTTGAGTATCCTCAGCGTCAAATTTTCGAACATTAGAAGTCATAGTAGGTCTCCGTTTTGAGCAGACCATCCATTGTCGTACACTTT
This sequence comes from Psylliodes chrysocephalus, assembly GCA_927349885.1. Classification (NCBI taxonomy): domain Eukaryota; kingdom Metazoa; phylum Arthropoda; class Insecta; order Coleoptera; family Chrysomelidae; genus Psylliodes; species Psylliodes chrysocephalus. The sequence continues at coordinate 54,697,097 of OV651815.1, read as the reverse complement.
TGGTTACAATAGTGCCTAAGGTAAGTTAGGAGTGTTATCAATTTTCGGAACGTATGGAATATTCTGTTGTCTAAGTCAGTTTTGCGTTTGTCTCGCATAATGACATGATGCCAAGTCGGTCCAAAATATTATTTCGTCAATAAAATTGGCCAACAACAGTTGTCAATATAGTACCTACTATTTAGTGCCTCGCCCCTAACATGACCAATATATGGCCTTTCAAAGCCCTATAAAGATATAGCACACCACACCAAATTTTTTTCTGCAAATTTTGCTTTTACCTTGAACCTTACATTGTCTGGACATTCTTCTATGTTATCTGTATAAAATCTATTGTTTCCTTTCATTTCGGAGTTCTCCAAAGTAAAATTCTTGTCATCATCAATAATAATCGACTTGTTATTTGCAAAGTCGAAGATTTCGGCAGCATCGTGGTATTCTGTTTTTTGTTCTTCTCACTATTCTACGGAACTGAAATGATGTGGTATTCCACTTTTCGGCAGATTTTGGCATGTAATTCCCTGTTCGCAATCTGCTGTGGTCCGGTATATGGTACTGACCGATATATCTCGGTCTTGAAAAATTGGAACAATTTTAACCTTAGGTATTTAAGTAAGTGTAGATATGATTGTCCATCAAGTCTTCTTGGGAGAAAAATGGGCTCATCAAATAATCATCAATAACGCCAGCCCAAACATTTATTGAGAACCGTTCCTAATGTGTTTATTCAACAATTGCATAAGGATTTTCATCCATCCATAAATGGTTATTATGGAAATTTACTATTGAGTTTCAAGAAAATTTCGCTCATGCGCGTGTAAAGGGAGAAAAGTAAAAAATAATAGTATTGAGATATATTGGTTCTTAAATTGATCCAATTTTCAGTTGAATTTTGTGAAAAAAAATATAAATTAAACCAATATTGATTGAGCAACACGTTCGTTTTGTTGTAAAGCTTAAAATATCATGCTTAACCCGAAGAAAAACATGTTGGTTAAAAAAACAAACATAACTCAGAATAAACAAAAAATTAATTCCTTTTACACAAATCATCATCTGAAGAAGCTTCATCTAAATCTGGTAAAGTGATATTTCTCTTAGTAGGTAGATTTTTTAAAAGCTGTGAAATAATTTATCGACCTAGGGAGTAGTTCGATCAAATTGTTTTTCTTCTCCTCTGATATACAGTTTGAATATTTGCATTTTAGAAGATCTGCAGGAAGAGAGGAGTTTGACCTCTTCTACAAAATATCTTTTTGAAAGATTCGTTTTCGTTGTGGCTATTTTTGTAGGAAAATATACAAATTATCATGATCATATACAGTTCTAGCTTGTAGACACAAGGCGAAATTAATAAAATCATCCTTTTTCATTTCCTGTACTTTCAACGTATGCTTTTTTACCACATAATCTTACCAACTGAAAGCAGTCCATGGAGTATTCGATAAGACACTCACAATGCTATTTTTATTTCTTAATAATTCTCGTGTGACCTTATTTTAAGAATGTGTGCTCAACTATCTCAAAATTTGAATTTTGCATCAAAGTCATAAACATCGTAACTATGTGATTATTTTTGTTCTGATCACCACAAGTATCCGAATAGAAGGTCACATGCTTAATATTCGGTGGTAAAGTCAAAAGTTCTTTATACAAACAAGAATTGACCTGATTTGAACCTCTACCAGATTGTGCTTCGTACCACATACAACAGGAAGTTCTGTTATTGGCGCAATTATACATTGTTAAGTTGTAGGTCCATAGTGGGTGCTTGTAAAACGCCACTGATGTGGTCAGACTTGAAGACGACAGGAATTGCTGCCAGACAAACGTGAATACGGCTTTGGACTCGTCTAGTTTTCCTGTTTCCTTATTCTGTTTTTTGCAGAATATGCATTTCCAGCTTCCTGTTGATGTTTGTTCAATTTTGATACTTTCTTTTTCTAGATGACATTTCGTATTTCTTATTATACACTGCATTTTGTCACATTTATAGCATGTGTCATTACGGAAATTTTTTATTTATATTTTAATTGTATATCAAATGGATTCGTAAACTTTTTTACCGACAGGGATTTGGGGCGAAATCCAAATTTTTTATTCGTCATAGAACCTTGTGAGATGATCTGTATCTGTAACCTGTGGAGGGTAGCTAACCCCCACGGCACTTAGGCCTCATTAGGCCTTTGTACATCTTCCTAAGATGATAGGCAACTCCTAGCTCGTGAGCCAGCCTACATATTTAATGTAGTTGACAACGTCGCCAAGAGGTGCTTCTCTTATATCGACCGGTGTTAGCCGATACTCGCTGAACACAAATCTAATAAATGAGAGCGTCGAGCAATCGTAAAGGATATGCTCGATAGTCTCATTTTCTTGTGATGATTCCGCACTTGGCAATGACTAGTCAGAATGCCTGTAACTAGGCGCAGATTCTGTCTAGTCATAGTCAAGTATTTGTTTGATGCAGTGTTGTCAGGATAACTTAGGAGCTCCCTTGCAACTCTGCAGTTTCTTGTTTCATCCCATTTTTCATTGAATTTTACAAGGGAATGTTCTATTATTAGGTCTGTTACTACCAATTTTGTTAGGCCAATAGAAGGGCTAGGTCCAAAAAGTATTTGTTTGGCTGTTTTCTTGGCTAGTGAATCAGCAAGACGGTTAACTTTCGATGTGGCGTGACCTTTGATCCATCTTAAAGTGACCACATTGTTGATGGATACTTCGGCCAAAGCTTAGTGGCATTCTAGTACTAACTCTGACTAAATTAGTGGTCTATTCAGGGTAAGTAGTACTTGTCTGCTATCTGCATAGATGAGCATGTTCCTTTCAGTGATATTGTTTCTGGTTATTTCTTTTGTTGCTATGAGAATCCCCGTTAGCTCTGTTTGAACTACTTTGGCACTTTTGCTATTATGTTTGGGAATCTGGAGTATATTTCACATCCTGAGCCTTGTTTTCTTTTAGAACCGTGGGTGTATACATGAATCGTACCTGCTTCTTTCGGCTCTTCTATTTGTTCTATTATAATTTTATATGGCTTATGGAAGATATATCTTGGCTTGAAGCAGTGGGAGCGTATCGAGTGCCTCCTGCCAAAAGCGACGTCTCGCCTTACCAGATCCTGCATCAGGTTCTGTGCTAACCGTGCGAAGGCGTATCATTTTTGTCAGAGCAACCTCCTTGATGTAAATATGTAAAGAAAGATAATTAAAGGACATTTTAGGAGATAACTCGCTTTGACTCGGATGGTACTTAATAATTTCTAAATGTTAGTTATGATAACTCAAGATAGGTTGCCTTTGTACATTAAAAACGAGTCTCGATTTACACAAAACTAAAAACTAGTACAAAGGAAAATATATTAATTTACCTTCTTTAGCACACAAATACCCTTTTATGTACCATCTTGTTTTTCGTAATTAACTCAAAATGCACTTTTTCGAACTTGGTCTCCCTTTGCACGCACATGAGCAAATTAGTTTTGAAGAAATCACTCACATAAATTAATGCGCAATGGAAAATCGATAGGGGGTAATGACTGGACTGTACTTGTTTGAAAAATTATCATCAACATTTTTCTACAAGTCATGTGAAACATTTTTCCCTTGCTAGTTTTCGGGTACTCCTCAATTTTATGTTAAATTCCTTCTTCAAGTACCGGTATTCTTACTGTTTATTAGACTCTAGCTCTGTGGTCTAATGTTAAAGTTCCGGTCTCGTAAAGACGTCTATGAATCCTAGAAAGTGTTCTCAGATCGGGTAGTATGCGATTTGGATACCGATCTTGGTATATCCGCGTGACTTCGTATGCATTTCCTTCTGCATGCCCATAAGTAAAATGCATGTCAGCTAATTCAGCTCCAAATGAGGATTTCAAAAATAATTTAAATTTTTGAAAAATCAGTGGCGTACCATTTTTTCTTTAAAAATATTTAGTTCAAACCCCGTACGAATATTACATTGTAAAAATTTAAAAAAACTTCTATTAAAAAAAATTCTCCTTAATGATCAAAAGGTTTGTTCAAAATTTCATGAAAATATTTAGAATGATAAGAAAATTATGAATAAGAAAGTAAGCTTAAAAATTAGGAGATTTACCATACATGTTGATATAAACTTTTCTTCTTAAAATCATCTAAGAATTCACACCCTTAAGTATCTTGGCACTCAATTAATAAACACCCCGTATACATCTTTTTTGATTTTCTTCACCTAGGTTAAAAACACTAATTATTGTTGCACATTCTTCATTGCAGAACCCGCACAGTTTTGTTTCTTGTGATTAATTAGGTGATCAATCCTGTATGTCAGAATATTTTATTTTATCAATTAGGTTATTAACATTTCACTAAATTTTGTTGGCATTAAATGGATATAGTAAAACTTAATTGTAAAAAAATATAATTTCTATTAAGGTAGTAGTGAAGTAATAATATACACGTATAGCTGACAAAAGACTACATGTAAAGATATACCAGGAGCAATAATAAAATGTTGATATAGTAAAACAAATATTAGGTACATGATTTTGAGATAAAATTACACATTTGAAGTCAGCGTTATGCAGATTTAAATAATTATTCATATAGTAGTAGATTTTTATATATTACTTAATGCCAATAATAAATATTTAAATAATAAGTATGATTCCTTGTGATATATAGAAAAAAAGAAAGTATTCGTGAATTAAATTACTTGAATATACAGTAATTTAAAAAATTATCGGCAATAAACGAAAATTGCTTTTTAAAGTCACAAGCTGTTGGTGTTAATTCTTGTAATTCTATGTAAAAACCGTCATGTCTCCTTTGGTCCTCCCGCCTATATATTTAAACAGCTTTTTCGCCAAAGTTTGTTCATTTGAAAAGAAATATTCGGCTTAGAATTTAGACAAACCTAATGGTTGTAAAGTCAAATATATTTTCCTTCTGAATAAACTGTAAATGTAGAAAAATAATATTATTTTTAAATATAATTCGTTAAATGTAACAAGCTTTTGCAAAGGTATATAAAAATAATTAAAGCAGCTTTATTTATTTACTCAAGTGCTTTTTATATAAAATTAAAAAGTATTACATAGATTATTCGTTTTCCAAGTTTATTAACTATCAAAGCGTTTATGAAAATTTCTAGTTCATTTAGAAACATAGATGTTACATAAAATTACTAAAATGATCAAATATGGGACCACTATTTAACTTATCAAAAGTGAGATATAATTTTAAAATATTTCTTAAACCCAATAATGATGAAGGAAACAAAAAACAAAATATTGCTGGTATAATAGGCAGACAAAATTTGACCCGCATATCACTTATATAGGTTAGGAAAAATATACGAACCATAGGGTATAGGCACGCCCATACCTTTATTTTGTGTATGACGCCAACATCTGCAAATTTAAATATCTACCTCCTCGCCTGCGTTTGATATTGCATACTTTTATCAATCATTATTTACAAGTAAAAATAATTTATCATTATTCAAATAACTCTTGTGTAGAAAATTTTAAAAACAAGTTTTATCTAGTTTTCCAACTGGGTACTACTCTTGTAAATGTTTTTCTGACTACCAATAATTGAGGGCCTTAGAATAAAAAGGGTATAAAACCTTTTTATCCCAACTTTTTTTGTTTCGCTAAAAAATCTTTAGTATACAAATAGGAATTTACTTTAAGAAATACAAAAAGTTGTAAACATTATTCGTAATCGGAGTACAAAATAAAGTCTAGATTCTCATTTTCGTTATTTTCTTTAAACGCGTCTTTTAATGCTAACTTCGGTCTTCCATCTGCTTTAGCAGGATATAAGCATCTGTTAAAAGAAAACTCTGGTTTCAGAGTACCTTTAATAAGAAAAGCAGAATGTCTCTGCATCCTTTGTAAAAAAGAAGTATTAAATTTCTCTCCATTTAATAGCACGTTTTTCTGTGTCTTTTTTTGGGTCGCTAATATTTTTCAACTTTCTTGTCCATTTCATTAACCGTTAATTTTTTACATGAACTCTTTATTACTTGTTTTTAGTATTCTGGAACAAAGACCTGAGGACTCTTTCGTTCTACCTTCTCTATGATACCAAAATCTTGATCACACTCCATAAATGTATGTTTTGGTTCCAAAAACTGGTGGTGAATTTCTTGAATTCTTGTAGCTTTGACCAAGTACATGAAAAGCTTAACAATATTTTAATTTTTATTCTGCCCTCCACAGAAATTGCTATAAGCACTAATGTTTGCAATATTTTATGGAATTTTATTAGTTACGTAATAAATTAGACACGATCCAATTTCTGGCGAGCCTCGCGAAGCAAATGTTTCATACCAAACGTACATGTCGGACTTTCATATCACGAAGTTATATATACAGAAGTTGTAAGTCCACAGTTGCCTTAGATAAAACTTTTTGAGGTAGTTAAAGGTGGAGTTGGTAAAGCCTGTTGAAGGTTGAAACAAATTACAAAAGTAACTGTTGAGTCTTTATTTAGATTTGAGTCTATTTGTTTTGAAGCTCGTGCCTTTTCAGTCTTTCTGTGATGAACCATCTGCCTTTGCGTTATTAACTTTATCTGCATTCTTAGAATTTGTAATAACATTATTAAAACTATCACACTTACTGCATTTATCAGAATTAGGTCGGTGGAATCTTAAATTAAACTCTGTGTTAAAAATATCTCGGTAATATGACTGTTTAGTAGGGTCAATTTTTTCTTTTCCTTACAGACTTCAATATACAAATCGTACATTTTTTCAATAGTAGACTCTGGTGATAAATACTAAGTATTAAAATTTGAATATCTAGATTAATAACTCCTATATTTTGGAAACATTTTAATGTGTTCAGTTACCAGTTTTCGTTTTCTTAAATCCATTTTGTTTTTTCTAGGACCTTGACCCCTCTTGTCTTTTCCACAAATGCCAACAGGGCTACTCTTTTTCCAAACAATAGTAACAATTTTGTTACTAATATCAGGACTGAAACTCTTGCCACTAACTTCCACTTTTTTCTTTGAACAGGCTTTATTATTCTAATACAAGAAGATAAAAACGAATTTTGTAAATATTTTTATTGCAGTTAAATCAACAACTATGTTGGTATGGTTTCAGTTCGAGCGGTGGATGAAGTTTGTTCTCGTGATAAATGTATGCCATTCCAGAATTTCTAAGAGATTTCTTCTCGTTTACTTTTCGTTTACTCATATTTTGTTTTTGTTTTCTCGTTCTTGATGGGGTTTTGTGATCTTTCTCTATATTTTCTGTTAAGTTATGTTATGTTGGGAATGGGGTATTAATACACTGCGACCTAAAATATCTATTGTGCCCCCTTCTGTCGCCAATGCACCAAGAAAATGTGTCAGTGCCTATAACGACCCTTCCAGTCCTATTTTCTAAAGGAAGTGTAGGATTTGGAGTGGCTTCGAGTTAGGTAAATCTCTCTATTTTATTTGATATCCTCCTAGGTATAGTGCCCTTGAATTCTGGGGTAGTACACATTTCATCCTCTTCCTTATAGAATCTGCACTCACTATCCTCTACTACTCTCAGTTTACTTAGGTGTCTTCTTAGTTGGCAATGCCCGGTAAGGATCCCTGTTACAATACGTAGCCTGTTCTTGCTCAGGCAGATACAGGTTTTCGATTTTTTCTAGTTATAATCACCTAGAATTATCTTAGCCTATCTCAGCCCCAAGAGATTTGTTCCAATTATTGGTTCTTCTATTGCTTATTTCTTTTTCAATCTCTCCTAATATTATGTTACTGCTGATACCGCAGAACGTCTTAGGTCCTACAAAGGGTGTTTGAGCCCCTTTCCTTGCAAGACTATCTGCAATCTCGTTACCCTGTACCGCGTTATATCCCGGAACCCAAGTGAGAGTAACTCTATTTTTCTCGCCTAGCTCATTTAATTGTTCTAGGCATCTCCAGGACCATTTTTGAGCTGATTACGTAAGAGCTCAGCGCTTGAAAGCTGCTTGACTATCGGACATGATGATAATCTCTTGTCTATGATAGTTTCTTTCGATGTTGAACTGGATACACTTCTCGATGGCGTGAATTTCCGCCTGTAAGATTGTTGGGTATTTTCCCAAGCTTTCGGAGTGCTTGGTTCTAGGCCCATACACTCCTATTCCAGTTCCTTCTATGGTTTTGGAACCGTCCGTATATCACTGAACAGCACGTCTTTCGGTTGCAAGCGCGATGGATTCTTGGCTCCATTCTTTCTTGCTCTGCGGTTTTTAAGTATTTCACAAAACTGTACTTCTTTAGCATTTCGTCCTGGGGAATGTCCCAGGTATCTTTAGTCCTGAAGCAAGTAGACTTTCGCCTGATTACTCTGTTCCTGATCATTCTATAACGTGTCCTTTTTGCCACATTCTCTATCATCTCGTTCTTGATGGGCTTTTGTGATCTTTTTCTATATTTTTTGTTGCCTCTGCATCTATTTTTTGTGCACTTGACTTATCTTCAAACGATGTTGAATCATTTTCAGGAACGTAATCACTTGTTTCTTCTTATTCGTACAGATTATTAATATCAGCATCTTAAAAAAAGCGCTAAGAATAAACATAGCCATAAAAGATAACAGTTTAAAGCTTTCTTACCTTCTGTATATAAAGTATTTATAACAAAATATAAAGGGGAACATGTAATACTCAGATCACTAAAAATTCCTTACAATAACGCGAAATAACTCAAGTCGATAAAATGTACCTTGCACAACTAACTAAATAATGGCCCAAACCGAATTTTGTCTGAAATAAATAGGGTACAAGTTACGCTTGTACCTGTTTTGCTCTCACCAAACTGTAGGCATTCTTTACATAGTATTGCTACTTACCAAAAGATGGCAGTCTAGGTCAATATATCACTTGAATCTGTTTTGTACCAAACAAATATCAATTTTAAATATTCATATATGCTATTATCTCCAATCCAAAAAAAATCACTTGTACCCCTTTTATTCCAAGGCCTTCAGTTAATACCACAAGTGTATTAATAAAATTAATATTTTTATTACATATCATCTATCATAATATACATAGAAACATAAAAAAATAGAATATCTAAGTAAACTTAATTCGATGCAACTTCCAACACCCCCACACAACGAATCATCTTTCTGCTCCCAAAGTCCAATTGCTCTTCGAAATTTCTGAATAGCTTCTTTTGTTAGTGGTTTGGTCCATCTGCTGTCACATTTGAGGTGTGTCAATATTCTAGATATATTATCCCAGTATTCACTATATCTTTTAAATAATAATATTTTACATCGATGTGTTTGGTCCTTTAATTGAATTGTTCTTCACTGGCAATTTTAATACATTCTTGGCTATTTAAAACACAGGAGTAGGGTCTTCACATCCAATGTCAAAGATCAAAAGTAAACCTGTATCCATATCAATTATTGGCTAGCTAGAGATGCAGAAACATATTCGGACTCATTCGAAAATAAAGCTACTGTGACCTTCTTCTTACCGGTTCATGAAATAGGGTTTTTTCCAACAACAAATATGATTTCACTTGTTGATTTGCAGAATCATCACTAGCCCACTCTGAGTCAACATAATAAGTCTGAGCTGGAGTTCAGTTTCACTTTGAAATAACTTTTTTTTTTCAGGTATTGCAAGGCTCTTTTAACAGCTTCCCAGTTTATTTGTCTTGGTGTACTTAATTGATAAATAGTTAACTGACATTACAATATCAGGTCCAGTCTTTGTAGATAAATATAGAAGTACCTCCACGGTTTTTTGGTAATTCTCGTTATTTGGTAACAAGATTAATTCTTGCATTATTTTGTAATAATTCAGGTTCATTGGAGTATAATACTTGATTAAATAATAATAAATTTATCTTCAATTGGTGACTGTATTTTCTTTTCTTGATTAAGCAAGTAACCATTGTCTTTTTCGCGTTAAATTGTTATTCCCGAGAAAAAAAAATTATATCACATAGATCCTTTATGAAAATGGTTGTTCGATTTTTCTCCTAGATTCTTAATAACAGATGGGACTCTATGGCATATCATGATGTCGTCTACATAAATAAGAAGATAGTAATTTTTCTTCTTTTTAACGATTGAACACAGATCATTGCAGCTTTTTTGAGATTAATCCCTAGGAAAGTTTTTTTTTTTTAGTTTGTTATTCCAAGCTCTGACAGCCTGCTTCAAGCCATAACCAGATTTTTGCAATCTGTATACTAAATTTTGTTTGTCTGAGCCTAAAAAACAGCTTGGCTGTGTCAAATAAATGTTCTCTGTTGAGAAGAGCTGTTTTTAGAACATAGTGTATTATGGTCAATTTAACTACAGCAGCAATGATAAGAGTAATTCTAAATTTCTATGTATAACTCTTTGCTACCAGTCTTGCTATGTTTTAAAATAAGAAATATTTCCAGTACTGCCTGTTTTAACAACCCATTTAGAATCTATGGGTTTCTTATTTAAGGGTAATTTAGTAAGATACCAAACTTGTGATAATAAACTTAATAAACAAAACCAAAAACAAGTATCATCCAAACAGCGTTGTATGAAGAATAACGATGAAGATATGTGTTTCTGTGTTTGTAGGTTTCTAGACTTAGGTGCTGCAAGCCATATGAGTTTAAACAAGAAGTTTTTCGATCATTAATTGTAGTTGAGAGACCGGATTCCAATCCTACAAAAAACCATTTGAATTTATTTACATGGTTCTCTATAAAATTTGAAGGATGACATCCACATTATAAAAATCGCCATACGTTACCGTTTCGATGATAGAGGGTGGAGTTTTCCGGATTTTCCTCACCTATAAGTCAAATGGCACCATATATCATCTTTAAGTCGCTCCGGAGCGCCACGGCAAATAATAATAACCGTCCCTTCCCCGGACAAGCTCAGCTTTTGGAGTCAACATTCACTCGTAAAGGGGTGAATTAGGGAGAGTAGTATTAATATAATCTTTAATCTTACAATGATAAAATAACTGTTGCCAATGGTGAAAAACTACTGTTCGCAGGTATTGGAGATGGATTTTTTAATTTCTAACTATTCAATGAATACAGGAAAATAAAAATTAGAAAAACATTGTTTTCCATAGTTTACAATTTTATTAAGTAATAAATACACTTGTGGTATTAACTGGTAGTAAAGAATACATTTGCAACAACAATTGTCCATTGATTTTACTTACTTGATGCAGATGGCCTTACTATTTTCACTATTAAACTACCCACTTATTCTTTCGTAACCACCATTAATGTATACTAGTGCATTTGATGCTTTTACTTATTCCATTAGAGACTGAAATTGAAAATATCTCTATTACTTGCTGATGAGTCCTAGGAAAGGACGAAAGTGGTCCAATAATGACTTTCTCAGTAGCAATCAAAATCAAAGGTAGAGTGTTAAAATTAAATTTCTGTCTTTTCTTTGAATTTAATTCAATGCCTGCAGCGGTATTATTATCCAAAAAAATAGTTGTTTTCCGAAGTGAAACGGTCGCTCGTATTTTGTGTGACATGTCGCTTTGATAATTTTTATTTAAAAAAAAAATTGTTAGTTATTATATTGCTTTGGTAATAAAATAAAGTAAAATTCTGATTTTTGAAGTTTCTATATGCGTGTCGGAATACTTTAAGGTTTATTTTCCCAAGACCAATATATCAGTGCGGATGCATTGTTTGTTTTGCAATGAAGGATTTGATTCTTCGGTTAAAATATGTTTTAAAAGTTTTAATTTTTGTTTTCCCGATTCTTTATAAGTTTTCAGAACTTCCTTCATCTGAAATTATCCTTGAAAAATGTTTATTGGATTTGCTGGACTTTAAAGAAATGGTATCCATGTTGTTTTAGATATTTTTCTACTAGAGCAAAGTTAGCTGATTTTAACAAATGAGGCAGACTTCAAGTTCTCGATTTTCACGCTCTTTATCAATTCGCCCTCTTCTTGCTGCAAATCTTTTATTATCAGGTTTATAATGACATATGATATTCTTAGAGTTTTTAGCTAATGTATCGGTTAATATGTACAATTTGTAGAATGGTAATCTACAATTAATAGAGATAGGTGAAACTAGACCATATGGCTCGTATACTTTCTTCCTAATCTGTATAGCTAGACAACATGAAAACCTAACCAAACTAACAATAAACATTTATGGTATAGCTCACTTTTGTAACACCTGTGTCCACATTTTTTCAATCGTCAATCGGTCATAGAACAATAATATTGGTATTCTTCTCTTCTTTGTGCGAGTTATTTTAATTTTTGTGAATATTTCTTTGTTAAGAGCACAAATAAAAAACACGTGCTTAATAATATTGCCAATACTAATAAAACCCTACTCTATTATTGTTTTTTGAGAGAATTATATTTTCTTGTCCAAATATTTATTTCAGTCATTTAGTTTCTATAATTTAATATAAAGTATTAAATCGTACTGTAAAGAAATTCAGTATTCCTATACAGTTCTGACTATATTTTATCCATTTTTTTAATATAGATATTTTTGATCAGATTGGATAAAAGGCTAAAGTATATTAGGTATAAATTAAATTGTATAATTTTTATTAATTTCCCATGATTACTAGAGAAAACTGCACATCACCACAGATCTAGTTATATACGTCATAAAATGTCCATTAACACAAAAACACATTCACTACATTAGTTCTAGAGGTAGAAATAAGTTTACTTTGTTATAACGTTTATAAATATAAAAAAATGTGGCTTTACAAACAATTGAGAAAAAAATAAAAATTACACGATTCATAGTATTACCTTGTAAATTTAAATTTACATTCTAATATACGACACAAAATTATTTATTTTATTAATAATAATTTCAAACAGGTATTAACGGTTAGAATTAACCCTGCAACAAATTTAAATCCCTTCCCTGGAGTACAGAATACTTAATTGTACCCCTAGGACTACAGTCATTACTCAAATAATTGTATATCAAGATTAATTTACTTTTTATTTCTGTTGCTCTACATGAACGGTGCTGCATGATTGTGCTGCTTTATTTCATCTTGCTTTGCCGCTTGTCTTCTAAAAATCAGTAATAACTAGTGCATTATTTTAAAACGCAGCAACTCTGCTTGATCAGCATGCTTGACTTTTGACCTTATCCCTTTACATATCCCTTTTTATTGAAATGACAGATTGTATGTAGCTTTCTTGCGATGAAAAAATGACAAAGTCCAACCAAATTGATAGTTTAACCGAATAATGTATAATAAGGTTTTTCATTTGAAGTTCTAATTTTTGTATCTATCCGTATTTTGAATTAATTTTTATAAAACAAGAAATAAAAAATATGCTTGTGTACCGCATTGAACATTATTTTTTTTTTAATTTAATTTACCATATAGGTAACAATGGTGGAAATGTTTAATAAAATTTTAGGAATCTGTTGAATTTACCCTTAAATTTTGTGTTTAATCCCCAGTTTTTGATTGTTTCCTGCAATATTTGATCTTCCAGATTTACTCTGATTTTTTTTTGAAGTTTCAAAATTTAATAACTTTTTTGCAGAGTAGCAATCATTATATTACTCATATTTGAAACTTCAACTAATTAAGTGGAAGATAATAAGTAATAAGTAGGTACTCTCAAACATACAAAGGTTACATGTAAAAATATACAGGGCGTGTCAATAAGAACTCGCAGGTCGAATATTTTGGAAAGAAATAGATATGTTAATTCTAAAAAAAAACAGTTTGTAAAACACTAAGAGAGCTTCAGTTTTAAATATAAGTTGATTTTAAATGTCAATGGTGCCGCGTTTGAGAATTTTATTTTCAAGAATCCAAACATTGCTTTTTCCAACTAATTAAAATTCTACTAACCCATATTTTCGGAAACAATTTAATTTATATCCAAAAATTGCAGCTCTGCAAATTGGATTTTACAGAATGTTTTCTTTACCAAAATATTCAGCCTGTACGTTTTTATTTTTACACCCAGTATATTACGTTTCAAATTTGATAAAACGTTATAGGAGGTATTCTTATAACAAATGATTTGTTCTTTTAGTATAAACCAACAACGAAATACTACCAGACTAATTTTGTTTACAAAAATCGAATTACAAACATTTACGGTGTCATCCACGTAGTTGTGTCAAAATTATTATTGGAGAGTATGGAAGAGTATTGTTACAAGGATTATTTGTTTGCATTCTTAATGCCATTTATTATCAGTTTAATATATTTTTTCTCGTTGCAACTATTATAGTTGTATAGTGTTTATCAGGAAAGTACGCAATTCATTTTAAAGTGTGATAATAGCGTAAAGCAAGCCTAGTAGACCTAACTACTAACTCATACATGAAACGCATGCTCGTTCCTTAGATAAACATACTCGCACAAACCATTTCCTCTCAAACTAGCAGCTGCCTCTATCTTTCTAATGCGGCAGCCGAAGCGACAGCTCTGTCTGCGTAATAATAAAGACAATCTAAATAATTGTAATGATAAAATGTCTAGTAGTTTTTTCTTCATTGGAGTGAACACTTTATCATATTAATTGTATGCCTCAGTGTGCCATGTATATAAAGTAATTAAAGTTTAGGTTGTCAAAATTACCTGCTATCAAAATAGCATTTCTGTTTACGTCTCATTTCAGCTGCAGCTTTTGTTTAGCAACTGAATACTCCTGTCTCCTCATTTCTACTGGTATAGGTTTCTTCTATATTTTGCTTGCTGCAAAAGGGTTTATATCTGGACCTTAGAGCCAAAGAGTATTAAGTCCATTTTACAAAATTTTACAGGAGAGCTTGTTGAAGCTTTTGACTGCCTATATTTTTAATTGGACTTAATATTGATTTTAAAATTGTATCTGAAAAAATAAAAATAATAAGCTTACTTAGCACCAATAGAACAGCAGGATAAATTATGTAGGTGTAACCAAAAACTTGAAAATGAAAACATGTGGACTTATTAATCTTTGGCTCTGAGGTCCAGATATAGCTTCGTCAAAATATGATGTGTACTAGAACATGTTTTACAAAAAAACAAAATTTTTGTCACTTCTGTTACAGAATTGTTTAAAATACTATAAAAATATTTTAGTTTAAATCAATCATATACAGGGTGTTTTAGAATAAAGTACCGTAACCTATGGGATTTGTAGATCTTAACTAATTATTAAGTAAAGCTAAATATAGTTTTCCTGTAAATGTCCCAGTTTTATTATACAGGGTAATAAAGTGAATTTATTTAATACATAATTTTCTAAATATCTTTCCATACATTAAAAACTTTAACTTAAAAATATGTACCTGTTATTATTAACTAATTTCGATAAATTACGTTAACCCATTGGTATCGAAACAAGAGCTAAAAAAATAGTTTTAATCCAACTTTTGGAACACCCTATATTTCATAAAAGTTGGGATTCATAATTGTTATTCCTCGCCTAATTTAATGATGACTTATTAAAACTAGTTTCGTTATCGGAAAAACATCTATTAAAAATTAATGCCAATAAGTCCCATGCTATTATTTTCGGAAACGAGAGCACTAAATCATTAGCAAGTTTTTATAGGATCAGAAAAGTTGGCTTTTAGTAGTCATTGTAAAAATCTAGGTATTTATGTTGACTCAAAGCTACATTTTGATAAACACGTGAGTGAAAAAATTAAGAAAGCTTATTACTCTTTAAAATTAATCTATCCGCACAGGTCTGAAATGAACATACAAACAAAAAAACTGTTAACAGATTCACTTGTACTTTCGCACTTTAATCACTGCGACGCCGTATACGGACCTTTCTTTAGGAAAATAGACTCGTACCGCATTCAAAAAGTGCAAAATTCGTGTTTGCGCATGATTTATGGTATACGCAAAAGAAATCTGATATCACACAAACTTAAAGAAATAGGATGGTTAAGTATGTACAATCGTCGTAAACTTCATACCTACTGCTATTTCTATAAGATTCTTAAAAGTAAATATCCCCCCTATTTATTTAGAAAAATCATATTTAGAACAGATGTGCACAACCTGAATCTAAGAGTAAAAAATCCTATTACCATACCAGCACACAACAAGGACCTATATAAATCATCTTTTTCTTATCAGATTGCATCTATTGGTCACCTCATGGATATACCAAGTTTCTCTCTTTCGTTAAGAGCCTTTAAAAAAAAGCAAACGAACAAGTTGTTTCTGCAACAATAGTCTCCAGCTATATATTATATTTGTGCACACACTAGAGAAAAAAATAAATGATTATTACATCATAATTAAAATATTTTAATTGTATTATTCTTTCGTGGTTAAGATTTTTTTGTATTAGGTTTGGAAATAAAAAATGTTAGTTAAGGTCTGTAACTTCATACATATAATTATTTAATTGTTGTATTATTATTATTATTATTTGTATTACTTTTTATTTTAGGATGATGAGGAAGAATTGGTCTCTAGACCTATCATCACTCCTTTTGTTTACTAGTGGTTTTCTAGATATAAGTAAACGAATGATTATATATTTTTTTATGGTAAACAATAAACGATTTTTTATTATTATTATTATTATTATTATTTATTACAATAAAAGGAACTCTTTCACTTTCGAGATTGTTAGGTTTTAGTCCTACTCTAATATATGTACATTATGAAATTTAAAAAAATTACTTTTTTATTAATAATCAATATTACATTTATAATAAAAGGTGCATTAATTAATGTGACCATTAAGTCCATAAAATCTTGATCCAGTTAGATAATGAAGTTTTTAATATTCATATGAAATCGGCTCTTGATAAAATTGTACATAGGTTTCATTTGAAGACATTGGAAAGGCTATGCTTAAGGTACATAAGGGATGCGGTGATTCCAACACCATCACTACACGCAAACGAACATGCGTACACCCCAGGCAGATCTATTGATTCAGGCCTTCATTTAGTTGCTAAACGGATAGGAAGATCTCTGGACAATAAGGAGTTCGCCTTGGGTGTTTTCATAGACATAGAAGGTGCTTTTGATAAAAGCACCTTCCCAAAGATAATACACTTACTAACCAAAAGAAATGTTCCACAAATGGTTAGTGGGTGGATACATAACATGCTCTCAAAGCGAGCAGTAAACATAAGTGTAGAAGATGTAAATATAAGAGGCTTGGTTGCGAGGGGATATCCACAGGGAGGGGTGCTATCACCTCTACTGTGTAATATGGTCCTCAAAACCTTTATCAGCCGCTTCAATAATGACAGTCACTACACAATGGCATATGCAGATGACCTGGTTATTCTGCAAACAGGGAATTTTGAGAACATACTCTGCGAAAGAATGGAAGAGCTCTAAAAATTATAGAACAGTGGTGCAAAGACCACTCACTGTCTATCAATCCTAAGAAGACAGAAATGGTCCTTTTCACAAGGAAAAGAATGAACATAAAAATAAAACCTCCAGAACTCCTAAACACAAAACCAAACTTTGCAACAGAGGTGAAGTACTTAGGTCTCACCTTTGACAGCAAGTTAACATGGAACTCGCATTTAGAAAACAGAGTTAAAAGAGCATACATTGCTTATGAACAATGCCACAGAAGCATGTGGCGCACCTGGGGTTTCTCCCCCATAAGACCTATGCTAACATACGGTGTAGTCTGGGTACTGGTAAACCCAAAAATTAGCAGCTATCCGTAAAATAAAACAAATTCAAAGAACAGCATGTCTCAACACAACAGGAGCCATGAAAACAACACCGACTAGAGCCATGGAAGTCATTCTTAGTCTCACTCCCCTTGATATATACATCAAGGAGGTTGCTTTGACGACAATGTCACGCCTCCGCACGGTCGGAATAGAACCTGATGTAAGATCTGGTGAGGCGAGACGTTACCTTTTTTTCCAGGAGGCGCTCGATACGCTCCCACTGCCTCAAGCGAACATAAACTCCATGTCACCGAAATATATCTTTCATAAGCCATATAAAGTTATAATAGAACAAATAGAAGAGCCGGAAGTGGCAGGTACGATTCAAATCTACACCGACGGTTATAAAACAAAACAAGGCTCAGGATGTGGAATATACTCCAGAATCTTACACCTAAACATTAAATGGGCTGTGATACATAGTGCCAGTGTAGTTCAAACAGAGCTAACGGGGATTCTGATATAAAGAAATAACCAAAAAGAATATCACTGGAAGGAACATGCTTATTTATACAGATAGCAGACAAGCACTACTCACCCTGAACAGACCATGAATTTATTCTGGGTCAGTACTAGAATATCAAGAAGCTTTGGCCGAAGTATCCATCAACAATGTGGTAACCTTAAGATGGATTAAGGGTCACGCTACATTGAAAGGTAACCGTCTTGCTGATTTACTAGCTAAGAGATCAGCCAACCAAATACTTTTTGGACCTGGCCCTTCTATTGGTCTAAAAAAATCGGTAGTAACAGACCTAATCAAAGAACATTCCCTTGTGAAATTCAAGGAAAGATGGGATTAAACAAGAAACTGCAGAGTTGCCAGGGAACTCTTAAATTATCCTGACAACACTGCGGCAAACAGATACTTAACTATGACTAGACAGAATCTACGCCTAGCCACAGGCATTCTGACTGATAATTGCCAAGTACGAAAGCATCTCCATATCATAGGACTGTCAAAATCCGCACTCTGCAGAGGGTGCGAACAAGAAGATGAGACCATCGAGCATATCCTTTACGATTGCTCAACGCTCTCATTTATTAGAAGATTTGTGTTCGGCGAGTATCGACTAATACCGTCCGATATAAGAGAAGTACCTCTTGGCGACGTTGTCAACTACATTAAATCTGTAGGCTGGCTCACGAGCTAGGAGGTACCTATCATCTTGAAAGGATGCACAATGGGCCTAATGAGGCCTAAGTGCCGTGGGGTAACCCACCCTCCACACGTTACAGATACATATGTTTGAGTAGGACTAAAATCTTAGAAATTAAATGTTTCACAGAGATCAACCAAGAGTCCCTTTTTTGTAAAAAATTGCGTTAGAAGTAATTATTAATCTTAACTTTCATGAAATATAGGTTGTTAATTTTTTTCTACGGTTCTACGCCAATAGGTTATCGCAATTTATCAAAATAATGACAATTAACACATAAATAGTTAAAATCTTTATCGCAATGAAGATATTTAAAAAATTATGTATACGTGAAATTCACTATATCACCCTGTAGAATAAAAACTTGTAATTATATTTTGCTTTTCTTATTAATTAGTTAGGATCTAAAAATATGTTTACCGTACTATATTTCGAAATACCCCGTATATGTAAGTATTTAGATATCAGCAATGATACAAACATTATTGTTGGTTGTTGAGATAGACTAATAAAATATTTTAAAGAGTAATGTCATAAGTAAGTACGATTTAGAGAGAAAGTTAATTTAATTTGGAATTATTGAATATTAACAAAACTAAGAAGCTTGTTATGCAATACAAACTGCCAGTAGACTGTCAAGTTTTTAGCAGAACTTTTGAGTGGGCTCTTGTTTAGAAATAGCAAGCTTATATCTATAAAAGTGTTGAGAACGCTATAAATGGAGCTCACATTATATTATATCTCACACCAGTATAGGTATTTCAAAATATTCAATAGTAGTTGAAATTTACTTTTTACTTAGATAAGAAACTTTAAACTTTCTGAGGCAGAGTAGTTTCTTTCCCAAACTCCAGTATCTGCTACCTAATGGCTAATATTCTCATTTCATTGATATTACTCCACTTTTTCTGAAACATTCCCTAAAATCATTTTACTTATGTGCCTTACCCAACTTACTTGACTATTTCTTAACTTCGTCATAATCGGTTCCCAGTTTGGTCACTCTACATTTTCTACAATTTCCTTGATGTATTATATCTTTGTATCGGTTGTTTGGATTCACATTTCTTCAATCATAAGTAATAGTTATTGACTCGACACTTTTAATTACTTTCTTTTATATATCTCTCAATTTCTCCAATTTGCGAACAAAAGATCTGTCTCTGGGAAGGTTTGGTATGTCTAAAGGTTTGCGACATACAATGTATTCTAAAATACGTAAAATGTAATAATGGATTAAATTTAAATAATTTATGTTGAACACAATATAAAAATATTTATAAATTGACAGGTTTGACAACTACTATTTTGAATAAAAATAGCGTTCAAAATAGAAGAGTATGGCGCAACCACATACATTGATTTGGCGCAACCCTCTAATATATACGATAACTTCCTACTGGCAGCTATTGTTTGACAGGGTGACAGAGCGCTGGAATGCCTAATTACTTTTGTCATAAAGACTTTCCTTTACCTTGTAAGAAATTAGTTACCTTATTTGCAATAAAAACTACTATTAATTTTTACTGGTATTCACCTATTCTTACTTCTATTCTAAGTATTCTATTTTCCGGCCAATGCCACGTTGTTTAATGTCTGACTGTGTGGTCACATCGAAACAGTTTGTTGCTACCTTAACCTAACAGCTTTTTTTTCTTTAAGCTCAAGATCACAGCAATCTGAAGGTTAGTTCAAAAAATTTAAAGGAAATATGTTAAGAATTATTCCTTCTTACTTCTTAAGTATATGCAGTGTGGAATAGCCAAATGGAATAAATTCGGTAATATATAAATGTTTTAGGAAAAATACTTGGACACGTCGATTGGTTTTTTTAGTTGTGCATTTTATTTTAACAATAACTTTTTAAACAGTGGACAATACCAACTCTTTTATTTTAAATGCAACACCCTGTATAGTTTTTAATTTTAGATTGTTGGCGACCATATTAATGGCAATTTGAATGGCGATAATTATTTAGCACTGCTCCAAAATAATATCGTGCCAACTTTAACTAACTTATCTTCTCTGTGTTTAACTGGAAAGTATTGGCCAAATAAAAAACTACCTTTAGTAGTAGAGACTTTTTTAACTACTATTGAAATTCCATTATGGTCCTTTTTTCAGCTTTAACAACTCCATTGAAACTATATATTAAGAAAAATCTGTTGAGTGAAAACCCTCTAATGATTAAAAACGCATTTAAAGAGGATTTAATTAAAAAATTCAATACATTTGAAAACATATATACGAACGGATTTAAAATTGGGAACCAATTAGGATGTGCAATTTTGTATCCTAACAAAAATTATGAAATTACATTTAAACTCCCAGTACAATGTTAATATACAGTGCTGAACTTGTTGCTATAAAAGAAGCTTTTAAATGTCTTCAAGAAAATAAATCTAAGTATGTTATATTTGCTGATAGTAAGAGTGCAGTAGAATACTGTGCAAAATGGAACGTTACCTGTCCTACCAACTATTTAGCCTCAGATATTCTTAAGCTTAACTACCAGTGTTTGGAACAAAATAAAGAAATTTCGTTGGCTTGGATACAAACTCATGTAGGTATTACTAACTGTGGGGTACATTATCTGAAAGAATAACTAGTGGACTGTAACTGATAGGGCTTTACTGGTAGGTCCTGAAATGGCGTGTAAAACTAAAACGATGCACTTAACTACTAAACACTTTTATTTACAACACAAAAACTATTTACACTATTTACAGTTGGGTTGAAGATATGGCCAGAAGCCAGACTTAAGGAAGATGCCCAGAAGGCAGAGCTTTACATACAATATATTATTTATAATGCAATAAAAATGCAATTTAATAATGGCTGCTACTACAGAACAGTTAACAGCTCAAAGTTAAGACACGAAGTGCAATAATCCTGTCTGAATGCAATTAAGCAGGAAGCCGAGTTGTCAAAAGTTATCAACTTGAGGTAATAAAAAAATCAAATGCAACAATAGTGGTGGAGGTTGTCTTCAACACTAACAATGAGAAAGTGGATTTTCTAGCAAAAAAGGCTACTGTTTCGGGACCTAATAAAAATATTAAAACTCTAATATCAGATTTTATTGCTAAATCTAAATTATCAATGTTTACAACTTGGCAATATGCATATCAATGGAAGAAAAAGGAAAGCAATACAAAAACATTTAACCTGATATTCCAAAGTGTCCATGGTTCAAAAACGAAATAAATAGGTCTTTTATCCAAGTTATTTGTTGTTTAAGAAGTAATCATGCTATGCATCCTGCCTACAACGAAAAATTTGATCCATCAGATAATAATTTATGTTTAAGTTGTGATGAAATTGTTGATTTCAATCACATAATTTTAGAGTGTGCCCTAAATTATCTAGATACTGACACAATGTACTTAGAATTAGTTAATATTGGTATACTTCTACCAATAAACATTGATGTTTTGCTTTCATTAAACGATATTAAAGTGTTTAAAATATTGTATGAATTTGTTAAAAAAAAACTAATACAAGATTGTAAATAGCTGAGCTAGCCTAAAAATATTGTAAACCTAAAACGAAAAAATAAAGTAAATGATAAAACAAAAAAGACACAAAGAAAAAAGAAAAAACCAAAAATAATACAAAACAAAAAAATATAATTGCAAAATAAACAAAAATACATATAATTAAAGATATTTATAGAATTAGTTACAAACTGAGGTATTGTGATAGCTGTAAGATAAAATATAATAATGTAATTATGTAACAATAGTGGATAAAACAATTAAAGAATTATGGATTACTACAATAGTCTGGCCTTTTGGTTTTATATAATGCCATTATTAAAAAAAAAAACTTTAACGGACTTATATCCTGATCAAGCAAACCCACAAATTCCAGCGAATATGATTTGGTTTCAGCAAGATGGAGCATCGCCTCATGCCTCATTACCAAATCAATATCCGGTAGTACCTCAATCGAGTATTTCCAAATCGGAGTATAGGGAGGTGAGGATCGATGGAATGGCCAGCACGATCCTCTGATCTGACATCATTAGACTTTTTCTTATAGGGATATGTCCAAAGTATTGTATACAAAACTAAACTGCTGACCTAGCTGATTTAAGAAGACGAATAATGCTTGCGATTAGATTGGTTACGCCTGAAATGTATAGTAACGTTATTCTAGATTAGGATGTTGCCAAGAGGTTTGCGGCGAGATAATTTTGAAGATCTCCTACATTGATATGTGTTTTTCCTACATTAAGATGTATTTTCCTGCATTGATATTTTTTTTTGTTATACAGTGCAACCTCTTTAATCCGAACACCTAATTGTCAGACCTTGTTCGGATTATCGAATTGTTCGGATTAACGAATATACAATAAAACACCTCTTACACATTTTTAGACCTTTAGATCTATGTATGTACATGTATTGATTTTTGTACATTTAAATGCATTATCAAACTACATATTTATGTACGCAAATGTAACTTACGTACTAGAAAAATATGTATGTAATGTTATTTTAACAATTTAAAGAACAAAAATTAAACTAAAAATAAAGCGTCGATTTTTTTCTGAAACGGTGAAAAAATTTGTAATTTTTGTCTGTTTCTTATTTTTAAACGCTGCATCTTGGACTTGAACTCTTAATTCCTGCAAGAAGACGACTTGATGTTCGGGAACCTTATTTTGTGTTGCCCAAGCAATACAAGTAATAAAAGCTGACACTGCATCATCATCTTTCACTAAACACGCAATTTAGAAAATATCGTCGGAATTGTCATCAGAATCGGAATCAACATCAATATTTTCAGTTAATTCGTTGCTGATTGCTTTATCATTTACTACCCAATTTTCGATCTCTTCATTTGTTAAGGTCTGGTCAAGTTTCTTACTCAACTACCTAACCTCTTCCAGTTCATTTTGAATCTCTGTGGGTTCTGTCTCTCTAACTTGTCTGACTAACCGAGCTAGCGGGATATCCTCTTCTTCATCACTGTCACCAACATTTTCTTCTGGTATCTCAGTTGGCAGCAGTATTTTACTCCAAGATTTTGTTATCAAGCCAGTGCCCACATTTTGCCAAGCCTCGTTCAAAGAGAAAACAACGTCATTCAGAGTTATTTCCTTCAGTGTTTGCAAAATAACACAATCAGACGCAACAATTTTTTGAAGTAATTTCTTACGATAAAATAATTTTATGGCCTGTATAACATACTGATCCATTGGTTGGATCAATTGCGTACAATTTGGGGAAAGGAAAATCACAGAAATCTTGTTATCGTCGATAAACAATTGAGTAGGGTGCCCAGGTACATTATCTAAGATTAAAACTGCCTCCGGACTGAGGTTCAGCTCTTCCATTTTACGCCTTACTGATGGAACAAACTCACTGTGGAACCACTCAGTGAATATTTCTCTCGTTACCCAAGCCCTTCGTTGACCTTTTTACGAAACAGGAATGTGAATATTTCTGGAAGCACGGGGTTTCATGCTTTTACCAAGGACCAACAATTTTAGTTTGTGGGATCCAGAGGCATTGCAACAGGGCATAAAAGTTACTCGTTCTTTACTCACTTTTCGTCCCGGAGCTGATTTTTCTCCTGAATGAGCTAACGTTTTGTTTGGAAAAACTCTCCAAAAGAGCCCACTTTCGTCAGCATTATACACTTGGTGAGAAGTCAAGTTTTTTTTCTTTCATTATACGAGCAAAGCTTTCCAGGTCTTTACTGTCTTTTCCTTTCAGCGTTCGGATTATAGAGGCGGCGTTCGGACTATCTCGCATCACGATTTGCGTTCGGATTAGCGTAATTCGAATTAGCGTGGGTTCGGATTATCGATGTTGCACTGTATTATCAAGAAATAAATATTATTACTTATTAGTTTTTGAGTGTGTTGTAACGAATTTCTGTAATCAAATAATTTTATTTTATTAATGCTAATTTTTGCAATAAATCGGAAAACATTTAATATTCCCGAAACAGTTAGGTATACGACATAGTGCATAAAATATGTCTAGAATTTTCTGAAGAATCCAAAAATTGAAAAATATACAGGATGTTGCATTTAAAATAAGAAAGTTGGTAGTGGCCACTGTTACATGACCCATTCTGTATAAAAAGCTTTATTAAAAAAAATGCGTAACTTAAAATACCAATTGACGTGTTTGAGCGCTTTTCCGAACACGCCCCCGTTTATTGATTACCAAATTTATTCGAATGAATTAAGGTTTTCGAAGAAATCCAAAAATACGTCGTTTGTTTTTAAGGGGCCACCTTTTGTCGCAAAAAGCATAGTAAAAGCTTTAACCCCCTCAAAAGGGATCTTATCTTTTATTTTTTTTTAGAAGAAGGACGTCAAGTGATACCTCATTATAAGGGTCTTATCATTCCCTATACAACGCTGCTGAGTTTTTAAAAATCGAGCCACTTGCTTAAAAAATTAAAAGTTTTACAATATCGTATTAGTTAAATAAATTCTCAAAGTGTTGCCCGCCAACTTGCATTAATAGTGATAAGTAATTTTCCAACCGTGTCACTTCGCAACATGCGTTAATGATTCTTCTTCGCAACTCTTCTAATCTGCCAGGTACAGTTTTGTAAACTACGCTTTTTATGCGTCCCTAAAAGAAAAAATCTAAAGTACTTAAATAGAGTGACCGAGGTGGCTACTCAGTTACGTCCCTTCGTCCTATCCATCGTCCTGGAAATGTGTCATTTAAATAATTGTTAGAACTGCGTCGATGGCGTTTTGTAGTAAATTCAAGTATATCGCTTGTTAAATTTTCAGGAAGAAAAAAAAGGGCCTACAATAGAATTTCAAAAAATACCAGCCCATACATTTAATTTTTCGGTGTGTTGTGTGTGTGTCTCGTGGAAAAGCCTTGGATTGCTGTCCGTCCAATAACGGCAATTGTGGCGATTCTCTAAACACCATTAAATAGAAAATTATCATTGTTTAACGCTCGCTCACTCATAATTTCGCAAAATTGCGAGCGAGGAAGTCGTCTTCATTCAGTTCTTGCACTAAGCTAATTTTATAAGGATGGAATTTGTATTTTTTTAATACCCTTTGGAAACTTTTACGAGACACACCCGTTGCGATGGTCACTTATCTCAGCGTACTATCCAGTGTAACTTGCCCCAATAATGCTATCTCCGTAGGTTTATTTAAAACTGAATTTTCAAGATGTCTCTTTTTGTTGTGAACCGAATCTGTTTTGCAAAGTTCTGTCACCAATTCGCGAACAGTTTTCCCAAAGAGATGTTTATCAGGATGCCGTTTGTTAAACAGCTCTGCGACCCGATTTCCACATTCATTGTTTTTAAAAAAAGCTCAATAATTTCCACTCTTTCTTCAATTGAGTACACCATAATTGCTAAAGGTAATGTCTACATTGACAATAGCACTGCAACACTAATTATAAGACAGGTATCTAGCAAATACTTTAATTTAAATGTCAAGAAAGAAACCCCGTGCTTCGAGTAAATGAAGTATTATTTTAAATCTGAAAATAATTAATGTTATTTCAAAAATATGGCAACGTTGAGCCTTTTAAGATTATAACCTCAGATTTTTGTGAAGCTAATTTCAGCTCATTTGCTTCTACTCATCTCTCTATCCTATATAGTGATTCATTAGTTTTATAATCTAAATCTTCTCTGTCTGCAGCTTCTGTTATAATCGCAAGATCATTAGCAAAAGCCACTGTTGTTGCCGCTTTCATTAATTGTATCCTTAGTATGCAATCATACACTACATTTCACAACGTGGGTCCTAATACGGATCCCTCTGGTACTCCTGCGCTTAGTTCAATATACTCATTGTCGACCCTTATATATCTGTGACTTAGATAACTCTTCATTACATTTATCAGGTATCTTGCGATTCTTTTTTCTTCCAGCTTATCCATAATTTTTCCAACGATACCATATTAAAAGCATTTTTGATATTTACGGTCACGACAATTACCCATTTTTTATTTAATTCCATTGCTCTTGTAACTACTTTTTCTATAGCTTGTATTATTGATTTCCCTTTCCTGGATCCAAATTGGTTTGCTGAAAATCCTTACTTACTTTCGATTTCTTTTTCTAACCTGTTTTTTTAGCATAGTTTCGTATAATTTCCCTAGTGAGCTAAGCAGACATATTGTCCTGCAAGGGCAGTGGCTTATCCTTTCCTTTTGGTATTAACACTACCAGGGAGTCTTCCTAGATTTTCGGAAAACTTTGGTCATGTAATAGTCTATTTAACATTTCTAGTACGGTATGTGGGCAAGTTAAATTAATTCGCTTTTTGCATTATTGTTTAACTTTAAAAACTCCAATATTTTCCAAACAAGACCCTTTTAATGAGGTATCACTTGACATCCCTTCCCCTTTAAAAAAAATAAAAGATGAGGGGGTTGAGGGGGTTGAAGGTTTCACTATGATTTTTGCGTCAAAAGGTGACAAACAAACTTGACGTGTTTTTGGATTTCGTCAAAAAGTTCTTTTCTACCCTGTAATTCCTTGCGGTACGTTGTTGATGGGCCACCCTGTATATATAATATTGGAACACAATATTATAATAAATAATGGTAATTTTAATTTATTTCTTGTTATTTCACAATCAAATGGGAATTCAATCCAAAAATACTTTGACTTCATTGACAAACATACATTTCCTACAAAGACGATAATCATGAAAATTATTAAGATGGAAGAAGAGGTAAGACCTATTAAGGATCAGTAAGTACTGAAACTATAAAATATTAAGGTAAAAATATTAATATATTTAAAAATAATGGGAAATTTATTTAATAAAAGGAAAAGACGTTGCACAAGTATCATTTTTATTGGTCGCTGTTTTTAAAGACAAATACAAATTATAAATTTTAATTCCAAATATAGATACTTCAATTAACCAAAATACAAAGTTAAATGAGTTTAGTACAAATAAATTTACAAATTTTAGTAAATATATGGATACATTCCAATGTGGTTGCTCTAATGAAATCGACGAAAGAAATTTGGTTGGACTTAATATCAAAATTTTTAAAAAATCCATTTATTTAGTTAATAATTTCTGTTCACAGGCCAGTCGGTGTCTGGGGAAAGATCGTGGGATCGCTTTGTGCGATTGCTGGTGTGCTGACCATAGCGTTGCCAGTGCCTGTCATAGTGTCAAATTTCAATTACTTCTACCATCGTGAAACGGATCAGGTTTGTAACTTCATTATTATATTTTCTATTGCGTTTATCTTAATAAAAGATATACAAATCTCTGATACAGGGAACGATGAGGCAACTCAGTTTCTTCAATTGTCAAATTCATCGAAAAGTACATCTAAATTGTTCAATATTTATATAGGGTGTCCGGGAAAATGTGGAAGGCGTCTTGGATTCAGATAGAACATTAAAAAAGAAGATGACACGTTTCCATAATTTATTTTCCTAGCAACCCTCCCTACGGATATACGGCCTCCAAAAGACGCAACTGGAAATCAATTTTTCTTGAATAACTTTTAAACTACGTAATATAATTTAATGAAAATTGAATATGATAAACAGTAGTAAGAACCCCTTAAAATACTGCTCTTAAAACATAATAAGTTTGTTTAGTTTACCAGGGGGGACTAGGTTGTACATTGTAATGCTTACATTTTTAACACTGGTAAATTTAATTCGATACTGGGATACACATTTAGTGAGTATGCATATATGCATCTTATGTACGGTCTTGCATCTTGCAATGTTTATGAAGCAAAAAGGTTGTATGAAGAAAGATATCCTAATCGTAATATTCCAAATGAGAAAACATTTCAGTGACTTGACCAACGTCTAAGAAAGACTGGTGGGCAATTCTCAGTTAATAAGGTAACATTATTGACTTTCTTTAATAATTTTTAGGAAGTTTTGGGAAAAAAGTGCTAATGCTGGTGTAACAAAAACAGTACGTACGGTGCAATTGGAGGAAAATATTTCGATACTGTAGCTAATACTTTTTCAATAAGCACTCTAAGATTAGCCACGCAGCTTCATGTATCAGAAACGACAATTGCTGAAGTACTTAAAGAACAGTTGTTATACCCTTATCATCTGCGAAAAGTGCATCAGCTACTTCCTGAAGATTTTCGTCGAAGATTCCTGTTCGCAAACTGGCTGTTAGATCAGCAAGGAACAAACGGAAACTTCATAAGCACTATTCTTTTTACCGATGCAGCAGGGTTTACTAATATTGGTATTGTAAATTTACATAACTCGCATGTATGGGCTGATGAAAACCCTCATGCCACTGTTGTTCATCATTATCAACATCAGTTCCAATCAATTAATGTTTTGGTAGGAGTATTCGGCAATTTTTTGATTGGATCATGCGTATTGCCGCCACGATTGAATAGTGAACTTTATTTACAGTTCCTTCGGAACGCCTTTCTGGATTCAATAGAGCATTTACCACTCGAAACCCGCCGAAGCATGTATTTTATGCATGATGGAGCCCCACCTGACTATAGCGTCGCTGTACGGGACCACCTGAATAACTTCTATCGCAACCGCTAGATAGGGAGAGGAGGTTCAATTTCCTGGCCTCTACGGTCTCCCGACCTACAACAATGGATTTTACCTGTGGGGTCATCTCAAACCCTTGGTGTATTCCTCTCCGGTTGATACTACCGAGGATTTTTTTACAGAAAATCACATTTCATTGTGATGTGATAAGGAACAATGTTGGGTTGTTGTGGCGAGTACAGCAGTTCTCTATTCGTCAGGCCAGCGAGTGTATCAGAGTTCACGGAACACACGTTGAACCCACTTATGAAGTTTTTTCTAATTAGCGTATTTAAGTTCGATCGTTACAAGCTTTAGTGAGTTGTATTTTGGAATATACCACAATGAAATTAGCTAATTCTGGGGGTTTAATTTTTAATCAAAATAAAACATTAATTCTATTATTTTTTTTTCTCGAGAACGGTTCATTTTATCGACAATGAAGCAGATTATGCAGATATGCATCTTATGTACGGTCTTGCATCTTGCAATGCTTATGAAGCAAAAAGGTTGTGTGAAGAAAGATATCCTAATCGTAATATTCCAAATGAGAAAACATTTCAGCGACTTGACCAACGTCTAAGAAAGCTTTAGCTTAATGTTCATAAAGTATCGAAATTTTTTTTTTCAACTCCTTATCATACAGGGTGTTAAAAATTTAAGCATTAAAATATACAACCTAGTCCGCCCCTGGTGAACTAAACAATATTTTTATGTATTAAGGGCAGTATTTTAAGAGGTTCTTACTACTATTTATCATATTAAATTTTCATTAAATTTTATTTCGTAGTTTGAAAGTTATTCAAACAAAATTGATTTCCAGTGGCGTCCTTTTTAAGGCCGTATCTCCGTAGGGAAGGCCGCTATGAAAAACATTTATGGGAACTTGTCATCTTATTTTTTAATGTTCTATCTGAATTCGAGAGACCTCCCACAGTTTCCCAGACATATATATTATCAGTTGAGAAAAATATATGTTTAAAAACGGATCATAATGACAAAGGGCGGTTTGAATCAGTTTCGAAACTAAAAATACAAAAGTTGAAATAACAAAACTTCGAAACTTTAATAGTTTGAAATTGAAAAGGTCGAAAGTGAGACAAGGTCGAAATTACATATGATCTAAATTACAAATTGCCAAAATCAGATATAATCGAAAGCACAAATGATCGAAACCACATGTTTAATGATATAAGATTGACAGCATTATTTTACAAAATTAGTAAATTAGTTGTTTCTCTTTTATATTTTTATAATACTTTTAGGTTAGGTATTTTTATTAACTTTTTTTTTATTATGTACATAATTTTTCTGCAAAGAAAGCGCGATGGCTCCACGCCGCGTAGGTTAGGTAAATTAGTTCAGTTTTTTTAATTAATTATCAAATTTTAATTTTTTAAATTATTTAAAATATTCTGTCATAATAACAATAATAATGGAGAGAAATTTACATTTGATTTACTTATCCACTTTATAAATATTTTCAAATTTAATTTGAAATAAAACTGAATTTCTTCAACTATTTTATGGATAATATCTAATTTAAAAGTCGATGTTGTGGAAATTACAATCAACTTATGGGGATAAAAAATAGTTATTTTCCTAACAAGTGCGGAAAGTGTTACTTTCCCGCACGCGACTGCAGTTGGCGCTCAAGTGCGGGAAAGACACTTTACGCATGAGTTAGGAACATTATTTTTTCTACGACCGTATATACAAAAAAGTAAGAAAAATTATTTTTGGAAAATTATTTTATTTCAACATATACAAATCTTTAAATAAAAACAACTAATTATTATGGATATTAATGTTAAATACACAATTTGTAGCATTTTGTAAATTATACATGTCACAGCCTAGTCTGACTTTTAAAAATATACAGAAGGTATATAAAAATATAGCTCTATTATTCAAGTTTTCCAAAAAATTAAAATTATAACAAAAAGCAAGAAAAAAAAGTAAATTTTATTAAATGGAATAGTTGGAAAATACTAAATTACCTATTGTAACAATAGTTATAACATCCGAGGTAAAAAAAACTATACAATAGTTAAGGCCAAATATTCATAATTTTTTTCTCCCGCACTAGTGCGGGGAAGTGATTTTTTCCCGCACTAGTGCGGGAAAATGACACTTTCAAAACTAAAATGCGTGCGGGAAAGTGGGTAAAAATACACGGTCGTAGAAAAAAACATTTTTAATCGTTCTTAAATTCAAGTAAATCAAGAGTACATTTCACATTTAACAATAAAGTCGTCATCAAAGTTTTGTCAAAATATTTCTCAGTTATTGGAAAGTCTCACTTAAAATGAAATATTTAAGGATTTCGGATATGTCTGTTTACGTAATCTAGATGACTTAGAAATATTTTAATGTCACAAGTGGGTATATTATTTTTATAAATTTTCTTTTTCCCAGAGATCTAAAGATGTAACATAGATGATTGAATATAATCAAACAAAAACCTAACATTGGTATAATAAATTTAAGATGTTTTCTATAACATTAATATTAACTTATTTCTTTTTTGCCCTGTTTGGCTTATACTATACTTGTACTACAGGGTGTCCCAATGAAAAGTAGCCAGTGTCCAGAGCTTATAACTTTTAAACGCCTAATCGTAGAAACGTGCGGTTTTCGCTGATATGTGTTATTTTGATAAGTTTTGGTTTAGTGACACATAAATTATGTATTACTACAGGGTATTTTTTAAAAATTTTCCCTTTTAATTTCACCGTAACCAAATTTTATCAAATTTATTTTGTAACAAATTATGCATTTTTAAAAAGTATTAGAGTCTATCGTTCAGATGACCTAAACATATACAGGGTGTTCCATTTGATATAATTTGGTTACGGTGAATTTAAGAGATTTTTAAAAAACACCCTGTATAGGTAATACATAATTTCTGTGTCACTGAAGCAAAACACCCTATAGTAATGCATAATTTATGTGTCACTAAACCAAAACTTATAGCAAAATAACACATATCAGCAAAAACCGCACGTTTCTACGATTAGGTGTTTAAAAGTTATAACCTCTGGAAATAAGCTACTTTTCATTGGGACACCCTGTATTAATAAAAATATTTAAACAAATGGGACAACTATGGCCAACGCCGATCAACAGTCTGGAACACGTAGAATATTCGATAAACTTTAGAAAATTGCAACTTTTGACGAAGGCGTCATATTGTAATGTAGTCGAGGAATCTGGTGGAAGCTTCAAACGCTTTCGCCTTTTTATAAAAATGGGCTTTTTTTCTGTGGCAGAGTCAGTTAAAAATGAGAGATCATTCTGTGTATATAAATATTATCCATATAAATTAGTACACAAGTACATATAAATTAGTTATAAAACAAATGAACGTCCGAATATCGTTATCCTCTGTGTTAACAGTTTTAATAATTTCTCAAATAATATAGAGTTTATAATATCTAAATTATTAAACTTTCGTAATGATTCGAAAATAACAACTTCGTGCTGGCAAAGATATATCATTATTGAAGTAAACTAACAATAATTCAGAGGAAATACATGCAGAGTTAAAACTTTGCCGCTAAATAATTAACATCGAAAGCTGCAAAACTAAACCCAATTAACTTTAATTGGAAGTTAATTGCATAATATTCATCGATAATTATATTTGTTCTGGCTTTGATTATTGATAATAAATTTGATTCATAATAGTAGTTTCGTACATTTCATATGATTTTTCAATTTAATTTAAGAAATATAAGAAAAATCATTACCTATAAAAACAACCTCATGTCTTAAAACCTTAATATTTATTCTGTATTCATTATTAAAACTTCTTATTGTCTAGCTTACTATATTATCAATAATTTTAATAAATAGGTTTCATGAAACAAATAAGATTTAAAATAGCATAAGGAATCCCTAACACGAAATAATTTGTTCTACAATTTAAACCGAGTTGGTTAAATAGGTTCGTATTATAAAGAAGTTCAATTGGAAAATTTATCGAAAGAACCAAAGTTCGAATAACAAAAGGTTTAACGATAAAATCTCGAATGATAAAAGTTGAAATGACAAAGGTTGGAATAACAAAAATTCGAATAACAAAAGTACGAATGATAAACGTTCGAATGAAAAAAGTTCGATTGATAAAAACTCGAATGGCGAAAGTTAGAAAGTAAAAAAAGTGAGATGGGGTCGAAGCTAGAAAAGACCGAAACTAGAACCAAGATCGAAATTGCATATAATTGAAATCAGATATGATCAAAATCACATAGGTTTGAAATAATGAGTAAAGTAATATATTACGAAATTAAAAAATTAGTTTTCTTTTCAATTTTTTGTATTTTATGTATACGTTCGTTACAAAACATCTCACGATTGCTCTAAGTATTCCAATTAAAATAAATTTACCTAACCTATGCGGGTTGAGTCCGTTGCAGGTTACTTCGCAGAAAAATTGGGAAAAATAGAAAACTTAACTATTTAGCTAATTTTTTAACCTGTCTGGCCTGAAGCAATGCCAAAATGCTTTGCAAAAAAAATATACATAAAATGAAAAACATGAAATTAGTAAATTTACGAAATTACTGAACAATCTTTTAACTTCTCTAAAACTTCCATAGATTATAATACTATACCTAAATAGGGTGTTCCAAAACATCATGTCATAATTTAAGTATGTAATTCCTTGGCACAATTTATGACAGAAAGTTTTTATATACATTGCTTTGTTTTAAAGATACAGGGTGTTAAAATTTTTAAAAATAATCAATTTTTCATTTATATCATAAACACTCTTTGACCGATTTTAATGAAACTTGGCAGATTCATTTGTTGTAGTAATAGACTAATTTTGACCTAGTTATATCTGAATTATTGATTCCAGTGGCGTCCCCAAACTTAATTAATATTTTTGAAAAAAAAAAGTATGCCACTTTTTCATATTTTTTTTTCTATCTTTTTCAAATTTGCCAATTAAAAACACATCTTTTTGTCTTTTAAACTTTTTCTATTTTTCGTGTTTTTACTATTTGATTGCACGTCAATAATGGGTCTTTGATCCAAAAAATATGACTTAAAATTTTCTGAAAATTTGCTAACATAATTTATACTGATGATCTCAATTAAAAAGTCATTTTTGTTAAACGTCCGCTTCATATTCCTCATCACATATTCGAGAATGGGAGTCCAGGACCTGCACAAAATCTTAAAATGAACAAAATGTTAAGTGGGCCATGCAAACAAATTATAGCAATTCCATGGAATCTTATTGAATAATAGAAAATATGGAAAAATACATTGGCGTGCTTTTTTGTCAAAAATATCAATAAGGTTTTCTTTTGGTACTGCACTGGAATTGATAATTTTAATCTTATTAAGTTTAAATCAGCCTCTTACTTAAACAAACAAATGTACCAAATTTCATCAAAATCGGCATAAGGGTATTTATGATATTGGTGAAAAACTGATTAGTTTTGAAAATTTGGACACCCTGTATCTCCGAAACTAAGTAATTTAGGACACATGTTTATATAAACTTTTAGTCACAACATGAGACAAGGATTTACCTCCTTTAAGATGATGTCTAAGAACACCTTGTATATGATATACCTTTTTTAGGGTAAAATAATTTAGATGCTACATTTAATACTTTTCTTAGTGTCAGTAAAATATTAAACTTTGTGGTTCATTTAATGTTTTTTTAATTTTTTTTTTTTTACTTAAATTTTTTCAATTAAAATATATTTATTACAATTTTACATTGACAATTAAGTGTATTTTATATACACCCAAAAAAATTCAATTAGACATAATTTAAAAATTAACTAATTTTATTACGGAATTATCTGTCTTCTCCCTATTTATAATCTACATATTTTTTGTAAATAACTTATTTCCAAAATTAAGATTACAGCTTGATCTTTTTGCCAACTCTCTTATTGTATTTTTCATAACGAGCATACTCGTGTCATCACCATTAAACATTTTTAATTATTTTCTCTATATTAGAGATATATAGCACAAAAATAGAATTTGCCCTAGAACTCTTCTATGTAGAATTCTTGGGTTAACATATTTACCATCAGATATAATTTTTCTTGTTTTTATTTGTATTTTCTTATCCAGATATAATATAATTCATTTAATAATCCCATATTTGTGTTGTAATTTTTCTAACAAGATATCATAATTTAATGTACCACAAGCTTTTGATAGGTCTAAAAATATTCCTTGTTGGCAAATTAAGTTATTGTTGGTTTTGATTAAGATTATCATCTGTTTACACATGATCTTCTTAAATATATTGGAAAAAGGTAGCAACATTGTAACGTTCAATTTTAAAGCAACTTTCAGTTGTTGATAATATGACAAAGAGAGTTACCTAAAATGCATACCTAGTTTAATATAGTAGTTAATCTATTTTTTAAAACTCAGGAGGAAATGCAGTCACAGAACTTCAACCATGTGACCAGCTGCCCGTATCTGCCAGGCACGTTAGGCCAGCACATGAAAAAGAGTTCGCTGAGCGAGTCTTCGAGCGACTTGGTCGAATTAGAAGAAGGACTGATGGTGACACGCGATCAACTGTCCCAAAAACAGAACTGCAACCCGCGCCACAACAACAACATCAACGCCATGAGCATCGAGACTGATGTTTGACTACGAGGTAAGACAATTATTGTTTTCGCATATTTACTTATTCAATTATAGAAAGTTCAAGATTAAATGTTGTATCTATACTAAATTGCAAGAAAATAAATGTCATTAAATAATTTAAAACACGATACGGTATTCATAAACACTTAACTTACTATAAGACACAATATTTCAAAACGGCAATTTCAATTATTACTTATAGTTTATGTTCATTTAAAAATTACTATTTAATCTCTTATACTTCTTATATCAATTAATTTTAAAACTCTAATCGCAATTAAGTTTATATTGCAATTATTTAAAAAATATTATTCAAATTATAAAACCATTCTAAACTTCCTATGAACCAAATTTAACATAGAGACCATAACACCCCTTGAATTTTAATTGTAATTTTTTTAAAATGTCCATGCAATCTTTAAAAGTATTCTAAACTTCTTGTAAAAAACAACTCCAAATTTCTTATAAAATTAAAAAGATGCAATTAAATTTATATGAAATTGCAATCTTTTAAAATTAATTGTTCAATCTTTAACATCATTCTACACTTATTTGTAATAGGTCGTATCCCCTTAACAGTTAATTTTACAGGAGGCACAAAATATTTCACAGTTACAATTTTCAAGAATTGTTTGATATTTTATTAGATCAATTACAACTAAAATATAATCTGACAAAGTATTACTAAGCCCCTTCCTATGGGGCATCAGTATTGCATTTTTTTTTTCATGTTTCTGATCATTCTGAATCCGAAAATCCAAAAAAAAAAATTCGTCTGGTCGTCTGTATGTATGTATGCCGGCACGATAATTCTAGAAAGAAAGTTCTGGTTGACTTGCGGTTTTGATTTTCTTGAATAATTACTTCTAATTTAGAACCCTATTGATTTTCAGAATTTTCGGTTCATTCTAACTACTTTAATAACATTTTTTTTTAAATCTGCCTATGCATTCCTTATGTGGCAATTTTAGGAATTTTAATTATTTCTAACGTCAACATTCCTAACATTCTTCACATTCCATAAATTGAAAACATTCTCTAACAACCTGTCAAACAACAGCTGTTGATAGTAAAGGTGAAATTTCTAAGGTGTGTTGCGACCTCCATACTTACAACCATACAGCCATTTTGGAGGCTATTTTCATTTGAAATTAGTCGCCAAGCCTGCCAATTTATGAAAAATATACAAGCAGTTTCTTAAAAATGACTTTATGCTGGTGCTATTAAGCGTACTACTATTTCGCCCATAGCCACAAAAACACTTTCATCAAATTTACTGGTTCTCTGTCACAACCCCATAGAATAATTATCCGGCCATTTTATTTGGCAAAAATCAAAATAATGCTTGGCTGTATCAAGATGTCAACTGTGATATGTAAATGGCTCTTAAATGTCAAATTATTTAAAAATAATAAATATCTCAATTCAGGCTTTCCATAAATAAAGGTACAGCGAAACAGATAATATAATGTTCTTATACAAAGTCCTTTTTTATTATATAAAAGAGAGATAGGATATAATGCCCATTTCAAATTTGGATCATTTATGATACCGAGGTATTTTGTTGTGTTTTTTATTTTAATTATAAAGTTATCATTTATTTGTACGTTGAAAGAAGGCCTTTGTAAATTACATTGCTCTCTATGGATCTACTTTAACACAAAAATAGTTTTGTGGCTATAAGTTGCTATAACCTATCTTCGCAAAACTATTAATAATTTAAACATAGTAAGTGGTATTAATATAACATCTAGTAATTTTTTAAAATAAAGTACATGATCTCAAAACAAATAATATATAATAAATGCGGGTAAAATAACAATAAATTAAGGGTAATACTTAAAAAGAGCAGGTTTAAAGAGTATTATCACAAGAAAGTATATCCGTTCTGTTTATTTATCAAGTATTGTTTTAGGTTACTTTTGATTACATTTATTGTTTTTTTTTTTAATTTCTGTAGGCAGTCTATTAAATTGATTAAACCTTTAATAAAAATTGTATTTTGGGAACTTTTACTGATGGCTTGCCGTACATGAAAGTCAGATTGGTTTCTTGTATTATAGTTGTTATATTGCGAATTATATTGAATTTTTTCTAATAGATTTGATGCGATGGTACTGTCATTTTTATTTTATAAATAAATATCAGTCATGTACTGAACATAATTCTGAACTGAAAGCCAATTTATTTCTTTTAGCAGTTGCAATACTCATCCTTCTGTCCTTTATTAATAGAATATAAATAGGCGAAGTAAGAAGCACAAATATTTTACATGAGCAGGCTTAAGAGGTAAAGGGGCCAATTATTATTGGATAAATTGCTCGAACAAGTTTTTAAACCTTAATCAAAAGGCGATATAGAATGGTTTTAAAAATTAAGGCTTGTGAAAATCATCACATGGTTTAACCTAAGTAATGCCAATGCTTTACAAACCTAAAAATTCAACGTGTTTACCCTTGTGGGCCTTAGTCTCGATAAGGTGGGAACCACCATTTTAACGTCTTTCGAATTTTAAATGCATAATTATCGGCCCTATTATTTTTTATGTGATAGGTCCTATTGCGTATTCTTGTTTGGTGGGTTACGTCCTATTTATATCGTATTATAGGATTAGCATAATAATGGAGGCTCGTATGTGTGGCTTACAACAAATTGTATTATAACCAGATAAATGTGAAATTAAATGTTTTTTTTATAAAAGTATGAAAAATATTTATTTTAAACAACATAACATTTCTTTGAAAACACTGAAATTATGGTAAATGTGTTTCTTAAAACTAAAGAAAATATATTTTCCTTGTATTAAAACAAAAATCAATTTAATGGCGGGGTCTACTCTATTTAATTTTTTTATTTTATTTTACAAGGCATCTCCTTAAGTACACTTTTTGAATTGTCTGGTCTCTTCCTGACTGACGTTTTTTCGGTTCTAGTTGCAGATTTTCGTTTTGAAGGTTTCTTTTTTGCACTTCTAGTTTCTTTATTGTTAACTATTTTTTGTTCCTTTTACAAATCATTTGATTCTGTTTTTTGCTTAGCTTTCTCATTTCCTTTATTTTTATATTTTGTAGTAGATTTTAGGTTTGTAGCTTTCTTCTTTGAACTAGTTTCTTCTAACTTAGCTATTTCTTGGTGGTTTTTCGATTCATCTAATTCTGTTATTATTTCCTTGATTCTTATCTTCGAATTAATATGGTAGGCTTGAGTAAAACTTCTTCATTTCTTTAGATAATACTGAAGTCAGTTCTTGTAAATCCTTAAATTTTTTCTTCGTAATTTTAACTCAGTTATCGTATAATCGGCAACGAAGCTGGTTACTTGAATTATTTGTGTTTGAACGACAAGATAATTCAACGCAATATTCATCATCATTTTTTGCAGAATATTTTTCTATCCGGGCAATACTTTACAATTTTTAACATCGGTTACTTTAGCATCATTTACGTTTCATCCAGGTCGTATGGATTGGTATGTATAAAGATCTTTATTATCATATTTTATTAAAAAATCATGTGTAATAGATAATATAATGGACATTCGGAGGAAAAGGCTTAAGCCTTGCTTCTTTTGTTGCTAAGGAGTATTGACTGGGTATATGGATTTCTCTGTTCTTTAGCTTCTGTTCGATAAGTGCATGAGTAGAGTCACACTTCATTTAGGTGTGACTCTTTTCCAAGTATTTCTGAAATATGGTAATACCGAATTGCACTGAAAAGGACAACAGCGCATTTAACAATATCACATTCTCATTTTGATGTCCACAGTTATCGGAGTAAATGTTTATTGATCTTGGCTTTTCCAGACAATGCTTTTCCAGATAGTCCATTATACAACTTGTGAACACTGATCAAACTACCTCTCCTTCACTCTCATTCCAGCAGTAGTTGTTCTATAATTCGTCAGACAACAACTTCTGATAATTCCACTGACAAATTTGAGCAAATAATAAAAAAAGAAAATAAAGGAATGTCTTCGACAATGTCGTGACATTTTTGTACCAAAAGGAGGAAAAACAGGAGGAACTTCTGTCGTAAAACACAAAATTGACACTGGTGACGCAAGACCAAATCGTCAATCAGCTCGAAGATTACCAAAGGCCAAGAGAGAGGAAGCTGAAAGGATTGTTTAGAAATGAAGGAAGACAGGGTGATATAACCTTCTATAAGCCCATGGGTCTCTCCGGTAGTCCTGGTTCAGAAAAAGGATGAAACTATGAAGTTCTGTGTGGATTACCGTCAGTTAAACAATGTCACCAAGGAAGATAGTTACCGTCTGCCTCGTATCGACGATACCTTGGACACATTGGCCGGAAGTAAACTATTTTCCACCTTAGACTTAAAGTCTGGATATTGACAGGTGGAAATGGACCCAGTAGACAAAGGTAAACAGTTTTTACCACCGAATCTGGATTGTGGCAATTTAATGTCATGCCATTTGGACTATATAATGCCCCCACAATACTTGAAAGACTTATGAAAAACATTTTGAGATGGTTGTCCTGGAAAACATGCCTGGTGTATTTAGATGACATCATAGTATTGGGGAAGACATTTAATAAACATCTAAATAACTTAGAAGAAGTCCTTAAAAGACTTCAAGCCACCTAACTGATGCTAAATCCCAAGAAATGCCAGCTATTCCAAAATAAAGTCAATTACCTGAGTCATATAGTTAGTAAGGATGGCGTGGCTGTAGATAAGAAAAAGTGGCTTCTATCAAGGAGTGGCCACAACCAACTGATAAACATCAAATAAGAAGTTTTCTTGGGCTATGTACGTACTAACTAAGATTTACTAAGAAGTTTGCAGATACAACCATTCCATTTTAGTTTCGTAAGCGTTCCAGGAGGAACTATCTCTTAAGGAGGGGGCAATGTAATGTGATCCATTTCATTATTCAGTCATGCTGTAATCCTCCAAGTCCCTCTCTGTCTTATTTGGCCTTTGAGGCTCAACTTGTCCGATTATAATACATAGTTAAACCCCTTAGGACCAAAGATATGTGACGACTATGGCGGAGATGCGATTACTATTCGAGAAAGAATGGAGTAATGTTTCTAATATATTCCAAATATAAGAACATATTTCTAGTTTAGCGGAGGAGCATTCTGAAACCTTCACGATAATTTTAAATTTGTATATAAATATTGGTGAAGGATCAACGCAGGGATCAGTTATAGATAGACAGTTGAGAATAAAGTATTGGACTGTGAATATAAATAGTGAACGATTCAAAGACATTCGAAATATACAGGGTGTCCCGAAATTAGAAAATAGGAATAAAAGTTCACATAAACATAGGTCCGAAAACGTTTCGTTTTAGAGATACAGGGTGTTACAAGTGAAGTCCTGATGGCACATTTTTGTAAATATTTTCTAAAATTTCTTTAGTCACCGGTTTTCCAAAGTAAGAAAAAAAATAAAATTTCTGATTTCACAGACCTACTAATTATTGTTTACACTTTCGAATAACTTATCATGAAATTTTTAAATGCGTTTTTGTCAAAAATGGTGCGTCCTAGCGAGATGCAACAAAAGTAGCTTTATTATAAAGAAAACATTGGTTTTTAAAATCTTATAGTCAAAAATGTTAAAAACTGTCATAAAAAAAAACTTAGGGCAATTTTACCCTAAGCCCCCCCCTAATTTACCCACCTATGAAGATGATTCAAAACTAGGGTTTAGACCATTAAATAGAGCGTAAAAAGGTAAGCATTTGTATCAAATTTCACTTAGTTTTCTTTAAACGTTTAGAAAATATTTACAAAAGAGTGTCATCAGGACTTTACTTTTAACATCCTGTATCTCGGAAAGGAAACGTTTTCGGACCTGTGTTTATATAAACTTTTACTCCTATTTTAGGATGTAGATTATGCTGTTAAAATATGACCGTCTAATTTCGGGACACCCTGTATATAAATTAGAATAGTATTGTTGTAAATAAATGTTTAAATAAATTATTAATAAATAAACTGTTAGTTTAAAACAAACAAACATCACAATAACATAATACGCCACCGTAACGTAGTATCAATATGCGTAAAATCATACCTTTAGTTTATAGTATCATGGGTATTATCTGGTAAGCTAATAAATATTGACCCAAGATGGACGTCCACCGGACATCAAAATACTACTAAACTTAAAATTAATTTCAAAAACACACGTCCACTGGGTATCGATATGCAGCTGTCAAATTAATGATCATAAACGGATGTAGGTACTATGAATATCAAATGGATCTAAGGCGGACGTCCATTGACTATGTGTGATATTTGGGCAGTGTTATTATGCGGCTATTATTCGAATATCATATCCTATGCTTCATAGACGCAAAAAATTATTATATAAACAAATAGGTGGGTATTGCAGATGCGCAAACATCCTTGTAAACAATTAACGTTTTTGCATTAAAAATCGCCTAACAATTCTGCAAGCATTCTCATCAGAAAATGGTGAAGGAAGATATACTCAGTTTCTACAGTAATAATGCTGCAAACAGAAAACATGGATGTTTGCACGAGAAACTTGACATATAGGTCGAGATGTATTCTTATAAATGCCTAATTAAACGAATAAACCAAAGTTTTATTTTAAAAATAAAAACCATTTTTTATTGTTTCTACGTAAATAGGATTGAAAATTTCGATGCGTTATTATGGTACATTCCAATCCAGTTATTTTGTTACGTGAGATACCCTGTATAGATTAAAATCGAAATTCCTCTCCTCTTTGGAAATACCTATTTTAGGAACCGTTATTGATCAGTGAATAAAAATAGCATTATTAACACTTGATAGCAACGCTTATATTTGAGATTTGATCAAATCACTTGCACTTCTTATTAAAACACCCATCAAAGATTATTGATTGATAAAGGAAATGTAAAATAAAAACATAAGCTAAAAATATTTTGGCAATATCCTTAAAATATCATCATTGTTATAGGTGTAAATTACAAAGGCAAATGGAAGTCATTAGTAATACAATAAATGAATAAAAACATATATA
Organism: Psylliodes chrysocephalus; assembly: GCA_927349885.1. Lineage (NCBI taxonomy): Eukaryota > Metazoa > Arthropoda > Insecta > Coleoptera > Chrysomelidae > Psylliodes > Psylliodes chrysocephalus. The sequence goes on along the minus strand of OV651815.1, from coordinate 54,654,131 downwards.
TATTTTACAATAACATGATAGTCGATAATATGCTCACACGTATTGCATGCACAAATTCATGTTTAGCTAGTATATTCATTTTCATAAAAAAATATAATCATTATTTTAATCATATTTTCAAAATAAATAGATCACGTTACATCGACCATTGTCCCAATGAAAAAGAGGGATGAAATATACCTACATATATATTTATATTCATTAACAAACCATAATTATGTTAAACATTAGTAGAAGACTACATAAAATTTGTTAAAAAGTTATCAATGTTACTAAAATTCTTCAAATTGCATTTCAATTTACAAATAAACTATTTTATTCGTGGTCCCTTTAAAATCAATATAAATGGCTTTCCAGTCTTTTACAAACTTTCTATTCAGTGTGATGAATAAATAATTGAAATCCATAATTCTGATTACATTAAATACTAAGGAATCCATCATGATCATCATCTCAAAGGGAATAAACACATTCAGCATGTGTCGAACAAATTAAGACAGATCATATTTAAATTTAAATATGTAAAGTTCTTATCCTCAATAAAATGCCACCTTAATTTTGTCATCGTTGTCAGGAAAAAGAAAGACAAAAAATATTTGAGTAGAACGTAAAAAGCAAATATTTATCCATTTAAAATGTTGGAAATTTTAAAATTCAATTTAATTTTAGATAAAATACAATTAAGAAAAATAAAAAAAATGGAGGAAAAATTAAAAACCGTTAGTAGAAAAAAAAAACTGTATGCCTAAATTACATTAAATTAAATTAAATAGGGTATTAAAAATAAATATCTTTAAATATTAAATTAGATTGTTAGTTAGTTTTATGGTTAAAATTACATTAAAAAAATCTTTTTTTAAATTGAAATCATATTTGTAAATTTTATATTTGTTTTAGCCATCTAGGTATAAGCAATTTAAATATTTTGGTGATTTTTAGTTTGTTAAGTAATATGACATTACATTTTTATTACTAAATTTTGTGATATTTAAGTACTTCGGTAATAAACGTTTATTTATTTATTTTGATACGTATAAGTAAAAATAAACAATCTTGATTGCCTTTCTATTGAAACCAAAAATAATTTTCTTTAAATTTTTTAATTGAAAGTGATAAATTTTAATTTGTAACTTCCTCTTAATTAAAATTCCATTATTTAATTTCAATTTTTAACGCTATCAAGGTATCAATATTGCCTAATGTTTAACTAATGAAATGGAAAATCTTAAAACTGATGTTTTCTTCTATTTTAATTAATAATAAAGTTAATTACTAGATTGACAAGATTTTAATATTTTCTGTATTATATCACGTAGGTAAGAATACAGGGTGGGCCACTTAAAAGTTCAATCCCCCTATCTTCGTTATTCATTGAGAAATCGAAATATCGATTTTTGTTTTTTGACTGGAAAAACTACTTTTTATGATTCAATTATTCTGTGACGATATTGCTTACTTTCGGTTTTTCCGGAAATAACAGAAAATAGCAATTTATTTTTTAAATTTAAATTAAAATCCACTCTCTTTTTGTAAATTTAAATATTTTTGTATATTAATAGTGTATTAAAAATTTTCTGGCAGCTGTCAAAATGGCCGCCATATTAGTTAATATTTTTTCTAAACATGTTACTATTAATTCGTTTATGGAAAAAATTATGGGAATGTATGATCTTTATAATATCATTGAAAGCTTCAAAATTCCTATTGAGGCCCACTCAGAGAACACCAGTGGCGTATCTAAGCATTTTCATTATTAGCAAGCCGTTTAATAATTCCATTCGCTATTATCTTCGTTGTTAATTGAGATATTGGAACGAAAACTTTTTTATTTAAAATCTTGAAATTTTTTAATTGTGTTACACCCTAACACTAATGAATTAAATATTCTTTTAATATGATCCATATCATAGAATAAATCGTGTGTGATGCAGATTTCTCGTCAAAATGGTCCAAATTAAAATTTTTCACATGTACCATATTCCTGTGAATTTATATTAATATGGCCAAGACAAGCCCATATTATGGTAGTCTGATAAATAAGCGTTGAGAATTTTAATTATCGTGTTAGGTCATCGATGGTTAATCTAAATTCAGTCAATGTTTGTCTTTAAATCAAATTCGTCAGACGGTGCATCATGAACATGAATGAAAATATTAAATTATCTATATCCTTTCTATATTTAGAGAGTGTTGTATTATTGTATTTATTAAATATAAACTGGGTTTCACTTAATATTTTCAGGTACTTTACCAACATAGTACGATTTGAGCTTATAGGTTAGGATTTATTGAAATTAAATATAAGGGTGGCATCCTGCCATATCTCGGAAACAATTTCAGCATTTTTAACATTGAAAAGATTTGTTTGAATATGGAATCACGAGTTTTTGTTCAAGGTCAAAACTCGGCGATGTCGACAGTGTTGCCAAGGTCGAGCGACTTCTTGATAAACAGAAATTCAGTTTTTTAACTGTGATATTTATTTAGAGGCCTTTTTTACTTTTGTATATTTTAATTTTTTTTTTAAATTTAGTCTAAAGTTTTGTACTATATTATCTTGCACAATTTTTTTAAAAATGTATTTTTCATTTTTTGTTGTGACGTACTTGATGTAATTGAAAGGTAGTAGCTTTAGCTAGACTTCGCTACAGGTGGCATTTATTTATTTTTTTTAAGCATGCTCTTATTATTATTATGATTATTCGTTTGATATTTTATAAATAAAAAGACAACGTTTTTTTAACTTTATTCAATATCTATAATTTCTTATCACATTTTATATCATTTTCATTTATATCGATATGTTTTAAACCGTTGGTATGTGCTGTGCCATTAGATTTGGTAGGCTTGGTAGGCAGTTTCTTCTCCTTGTAGGTGTGTTTATAAAAGTCGAAAAACATCATAAAGAATAATGTACTTTGCAACATGTTCCAAAAACTGATAGCTGTAGGTAAACATCCGAATAATGCTGCTTGTGCTGAATTTACTAAACTCAATACAAATTGAATCTGAAAATTGTATAACAATTAAGGTAATTATTGCAAATTCGGACCATAAAACACAACCGATTTGAGCGACATTTTTCTTACTTTAACCCTTTATGGCACAAAGTAAAATTCCAATTTATATTGTATAGAAATTAGTTTCGCACATTTATGATGAAATGGTACAACTGTACTTTAATGTAACAGTCTACGGCAGCTGATAAAGACATTTGTTTCGTCACATGTGTGCGGTGACGACGTTTTTCGCGCTCAGTCATTTCATGTTATAGGATGTGACTAGTTGTATCAGTGAGTCTATTTGCTTTTTGACAGATTTATACAAAAATTAAAAAGTTTTGGAAAATATTTTCTGTTTTATATGTAAGTAAAGGTTATATATTGTGGACAAATGATATTTTTATGGAAATTACAACAAAATTACAGCTAATTAAATGTTTGTGTCTTTAAAGTAACAGTGTACAATTATATACAAAACCGAAACCATGTGGTTGCCCTTTGAATATGAATAATAACGAGGTACCTCCTAGTTACTGATTATTCATGTTTATTGCAGATCATCTATTCGGCTGTTATATTTTATAGAAAAATAAAATGGATCCTGCTATATTATATGGAGGTAAGAAAATAACCATTGCCGAGCCTGTAGATGAGAGTGAAGATGACTTGGCAGCACAAAGTGATGAGGATGAAGAACAGTTTGTTCCTACTTCAGATTCATCTGACAATTTTGCTGACGACTCTGTTACTGATGATCTTGAACAGGTTACGTGTGCTAGCAAGAATAAACAAAAAGCAAAGAGGCGATCCATTTCCTGGAAAAACGTGAGAACTATATCTGGTGTACCCGAATGGAAAGGTCAGCTATCAGTCGCACTGAGAGTGAAAGAATCCGTTGACTACTTTGGGGGGCTTATTGACAATACTACTCTAAGGCTTATTAAAGAGCCATCTTATATTTACACCATTGGAGTTAACCTTAATAAACCACTAAATCTTAGTGTAGAAAAGCTACAACAATTTATTGGCACTTGTTTTCACATGTCAATATTTTCATTACCTAGAACAAGACTATACTGGAGTGCAGCATGTCGTGTTGAGCGTGTAAGCCAGATGATGTCGTTACACCGTTGGGAAGCAATAAAGAAGTTCCAGCACTTCAATGAAAATTAGATTCCACCAGGACAACCTGGTCACGACAAGCTGTTCAAAATTTGTCCTTTTATTACAGGGTTGCTCGCAAATGTGAATAAAATTCCCATGGACGAAAAATTGTGCGTCGACGAACAAATCATTCCATTAAATAGAAAAAGTAGTATAATCCGAAAAAACCTAAACGTTGGGGATACAAAGTATTTGTTCTTTGTGATTACAAAGAAATAGTATATAATTTTGAAGTATATACCGGATATATATCTCCAGCCCAAGACCTTCCTGATATTGTTGCGAATGGGAAAATATACTGTTGAAACTTGCTGCAATTATTCCAAAAAATATGGACTTCAACCTGTATTACAACAATTGATTCTACAGCATAAACTTCCAGGTAGAACTTGAAAAATTAGGAATACACAGTGTTGCCACAGCAAGAGAAAAAAGGATACATGACTGTAGTTTTTCAAGTGACAGCGCCCTAAAGAATAAAGAAAGGGGCAGCTTTGAAGAGAAAGAGGCAACGGTAGATGGAGTGAAGTTGCGAGCCGTCAATTAGTATGACAAAAAAGAACACTTTTGAGAACCTTTGCATCAGCTCATCCTGTGACAAATATTAAACGATGGGATAAAAAAAAGAAAGAAAAAATTGTTGTACCCAGGCCATCGGTGGTAGCTATCTACAACACATGGAAGGTGTTGATCTTGTAGATTCTTTGCTAGATTTGTACCGCATCAAGAGTCGCTCCTGAAAATGGTACCACCGACTTTTTTTATGTTTGACTTAGCACTCGTTGTTTCCTGGCTACTGTATTACCGTGACGCTGATCAATGTTTACTCTCAAAGAAGGAACAGTTGAGCTTGCTTGAGTTCAAGGCAAATCTGGCAGCATATCTCTGTAAAGAGAACAAGGTAACAAAGAAGCGTCCAGGGAGACCAAGCAATAATAGCGTTAAGAGGGAACAACAAGCTAAAAAATCTCGAGGCCCAACTGCTCCTATTCCACCCACAACAGTCAGATGTGGACGTTATATGTTCAAAATGTTCAGACACCGGAAACTTGTTTTTGTGTTTTACTCCCGAAAATAACGGTTTTGTAAACTTTCACACACAGTAATAATTTACCTAGTATAAAAATATAATATGTTAGTCGTTTCTAACTTTTCTAACTACTGGGGAAGCACCCCAAAACAGGTGCATGGAAAAGAACTGGAGAACTACTCTTTATGAATAGGAACCAGTTGAAAGTGATAACAGGGTTCATGACTGGGCACGCCCCAGTAAAGGAACACTTGAATAAAATTGGCATGTACAATGGGGAACTCATGTGCCGACTATGTCACAAGAAACCAGGAATGGCCAAACACATACTGTGCGAATGCGAAGCTCTAGATCGCAGAAGACAGGCACTTTTTGGACAACCCCAGGTTAATCCAACAACGTATAGAACCCACTCACCCAAGGATCTGTACAAACTTGTACAAGTTACAAAGGCGACAGAGTGGGTGCTATGAACTAACATGGGGTAAAACACAATAAGCCAATATGTTTTAGTGTTATTCGGAGACATAGTCAGACGAGCCCAGGAGGAAAAAAACTTTCACATACAGTAAAAATTTACCTAATATAAAAATGTGATATGTTACTTGTTTCTAAAAAATAAATCTCAATTACCAAAATATTAGTGAGTAGACTAGAGAATGTTCTAGTTTACGAGTGCACATTATTACTTGGAAGTCAGAAATATCTTGGGCAGCGCTATAATGAGCAAATTTTATTTTTAACATGTGTGAAGGCTGTTTTAAAATATTTTCAAAGTAAATTATACACAAAATAATTTTTTGTAGCACGTAGCATAATTCGTGCCATAGAGGGTTAAGTAAATTAAAGTTATGCAAATTGTTTTTGTAAAGAATGGAAAGAATATCCTTATGTTTGTACTCCAGAATCTTAATCAGGTGTTTGACTCTCCGTATCAGTTATAACTTTTTTATTTTTAATTTTAGGCATTGTTATATATTTTTTTATTTTTGTTTGTGTTTAGAAACTTTAACTTTCAAGAGAACTACACTTCGATCCCTTAACGTTATAGTAGAATGGAAAATAAAATAACTGCAGTAGCCTTGTGAAATTAAAATGTATTTGTAATATAATATCTTTATCTTATAAAAAAGATTTTGTAAAAACCATACCTACATGGTATAAACATATAAGTTTTCTAAAAACATAAGACTGTTTTATTATTATGACTGAATGTGTAGTTCTCCAGAATCCAAGGGCACCATATAAAATAGAAGAGCGCGATTTACCTAACTTGAAGCCACTCCAAATCCTACTATTCCTTAAGAAGATAGAATTGGAAGGGTCGTTATAAGCATCGAGTATTTTCTTGCTGCATTAGCAATGTAAACTCATGTGATCTCATGTGATCCGCTACTGTACAAATTACAAAACAAAACCAGTTAGAAGTTAATAGACACATAGACCCATAGCGCTCTACATTTTTGTTAATCGATGTAAAAGCTCAACGCTAGATAGCTGCACTTGTCAAGAAACCCAATTAAAATACTGGTATTTTAACCACCACATTCCGTATATCTGGAATTTTTCAAAAATGTCACTGTTTTAAGTTCCATAAATTTTATTATATATTAAAAAATTAAAACTTACCAACTGCAATACAGTGACGTATTTTTTCCACCACAAATATTTTTGCATTTTGGGACCAAAGGCACTGAGCATGTAGTAAGAGTACATTACGATATGTATAAAAGAGTTAATAAGCCCCAAAAATGTCATTGTGCTATCAGGTACGTACTTTACTGCGAGCCAACTACTGATGGGCATTACGCAGTGATGATATAGATGAAGAGTTGTTACTTGGTTGTCTTTTTTCCTTAATACAAATAATATCTAAAACAAAACAAAAATAAATGTAATTTGAAGAAGAGCTCACAATTAAGATGCTTTTTTTTGATAATATGTCTACTATAATATAGATAAGGGTAAAATGTTAAACTAAGTCTTCTGTGACTTTTTAAGTTATTTGAATGTATCTGACATGAAATAATAATAAATAAAAAACTATTTAGTAACGGATTTCAAAATGCAATATTACAATGGTTTATAAGTTATTTTTCAGTAAAACGAAAAAAAGTTATAGTATATAGTATTTAAGAAACTAAGAATTCAATCACGACATTCCTTAGGGATCAGTTTTAATGTCCATTTTATTTCTAATCTATAACAGTAATTTATCTAAAATTAGTCTCTCTGGATAATATACTTAGTTTGCTGACGACACCAATCTTATATATTATAGAAGTAATAAGAATAATCTAAAATCTGATGTGTCCTACGACCTCTATGTAATTAGAAACTGGTGAGGCAGAGGTTAAATCTATCTTAGATATCTGATGGTAGAATACTTCTAGAATATATTTTCTACTGATTCATTAATAAGTCCGCCGAAGGGAAGATCAAATTTATATAGATGCAAGTGAGCAAGTAACCATGAAAATGTTTGAACGACCATCTAGTAAATCTTATGTAGAAAAGAATGGATCCATTTATGTCTTTTGACCCATTGCCAGTATTTCTTGTGCATCTGCAATTTTGCAAAGGAAGATGGACAAAGTTTTATAGGGTATATACGAGGCATTTTAGTGTTATTGGATGATATTAAAATTACAGAAGAAAACGAAATTTGGTTCATTTAAATAAAGTTCTACAAAATTATTAAAATATAATGTACGTATTCAAAGAAACAAGTCTATATTATTTTCTGATAGTATTCAGTATAGTGGTTACTCGAGTAATTCTCAGGGCACGCATAAAGTAAAAACGAAGCTGACAGAATCGTAAATACATCAAGAGCAACGGACAAAACACAACTTCGGGGGTTTTTTGGTTTAATTAATTATTAGGGTATTATGTACCTCAAAATATATCTTCCATGAGCCATATATAGTTTAAAAGGAACACATAGAAGAGCCAGAAGTGACAATTACGAATCTTATCTACACCGACGGTTCTAAAACAATACAAAGTTCAGGGTGTGGAATATACTCTAGATCCTTAAATCTAAATATAAATTCGACTGTAAGCAATAGTACCAATGTAATTCAAACCGAGTTCACGGGTATTCTCATAGCAGCAAAAGAAGTTACCAGAAAAAATATCACTGGAAGAAACATGCTCATCTATACAGAAAAGCAGACAAGCACTACTCACCCTGAACAGACCACGAATTTACTCAGGGTTAGTATTAGAATGTCACGAAGCTTTGGCCAAAGTATCTATCAACAATGTGGTTACCTTAACATATATCAAAGGCCACGTCACATTGACATGTAACCGTCTTGCTGATTAACTATCCAACATGGCAGCCAACCAAATACTTTTGGATCTGGCAAATCTGTTGGCCTAACAACATCGCTAGTGACAGACCTACTTGAAGAGCATTCCCTTGTGAAATTCAAGGAAAGATGGGATGAGACAAGAAACTGCAGAGTTGTCAGAAAGCCATTAAGTTGTCCTGATAACACTACAGCAAACAATAATTTAACTATGACTAGACCAAATATGCGCCTGAGGAGGCATTTTGACTCATTACCAAGTACGGAAGCATCTTCATATTTTGGGACTGTCAGAATTCGTACCCTACAGGGGGTTCGAACAAGAAGATCAGACAATCGTAGATATACTCGCTTTTATTTATAAGAAGATTTGTGTTCAGCGACTATCGGCTAACACCGACTGATATAAGAGAAGCACTCCTTGGTTGTGTTGTCAACTACATTAAATCTGTAGGCTTGCTCATGAGCTAGGAGGCGCTTATCAATTTGGGAGAATGCGCACAATGGACCTAGTGAGGTATAAGTGTCGTGGGGTAACTCATGCTCTACACGTTACAGATACAAATATTATTGTGATAAAATTATTTTGAAGAACTCTTTTCTATCCTTCTAATAAATTATTCCATAAAGAGGTAAAATTCTGTTGGAATACTGAATACTGAATACTGAATACTGAATACTTTTTAGTTAAAGTACGAATTAATAAGGACAGTTTTTTTGGTACATATTCATCCAAATCTACCGATAATTTCAACTCCTGATGCCTCTACTTATGGAGTGGGTTCGGCAATATTTCATCTTTTTCCTGAAGATGGTTCCAAAAGAATCTTATATTTTGCACTCCTTCTGAGACTCGGAAGAAGTATTTACAAATTAATAAGAAAGCATGCAGTATCATTTTTGTGGCAAGAAAGTTTTATCAGTAACTTTATAACAATCGGTTTATTTTGTATACTGATCATAAACACCTACTTCAAATTTTTAATCAAGAAAAATCTTGTCCAATATTAAGTGTAACGCGTATGCGATAATATGCCATTTTTTACAATCTTTTGAGTATGATATTCGTTATAAAAGTACGAAAAACCATGGTAATGCAGAGTTCTGATCTATATTGCCAATAAAATCAATCTTTGACTATATTCGATGGACCTGATATTTTTGAATTACAATAAATTGATAAACTTTAGATTTTAAAGATCTTTTATTTAATTCTACAAGTACAGTACATACATAATATCTAGTATGGAAGAGATAAGGAAAATCTAAAATATGCTATCTCACAAACTCTATTTAGTTAGAAACTAGTAGGGCAGAGGTCAATTTTACCATAGATATCGGATGGTGGAATACATATGGACTATTTTTTCCGCTGGTTAATTAATAAGGCACACCTAGGGGGACCATACAGAGGTAAGTGAGCAAGTAAAAACCAAGAAAATATTGGGATAACCAACTAGTAACTCCTTGTAGAAAATAATGGATCCATTTAGGACTTACGACCTATTGTTTTTCTGGTTAAAAGTAAACCAACACCAAAAATATGTTACTCTACATACTGGTAGTTTTTTATTACCAAGTAGTTTTATGATCCTTTGTTAAAAATTAACAGCTTTTTAGTGCCTTACACCAATATGTCATTGCAACCGGAAAGAATTAAATACATTATTATCTGTTGCCAGTGTTTTTAGGCTTAGTTCCAAAATACTTTCACGTTCATTTGGTTTAATTTTAAAGCCGCCTACTTAACTGTGTTTACATGGATATAAAATCATCCCGTTTAAACAGGCTTAATTCGTTAGTTTGATTTTTGATCTATATTTATGTAATTTTTTACTTCATATATTGCTTCGCCTGTTCCACTTTTGATTTTTGAGCTATCAGTGTACCATTTCTATATCACGATTCCGTCTGCCTCTCTTGCCGATTATTTAAATCAATAATAAATGGTTTTTTCTAGTTCATATCTGTCAGTTGTCTTTTTGAAGATTGATGGTCAATTATGTTATTGTTTCTCACATCCCCCCCCCCCCTTTCTTCTTTTTCTACTTTTGGACCACCTTATATACACTCAATAAGTTATTTCAAATTATTTTCTGATTGTTATTGAAACTTACCGTGTCTATAAACTCGGTAAATTTGGATAAATAATACATGTATGCAACGAAGATCATCTGAAAACAAAAAATTAATATTAAATATTGCAAAATGAAATTTTTGTATTTTATAAAACAAAAAAAAAGAGGAATAATTACTCAACATTTTTATCGGCCCTTGGTTCAAAACATTCTAAACTATACTTCGGGCTGTACCATCCTCCAGCTAAAAACTAAAAATGTATTATATTAGGATCAATTATAATTTTACAAAACCACCTGAGTAAAAATTAAAAAAAAAAAAAAAACGTAAACTACAAGCAATGATTAATTGTCAAACTCTTCTTTTATATGGTAGTTTCTTGTTTTGTCAATTCGTGTTTCTCACCTAGGGAAATTTTACCTGTTATGACCCATTTTATTCTTGTTTCGTCAACTGCAAAATATACCTGTTTAAAGTGTTCTTGTTTCGTCACCTCACCTTTGCACATGCGCTAGTGATTAAGAGGCTTCTATTATGCATTTTTTTTTTATTTTAAAAATAACTAAATACGGTTTAAACTATTCGATTCCAAATAAAGTCTAGAAATTGGAAAAGTTTGGATTAATCCTGTTTACCTGATACAGGATTCGAAGTTTAAGATGTCCGGGGTATCTACGCTTAAGCCACTAGTGATCAAATATTTGAACATCATGAAACTAGTATTCCATACCAATATGATTTTAATTACCTACGTAAATGTAAAACTTTTAAAAAGTTAATCGGATTAGATTAGAGATTCGATCGCTAACAAAGGTTTTTACCATATTTAAAGTTTAGTTTGTACCAAGCAACATTACGGTTAACATGGAACTGCAAGTTGTTGAATCAAAAAGAGGAAAGCCTATGGTGCTCTTCTTAGGTCATAAATTTCATCAAATAAAAATTCATCAAACTAGTGACATCTTTTGGACTTGTGTAAACCGAAAATGTATTGAAAGTATTACAACCATAAAACAATTACAACAGTGTTGAAAAGTAAAAAAACAGCTTTGTTAAATGCCAAGAAAAGGTCCCGTGAAGAAATTTTACCAGTAACCCAAATATATCAGCAAGAAGTTATGAATAAAGCTGTAGACAAGGGTCTTGACTTTAAAACCCAAATTCCCAGTTTTTCTTCAGTGAAGCAGCAGTTGCATCATGCTAATCATACTTCTCTTGGAATAGTTTGTCTAAATACCGCAAAAATGTTGTCTTTTCAGTTAAATATAAACATTTTCTTTTATTTGACGATAAATCGGATGATAGGACACTTATATTTGCTGCTGAATGTGGACGTAAACTAGAGCATGGTAAAATCTTTTTTGGAGACGGAACATTTAAGAGTTGTCTTCCTTATTTAAACAATTATACACCATTCGTAATATGGACTTTGGTAGTACAGAAGGAAAAACTTGCGTTTGGCTAGTTATTTATGCTTTATTACCAAATAGAAAAGAAATTACTTACACAGAGTTTCTTACCATATTAAAAGAAAAAATACCTAAGTTCAGTTCAGAGGAATTTCATGTCGATTCTGAGAAGGCTCAATAATTTGAATGCAGAAAGTAAGTCTGCAGAAAGTAAGCCTGGATATTGAGTGAAGGGAGGCGGCTTAACGGTTTCTTAAAAAAATACCTTTTATTGGTGAACATAAAGATACTTTTTAAACCAAAAATTGAATTTATGGTTTATTTTTTTTTTTATAATAACTTTACTAATTATTACAATAAATATTATAAATACCATTAAAAATAATTTAGGTTTACGGACTTTTATGACCCTAGTAGTCCCAGTTGACGAATGCGGAATAAATTATTACCTGCGAAATGGTCAAAAAGGTACAGGTGACGAAACGAGAAACTTTAGGTCAGGTGACGAATCACGAATTAACGAAACAAGAACAAATCTTTTATATCCTTTCAGTCTGACGGTACTTTTTTTATTAAGGTTCATACGCTTTAAAATACAGGATATAGATGAATCAATAAAAAGGAAAATGACTTATTCTTCAATTATTTGACAAGTTGCTTAAATGTTCCTAAAAACAAATATTGTTCTTTGTATAAATAATATTTTAAGAAGAAATCATTATATACTCATAATAATATAAAGCTGGCGTTATTTTAAGTAACCCTTGCCTAAAGTTTATCTTGTTTTTATAAGTACACCCACAGTATATTACTATAATGTGAACATGCATTTACGTAATCAATGTTTTATGGTGGCCGGATGTTATAAACGATTTGCTTCCACCGTTTTTTAATTTTTAAACTTACGCCATAGAACAACCATGAGCTGAATATAACTTGAGCAAAGTTGTAAATAAAAACGAAATTCTTAAACTGATACGGTTTCCTATCCTTCATGTAAGCTGGTAACGAAATCTGAAAAAAAAACAGTTTTAGAATCATTTTATTTTCTGTGCCTAAATTGGTGAATAACAATGTTTAGTAAAAACATACAATAATCGTGTTTTTGATCTAAAGTTGCAATATCTTGAAATAAAATAAAATTACTATTACGTACTCACTTTGACTAGAAATAAATAGACTACGGTTATGGCAATAGTTGGAAGGGGACTGGGCATCATGAACCAATTTCGTATCCTTGGATCTAAAATAATATCGAAAATAATTTATTTAACATATTTTAAAATATAATAGAATTTTATGTATAATAATAATATATTAATTATATTAATAAATTCTAATACTCCAACGTGACAAATGAAGCTCGCTGTGGTTCTCAATTTATATAATTATTTGGTTAAATTAGTATCGATAGCATTATTTTATGACTTCTGATTTTCACATAATCTCTATCCATGGTGTGCGAGTAAATTTTAACGCATCTACAGATTCTATTAGAGATTGGTATCGAGAACGTCTCTTCCTTGCTGATAAATCCTAATAAGGACGAAACCGGTCCACGAATTAGGAATGATGTTCTTCTTAGTAAGCAAAATAAAGTAAGAAAGTTGAAAATAATTTTCTGTTGTTTTTATTTTGATATATTTCCTGTTGCCTATTAGCCAAAGAAGTAGTTGTTTTTGGGAGGAAAGCGTTTCTGTGACAGAGTCTTTAAGCTTTTGTAATTTTCCTTTGGTTTAGTTTTTCATAAGATAATAATTAATAATAATACATACTTATATATACAGGGTGACACATTCTAAGCACGTCGGCCTCTGTAAGGAGAACGGCTTCACATTAAAATTTTGTTCTTAACTGGGATATTCAGGGCTTTTACCAATACAAATTAAAAATAATTTGGATTATACCGGATAATCAAAAATAGGAATTTATATCCAATTTTTTTTTTAAATAAGATGTCTTTTGATTATGTGAAAAAATATAGTAAAGTTTTTGTAATGTTTCCTATACCTATCTCTTTTTGTTTCTAAAACTTTTAAAGGATTCTTAATTTGTAAGCTTTAAATCATACAGGGTACTCATTTAGTCTAATCGAATTCGACTTACATAAGGATTTAAAAAATATTTCAATTTTAATTTAATAACTTAAAGGACCACGCACTTTTCTTATGCAAACGGGAGTACCGTCAAAATGTCTTAATTTTTGATATGTTAAATTACTTAATGTCCCTATTAAAAGTGTCCATGGGCGCAATCGTATCCTATGACTAGATTTTGAGATACAGGGTGTTGAAGTTAGAAATCCCTTATTCTTTAAAATGACACCATAAATCACACTTAAATATTTATGTAAGTTATTTGCTCATTCTGTGTAGTAAAAATACATACATACAACCTATAGTGAGAGATCATTAAAATGCATTGATAGAAAATCCACACACAAGTCAATCAGGCCATTATTAGAGAATCTGGAAAAATATTAAACGAATCATAAAAAATACACATTTCATCCTTATAAGATACCAAGAATTGTATCAGAAGGACTTTTAACAAAGACTCTATTTTTTATGGGTTATGGATAAAGTAGAATTAAATCAAATCTTAGTGAGGAAAACCTTCCAGCCAACGTCATAAGTGAAACCATAAGGAGCAAATAATGCGTCGGAGCTCATGCGCATAATGGTAAAAGATGATAGGATAACCTGCTATTAGGCCTAATTGTTTTACCGGTCATCCTAATCACAAAAATTTCATAGAGTTTTACTTTGAAAATTATCTGGGCTCCTAAATGATGTACTTTTTAGTACTATGCAGAAAATAAGGATGCTGCTGTGAAAGAGAAAGATGGTGTTTCTACTAATATTTTAAAATATTTTAAACTGTATTCGTTCCCCATATTTGTATAAATATATTAACTGCACCAGAAGATGGAAAAATGTTTTTTCGAAACATATGTAGTGCTTAATTAATAAAAAATTAAAACTGTTGACCGAATAAATCTAGGAAATTTTTATTTATATAAAATTCTACTACGGTTAGGAAATTATGGCCGTTTTCACTATAAAAACAAACAAGTATAGGATGCCCCAGCCTATATATAACAATCCCAACAGGCCTTATAGACCCAAGGCAAACATTTAAATTTTTCTATACTTGACAACTTCTTTCCACTCCTAAAATCTGCAGGTCCTTTCTCCACTTGTCGCCATATTTTGATAAAGGCCATGGTTGAATTGGGTAAGATTTGTTTAAAGTCGATAGGCTCCAGTGGGGTAAATCCGAATATCTGCAGAATATCCACGCTGCAGAATCGACACATACTTCGAATTCAAGATGATAAAATTTATAAACTGGTATTTAACCCCTAAGCTCAAACTAGCCGAAGAAAAGGTAGACCGAGAGACCTTTTTATTACTTAAAATTAAATAGTTCTCTGTTCGTGCCAATATCACTATATCATCCGCATATGTTAAACATTGATGACTCCTTACAAAAATGTTAAAAAAGTAACTTACCTTCATATTTATTTAAAATTTGATGGAAACCGTCTAAAGAAGAAAAAGATTCCATTTTAAAAGTTTGACTGCCGATGTATTTTTGTAATATCTTCTTCAGACCTTGTTGTTATTATCTGAAAATAAAAACAGAAGTTGTAGAGACAGATAAAGAACTGATAATGGAAACAAATAAATGTCTTCCTGTGCAAGCCTAAGATGAAGAACTCAAAAAAATATTTGATTAATAATAGAGTGATTTTAGAAAAAAAAAAAGTTGTATAATTTCGGAATAATGAAAGTTCTACGAAATAAAATAATAACACTATTAGTATTCTACTGTACTCAAGTAGAAAGAAATAGAAATAACTATAGCAAGAAAAATAAAATTTTGGAGGAAAATTTCAAATTTCTCAGATGTTTACTACCCATTCTTTCTCAACCATCTTTAATACATACTTTATGCAGACTTAAGTAGATACTAAAGTAGAGGTCGTTTAATGCTTCTGATAAGTCCTAATAAGGACGAAACTGTGGTTTTCAGAAGAGAAAGGGTCGCTCGACAGTCGACTTTGCTGTGTTACGGACTTTGAGATTTTTTTCCTTTTATTTTATAATAAAATTTTGTTTAAATTAAACACCAATTAATTATTGAAGTGGAAATAAACATAAAGTAAATATATTATTATATTTATTTTGTTTTTGGATTATACAGAATATTTAATTTATTTCAAATTCAGGAACAACAAAACTAATAAAAATATTAACTAGGTAATACTGCTTTGTTTGCTTGTCAAATTACAGACTTTTTAAATACTTGTTTTGTATTGTTGATGAATTGTTTTTTTTATTATTACTGCACGGAGCACAAAATTGTTAATATTAATTGATATTGTAATACAACAATATTTTTTTATTTATTACGAAATCATTTTAATTGTGATTATTGAGTTTTTTTTTTTGAAAAAGTGATTTAAAAATGACTCCTTAATATAGTAATAAAAGTAATAATTTAGGAATATAGCAAAAATCTGTTACTTTTACTCATTTGCAAATTATTTTATTCAAAAAGCAGTGACGTTCTCTATTTAGTTGACCACATATTAATTTTTCTTTTACTAAAAATAGCGCTATCGTGTACGAGATATAATGAAAAGAATGTTTATTCATTGTAAATGTACTTCACAACTTCAACGAGTTAGTTTATGCTGGTGCATTAATTTTAAGATGTTGCAGGCTGTTTTGAGTACATCCTTACAAAAAGTAATGAGCCGTTTCTTGCCTTCATATTTCTCTGTAGGACTTTTTTACGTAGTAACCTTTGATCTAAATAAGACAGATAGGACAGCGGTCTCCAAATTATGCGTCAGGATCTACAGAATTTATTTTGTTAAAAATCAATTAAAATGCCCTGCGAAAATAATCTACATGATTTCAAACTCTACATAAATAAAATTTATTACAAAACCTAAACTTATTAATGCCTTGAATGTACAAAAAATAAAATATGCCAAACATGTTTGAAATGAGAAGAAAGACTAAGTGCGTTGTGAACGTTATCAGCTAAAAAAGTGTTTCACAACAACATTGAAGACTTTAATAAAGAGTTATTGACCGTTTTGTTATTAAACCATAATGAAGATTAGACTCTTATTCTTATTTTAGTGTATAGTTTTTAAGGACGGCTCCAAGATGAATTTTCGGGGAAGGGGGGGACCATCGCCATTAGACCTTTTCTTTTTAGCATATTTTTTTGAATAAAAAGCCCATAAATCGGAATAATTTTCATTTAGAGCCAGCCGCCCTTGATAGTTTTAGAGTCCAATAAATTACTGTTCAATACTAATTTTTGTAAATATTTATGTTATTTATAATGTAAAAATGGTAAATACACGTGTTTTTAAATAAAAATACCTAGGCGTGTTTTTTAACGACTTTTGGCTAAAAATTTAGTCGTGGCACCCTGCTTAATAACTGGCTTGGCACCACCTGTGTGATAAGGCACGAGCCGCCCCTACATTTATGACAAACGGATTCTCCAATTTCAACCCTTTTTTCATACGTAAACATGCACCAATGTAACAAGATAATTTATAATGAAAAACGGATTGTATATATCTATCTATCTGAATTAGGACGTGGTTCAAAGCCCACTTGTACTGAATCTCTGGGCTTACTGTACCCCTCACAGTTTCTATCCCATCAGATTGATGTTCTTGATGAATTCAAGAATATGTCTGATGGGCGCTTTCGTGATTTCTTCCGGTTCCGGATATTGTACCCTGAAGTACCATTCTCGTTCCCATTTAAGGTTCCGATAGCGGCATAGTATGTTAATAGGAGTTTCGTCTTTCCCTTTACATACTCTACATACGGAGTCATCAGATATCCCTAAGAGATTTAGGTGTCTTCTAAGGCCCGTAAGGAGTCCTGCTATGGCCTTGAGTTCGCTTCTACTAAGGTTTAGCAGTTGATGTTGTCTGCTCGTCGATGGCCCCTCTATGAATCTTTTGGACTGTCTAAGTCCAGGAAGTTACAACCAGAGCCTATGTTGTTCTCTATTTATTTGTTCCTTTAACACCCATTTAGCAGGTTGGTATGAGATACCACATGTGGGTTCTGGTCCAATAGGAGTTTTTTCCGCTCCCTTCCTTGCTATGAGGTCTGCTTTCTCGTTTCCAAACACTCCCTCATGTCCTGGCATCCATTTAAGGGTGACCTTGTTATGTTCTGCCAGGGCCTGGAGGGACTGTTGGCAATTAAATATTGATTTAGTTTGTACTTCTATCCTTTTTAATGCTTTAAGGGCTGCCTACCTGTCTGTCATGATAAAGATCCTCTTATCTCTAAGAAAATCATTTAGCATGACTTTGGCCCAGACATTTATTGCTGTTACTTCAGTCTGGAAGACTGTTGTCAGTGACCCCAGGTTCAAACTAGTTGTCTTCCCTGGGTTCACATGGTAGATCCTAGCTCCTGTGCTGTTTTTCATTTTCGAACCGTCTGTATACCAGATTGATTCGTTTTGTTTTTCCCTATTTTCCCGGCTTTTGGCTGGTATTTGAATATCGAAAGGTTTCTTGAAGTCGTGAATATTGGACGTTTTATTTGATGGCATTCTTAGTATCAGATTTTGTTTTAATTTCTCTAATATCATTGTGTGGTGTACTTTTCTCGAAAGTTCCTATCCAAATCCATTAGTAAACAGCATGTATGCCGCCGCCATAGCCTCCTTTTCCACCACAAGGTGTAGTGGAGGAAGACCTAGCAGTAGCTCCATTGCTGCTGTGGGCGTAGTTCTAAATGCCCCTGTTTATTATTAGACAATCCAGTCTTTGCGCCTTGTCTAATTTTCTGTAAGCTGTTAAGCTTTGATGCTTGTGCCACCATATGACTGATACGTAAGTTATAACAGGTACTACAATCATAGTGTAAAGCAGGTGCATCAAACTTGGTTTAAGCCCCCATACATTCCCTACCATTCGTGTACAGGCACATTAGTATTCTTACAGCTTTTTCTGTTGTTCTATCTATATGGCTAATAAAGAGTGATTCCAAGATATTAACCTCTTTTGCCATTTTTAGATGTTGTCCCCACATATAAAACCGCTTCATTCCTTAAAGGTTCCTTTTTCTTGTAAATGCAACAACAGAGGTTTTTGTCGGGTTTGTGGACAATCCTTCTTTAAGGCACAATCTTTCGACGATATTTAGTGCCCGCTGCATCCTTTCGGATACAACAGACCCAAATTTACCGTTTACTACGATGCTTGTGTCGTCTGCAAATTCTTGCGTGTATAAGTTTACTCTCTCTAACTTTCATAAGAGGTCAACAACCACCAAGGTCCACATAAGAGGAGATAACACTCCTCCCTGCGGGCGTCCCTTGTTAACTGAGACCTCTCCTGTTGTGTTTAGGAGATAACTGGTAATGGTTCTATGATTAAGCATGAACTCAACCCACCTCGTAATGCAGTGGGCTACTTCACGCCTGTGCATAGATCGCAGTATTGAATTGTATGAAGCCGAGTACAAGACTACTTCTATATCTAGGAAGACTCCTAGTGCTATTTCTTTGCTCTCCAATGCTTGTTTAGCCTGTTGAGCTAGCCTAGGTATGGCCGCATTGCATCAGTATATAGATACTGAAATGTAGATTTTTGAGAATTTTTGAAAATACTAACAGAAATGTAATAAAATATATATCGAGAAAGTTAATTTAAAAAAAAAAATCATGGTAAATGAATTTAAGAAAAAATTTTATTTTATAAGAAAGTAGAATGGATAAAGTATCCAAAAAAATATAATAAAAAAATATAAGAAAACACTTTCCACTAGGAAATCCAAAAGTTCAAGAAGTAAAAAAAAATACTGGAAAATGGGATCTAATTATAATAGTATAACACTTCTTAATGTATTTATCTGCATTTAAATTTAATATTTTTGTTTTCCATCCTCTTTTATATATTGCTGTAATACAGCAACTTAAAAATGTCATTTCAAGAAAATCTACTATTACCGCCGTAATTATATTTAACCTTATTATGTAGTTCGTTTGAGATTTACATATAAAAACCTATTATGGATGTTTATATTGTTACTAAGAAGTGTAAATTTTGTTTTGATAATTATTTTGCGAATTGTCCTTGCATTGTTCTGGTAAAAAAACATTTTCAGACGTTGTCTGTGATTTTTTAAGCTATTTTAGTATTTAGTTGATATTTTAGGATGTCTTACTATTAAAATATATTATTGCAACAGTACATTGAGAAAACTATTTTTTAGTTAGCAAACCGATATAATTACAGGTTATATTTTTAATAATAACAAGATTTGTTTTTAACGTCGTTATATATAAAACTGTGATCTCACTTATTGAACATAAATGGTCTATTTGTCATCAAACATTTAAATAATAAACTGCCACACTCAGTTATTGATAATTTAGATCTAGTTTATTGGTGGATTGTATAGAAACCTTAGATTAAAGGAGCAGAGTTGTACCACTGTACATAGCACATGTTTTTTAATCCAACCTTAAGTAACCCACCAATTAAAAATCACTGTTCCAAACAACGCCACCCGAATTGTTCCGACATTTCTATTCTACGCTCATCCCGCGTGAATGAATCATCATGGACCGCCGTTTTTTGAATTATTTGTTGGTGTTTTAAATTGTTTTAAATGTTTTAGTTATTCAATTTCAAGTTGAAAATGCCACGATGTATTGTGAAAAATTGTATATACAAATAATGTTATGAAAAATAAGAAATATATTCGTTTTCAGCAGTAAATATTTATTAACGTTTTGACATAAGCCCGCCATAGTCCTTTGGGCTGAATACTTTAGATTCGCATTAAGGGGTTTCAATAAATATTAGGCAACAAATATTTCAGAAAATAGATTTTATAGTACTTACATAAATATACTAATTTGAACGGTTAATGTAAATAAGAAGAAAATATGCATTGTTGCTAACGAAATTTTGTTTTTATAAAGTAGTTTTAAAAGAATATTTACCAAAGGTGGTTTTTAGTCCTTTTTGGTAGATAAATGAGAAGTAAAGAAGTATAATTGCTAGCGAAATTTTATTTATTGAGGTATTTTTATAAGAATATTAGATAAAATACAAGATGACCTACTTAAAATTTTAAAGTACATCTTATTTACGGTGAAATCGAAAGTGATATTTGAATCTTTAGTTTTAAAACAAATTAAAATGTCAAATTTGATCTAGTATAAGCAAAAAAATACTAAAGTTACGGGAATTAGTCACATTGTTAATAAAATGTTACATTATAAACCCCTAAACAACTCGAAAAAAATATTGTTTACTAAAAATCTAAATTCTTGCAATATCTATTATTTATTAAACAATCGAATACGGTTTTAAAGATAACGGGATCAAAAAAATGCAAATCTCTAAATATGCTCGGATAAAAGCAAGCAATCGATAAGGCTTATAAAAATAATCGACTATTCGATTATTTTTTTATGAAAATCGATTATCCGTTATAATTAATCGATTATTTTTGATTAATCGAATATTTTTAATAAATTATTTTCGATTTTCCAAGATAATTGAACATTGAATTTTAAAGGAAATACAACAAGAAAATAGATTTATTGAATAATCGATTTATTGTTTAATCGCCTTTTTTTAAATCGATTATTTTTGATTTTTTAAAAGTATTTGAATAATTTATTTTTAGGGAAATACGAAAAAAAATTGAAAATCATTGATTGACCGAATATAATCGGTTATTTTATATAATCGATATTTTAGAATTATGGATTTATCGGTTAATTGGCTGTTTTCGATTTATCAATTATTTTCAATTTTAGAGGATAATTTGTTTTTTGGAAAATCAATTTATAGTAGAATCGGCTTTTTATTTAAGCGATTATTTTCAATTAAGCAATTATTTTTGAATAATCGATTATTTTCTAATAAACGATTATTTTCTAATAAACGATTATTTTCGATATTCAAAGATAATCGAATAATCGATTTTAAAGGAAATACGAAACAAAGAATAGATGATTTGAAAATAATCGATTGATCAAAAATAATTGATTATTTTCAATGATTGTTAATTTATTTCGATAATCGCCCACCCCTAGCCCCTAGCGACCGAATAACTTTTATTAGGTTTAAATTTTAAAATATCTGGTTTCAGAAATATGCATTTCTAGGGATTTATGTGACATTCTCTATATTAATTAATGTTCTCAAAGAAAGAAGCTGTAATATACCTTTTCCTACGACCACTTAGGAAAGTGACACAGATCACACTATATAGTCCTATGGAAAGTGCCCTATATCACATTCGTATGAATAATAATTTACTTTCCACCCGTGTACTAATATGCTTCTTTCCGCAGCAGTTGTCACAAAATGCCTAACAAATCATTTCTATTTTGATTTATGTAATGTCCATATTAATACTAAAATCGATATGATTGTTAAATTATTGAAATTGTTGTAAATTAGATCCTAGATATTTATCTTTAACAATTATTATTAAAATAATTTTAAAATAACTAAGATATGTTTGCTCTTTATTCTGAATAAACACATAACCGATTAGATCATTCAATTTACGTAAGGACTATTAGCTCAGATGGTTAGGGTGTTAAACTTATCAACTTTGCCATTTGAGACCTGCCGAGCGATCGCGTTCAAATCCTGGCGGGGCCAGAATTTTTTTTGTTTTTTTTTGTTTAGAAAATTTGAAAAATGAATAAATACGATTATTGTTAATTAATTTTTTAAAAACATTTTGATTATTATAATAATAACCTGGTTTTACATTTTTTTATGAAATTATTTTGTGGTCGTAGGAAAAATATTGTACATCACTTGTGTAAAAAGTGATTCTCCACACTCGTGGGATAGTCGCACTCGGCTTGTGCCTCGTGCGACAATATTTCCCACTCGTGTGAAAAATGTCACTTTCCACACTCGTAATGTAATATACTATTTTCTGAGATTACCATACAAAACAACATTTTCTCATTTTGACTAATTTTTAATATTATGTAATAGCCGTAGACAAATATAATGTTTAACTCACAAGGTTTGATTTGCAGTTTTCGCAGCTATTATAATGTAAGACAATTAGTACCATTACCTGCTCATTTAACAATATTTTATTTCAACATTTTATTGTAGTCCCTAGAAAATAAAAGCTGATGAAATATTCTATAAAAGAATTATTGTCTTTTCTTTACATAAAATGTCGTTGCATCTGTTTGATATTAAAAAATCACGTTAATTTTATTGCATAATAAGGAGAAGCGACCTTTTTCACAGTATGACTTTGACTGATACACAACTTAGCACGCTGAGAAAACATGCTTATTTTCTACACTGAGCGAAATAGTTTGGCAAATTATCTGAAATTATTGTTATAGTCCATGCGCAAATGTTGCAATGTGATTTAATTACATTGAAGTAGTTAGGGTTAATAGCAATGCTGAAATTTCGGCACCAAAAATATATTTCATTATGTAATAATTAATTATTTATTATAAAAGTAAAAGACGTTTATTATTTTAAAATTTATCTATAAAATTTGTTCAATATTTGGTTTATTTATTGTTAAAAATGTAATAAAAGCCCCATATTTAAATTGAATTACCTTTTCCTTAACTAAAAATAATGTAAATAAAATTAAGGGTGTCAAAAAAATTTAGGTAACTATTAAAAAAACATTAAGTTTGAGAGGTTTAACTAAATATTTGCAATGTGCATATATTTTTAAAGCTTTTAGGTTTAAAAAGTACTTACATATTTTTATAATTTCTAGATTTATATTATATTAAAAGGACTTTCAAGTTTATCACTCATTTCTGTAGAAACAAGGGTTTTCTCGCCAAGTTAAACCAGATGTCATTTAAGGTTTATGTATTTAGAGTTAAATACCTGGCCTGGCTATTACCCAGACAATACAAATATGTCCATTGGACGTCCATTCGATATACAATTTTGGATGTCTAGACATCCAATGGACGTCCAGTGAAGTATACAAATGGCACACTTTTGACCATTCAGAGGACGTCCAATTCTGGAATATATTTGGACGTCGAATACTGGACATTCAAAAAACGTCCAGGATTATATTTCCATTGAGACCACATCCCCACTTTTTTACAGAACCGCAACTCACCACACACTATTTTATATTATTAATAATTTGTTTATTATTTTCGCAAATCGCTATACACCATTTATTTATTTTTTATTAAAAATCGCTTGACCTGAGCAGAAATCGAACTCACGACACATCCATTATCGTTTTACACTTTTAATCGCTAGACGAGTTCGACCAAGGAACCACTTGAAAACTTTTTACTAGATACAGTTATAATTGAATAAGATTTCAAACTTCCGCTGATAGAATGAAATGTAATAGATTCAATTTGTTAATTTTTAATGACCAGTTATATTAAAAAAAAGAAGTATATATAGATGGATATTATCTGGTAGGCTTAATAAATAATGACCTAAGATGGACGTCCACTGGACGTCAAAATAATACTGAACTTAAAATTAAGTCCAAAAACAGACGTTCTCTGGGTAACGATATTCAGCTGTCAATTTAATTAGCATAAACGGACGTACACTGGATGCCCGGATATGGACGTCCTAACCCTCAAATAGATCTAAAGTGGACGTCCATTGGACTATGTGTGCAAAGACGAATTTTTAGAAATAGTACTTATTTAAGTATGTACCAATATTTCCAAAATCAACTCCTGTATGATTCATTCAATAAATGTAAAAACATCTTTATATTGACATAATTGTAACTTACAATTTAGCCATAATAAACGGATTTTGCCCACTTTGACCAATCCTAATTGAAATACGCGAATTTATTATATTTTTTTAAATATAATTTTAAAATAAAATAAACAAAATCTGCAGTTCATTGTTTATTAAATTTATTTAAAAAAAGAAAAACATATATTTCACAAAATACAATACCTACATATGAAAAATAAAATGTCAAAAATGATTAAATCATTATACTTAATATTTATGCATGTGATAAAATTCTTAGTTTCCTAATAACTTTTTTAGCACATTTTATATCTGTATTAGGATACCTAAGTGTGTAAAAATCTTCATCTTATTACTACACAAAACAAACACCAAAAAATTTCACTTAACATTGCTCACGTACTAAACACAACTTGGACTGACTTTGACAGATAACATAATTTTGAGTGATACACAACTTATTTTCGCACATGCGCGTTACAAAACGGTCCACTGAAAACACCAAGCTGTCGCTTCTCCTTGATCGGTATTCTCGGATACAACATTCCATGAAACAACCTTTTAGTAAATCTAATAGTTCATTATGATGGTAATAAACAAAGGCCTTTCCTTCACACTAACAAAAGTATTTTCCCTTTTGGTAAGCATTTCTTCACATTGAAGAACAAATAATGGTAGTTCGAGGAGGCCAAGTTTGAAGGGTAGGGTACATGTAGTATTGAAATAGTAACTAAATCTATTTTTTGTTGTCTTGATGTAACAAGATTTTTTTAATGGCTAATGTGAACAATTTTCTTGCAGTACCATCAAGTAGTAGCGATTGATAGTATGTATCTGTAATAATCTTACCCCTTTCCTGTATTCTTAATGTGTTCTAACTTTTCAAACTATTCTTGTTAAACTGTATATTCCACACAACAAATTAAAAGAAATTACTAGAAAAATTGTACTTTATAGTGTAATTTAATAACCTTTTTCAACATGTAAATAATAAACAATTTAAATGGGAACGTAATTAGTACGATAAATATTCATTGACATTATTATTTTTTTGATAAATTGATCATATTAAATGTAATAAATTGATTTTTTTAGTTGTTTTTAAACCTACGATGCTTGTTTTTTCTGTTTTCCTAGTAAAGTAAAATACAACTTATTTACAAACACAATTAATTTATACATTTTCAAAGTATTTTTCTCTCTAGTCAAAAACCATTGTTAACCCTAGAATTCTAACGGTATGTTATTCATACGTTAATAAAAGTGTTACATCAAATTTACGTACTACCGTTTCTCATGTATGTATGGTTGGTTGCGTTTTCATTAATTGTAGAGGAATGTAATATTGACTGATTAAAAAAGTCCGTTTCTAGAATATATTATGCATGTATGAATACAGGGTGTTCCATCTCAGACGAACCACCCCGTATATTTCGTATCCCATAGTAATTGGAAAAATTTCCCAAAACACGTCAGATGATTTTCTTTGAGAGACATCTTTTGACGTATATTTAAAGCTTAAACGAGCATCCTCCTATGAGAGGACGCTTCAACCTCTCAAAATTGAATGGGGAAGAGGGGTTGAGTGATACTTCATTTGTAAGGTCTTGGAAGTCTCTTTACAACGGTGTATGAAAAAATCACATTCTTAAAAAAAATTTATTGGTTTATCATGCTTACAATCAAAAAAATCAAAACCAAGTTTTAAAATCAAATGTTAAAATTGTCCTCCATTGACTTCCATACAATATTACAATCTTGACTGAAAACCGTCTCTAACATGGTCCAGCATAATTGGACTTATTTGACGACACTCATTTACAATTCGTTGGCGTAGTTCGTCCAAATTTTCAGGCTGAGTCACAAAAATCTGGGACCTAAGATGTCCCCACAAGAAGAAGTCCAGAGGGTTCAGGTCAGGAGAGCAAGCAGGCCACTCCATAGAGCCTCTTCTTCCAATCCAACGACCAGGGTATTGTAAATTGAGGTATTGGCGAACTGGTGCGGCGTAGTGAGGAGGAGCTCCGTCTTGTTGGAAATGCAATTGTTGTTCAGTTAGTAGAGGATCGTTTTCTAATTTTTTTGTTATTAACGGATCACTCGCATTTTCCAGCATTTCAAGATACATTTCGCCATTTAAATTACCAGGAATAAACAGAGGTCCAATTAAGTGGTCCCCAAAATTCCTACCCAAATGTTTGGCTTTTCCGGATATTGAGTGTGAGCTTCTCGAAATACATGAGGATTTATACCGCTCCAAATTCTACAGTTATGCCGGTTAACCTCTCCATTAAGTGAAAAAGTGCATTCGTTAGAAAAACAAACGTTGTACAAGAAATTTGGGTTATTGTTGATACGCTCGGCCATAATTTCGCAAAACTCTTGCCTTCGATCCAAATCATCATCATTTAATTCATGAATTAATTTAATTTTGTACGGACGGAACTTGTGTTTATGTAAAATTCTGGAAACGTTAGATTGGCCAATACCGGAAACTGCAGAAAGTTGTCAGACAGATAGCGTGTTTGGCATAAGTTGGACATGGCCCAATACCGCCCCAGCTGCTCCTTCATCGTTCACAATTTCAATGGGTACCCGTTTTTTATCCATACCTGAACCCGTCCCAACAAATTTTGAAATCAATTCCATTATGTACTTATGGCGAACGCTACGTTCAGGATGGTTTCGGTTAAATATCCTTGCAGCGGCTCGGGCACCATTTTAATTTTGGTAATACAGGCTAACCAGATCAATACGTTCTTGCAATGTGTACACCATAATGTATTTTTAAAATTGCAAGCAAATCAGCAAAGTAGTAACTCAACAGATTGATTTTTAATACATGAAATGATCGAAGAAACATGATAAACACCTTCTAAGAACAAAAAATGAAAGCAAGATAAGAAAATGTTTTGATTTTTTTTTATTTATTACAATTTGAACATTTGTTATAAAAACGCAATTTTGATTTTTTTGATTGTATGCATGATAAAACAATTAATTTTTTTTAAGAATGTGATTTTTTCCGTTGTAAAGAGGCTTCTAAGACCTTACAAATAAAGTATCACTCAACCCCTCTTCCCTACTCTATTTTGAGGGGTTGAAGCGCCCCCTCATAGGGGGTTGCTCGTTCAAGCCTCAAATATACGTTAAAAGATGTCCCCCAAAGAAAATAATCCGACGTGTTTCGGGAAATTTTTCCAATTACTATGGGATAAGAAATATACTCGTCTGAGATGGAATACCCTGTATATGTTTGTATTATTTTATTAATATAGAGCTTACGCAAATAAAAGGCAAATGAGTATAGAACAAAAAGACTTTATTAAATTACCAAGAACATTTAAGAAACATATAAACTAAACATGGAAATAAAACGTGGAGATAATTCTGTCTGCAGATTATATATATTTTTGTTCGATGTTCACCACATAAGGCGCGACGGCATACATAACAAATTGTGGTCATCATTATTTTGTGTACTGTAGGAAATAAACTGTGGTAACTTCTTTTCCTTTTCCCTTGAGGGATTTCCTGATTCTCTACCATAGGTTGATCTCGTTGTGAAATTGTAAATAGAAAGTTTTTCAATTTTATTGCCATAGTCTAGTCAGTTGTTCTTGAAGTATTTAAGGACAATTTTTTTGCTTTAATAATGATTTCATGTTCTTTATATTGTAGTTATGTATGGTATAGGAATGTCCTAATGCAATAATCAGCATATTGTAGAAAACCCAAAGGGGCATTCTTCTAGTCTTTCTATTGGCTCACATATTTTAAGTTATTTGGTCAAATGAATCAACAGCGTCTTTTGCAGCGTTATAATTTTAGATTATTACCGATTTCCTTGTTTCTTGTGGAATGCATAGGTTTATAAGAGATTCTAGTTATTTTATAATCAAATGCAAACACATAAGTTCCACATTTTTAAGAAATATTGTCTTGTAATTCCAAAGGAATTTCTAACTTTATTTTCACGAAGGGTATTGTTAGATTGTGTGAATAAACAACGAATTACTGGTAACCTAGTTAACCATCGTGATATTGCGTTTACAGTTGTAGCGGCGTTGTTCAAATTTGTAACAAAATAATGGTTCTCCATTAGAGTTTGTAGATTTTCCGAGATAAGGCTTTATAAACTTAGTAGCAACGTCACACAGCATCACAATTTATACGAAAGTGGCACTTTTTCCGAAATCCTACAAGTTGTTCATCCATAATAATAAACGTACTGGGTTTATATTTGATCGTACAGTTATCAATAGAAATAATCCAGATGTTCGAGATTGGGGCAAAATTATTACTTTCTTTGTGTTCCTCTTTTTTTAACCTTGTATTTCTCTTGCAATTTTCTCATTGGTATGCACTTATATTTCGCATAAAATTTTTATGATAAAAACATACTAAATATATCAGTTATAACATTTTTATCTACGTCTGTTGGTCCTGGTGGAATTTAAACAATATTTTTAGCTTGACCTTTACCGCCCGCGTTATTTATCGGAGCACTTTTCTAAACATGACCATTTTTCCCCTATATATAGGTTTATTTGGACTTACAGAAAATGTTTCTGTATGTTCTTCTTTACATAGAGATGTTGATGGCTGTGAGGACTGACATTTTTTTGTTAGGAGTGTTTTCGCCCAAGTCACTTAAAACTTTTTTTGTTTAGGTTTCCAAGCACTTTTTTATTCAGTTTGATACAGCTCTTCGTCATGGTCATCGGAAACAAAGTCACTATCGGAAAAACTCCATTACTGCTGAACAGATCTTGCTCTACTATATCTTCTTCATTGTATGTTGAGAATGGGGTGTTAATACACTACGACCTAAAAGATCTATTGTGCCCCCTTCTGTCGCCAATGCACTAAAGAAATATCTCAATGCCTATAACGACCCTTCCAATCCTATTCTCTCAAGGAAGTGTAGGATTTGAAGTGGCTTCAAGTTAGGTAAATATCGCTCTTCTATTTAATATCCTCCTAAATATAGTGCCCTCGGATTCTGGAGTACTACAGATTCAGTTAGGATGTGAATGGAGGTTTCGTCCTCCTCCTCACAGAATCTGCACTCACTATCCTCTACTACTCTTAGTTTACTTAGGTGTACTTTCAGTCGGCAATGCCCGGTAAGGATCCCTGTTACGTAGCCTGTTCTTGCTCAGGCAGATGCAAGCTTTCGATCTTTTTTAGTTATATTCACCCAGAAGTATTTTGGTCTGTATCAGCCCCAAGAGATTGTTTTAATTATCGGTTCTTCTACTGCTCAATTATTTTTTAATATCTCCTAATATTAAGTTACTGCTGATATTGCAGAACGGTTCGGGTCCTACAAAGGGTGTTTGAGCCCCTTTTCTTGCAAGACTATCTGCAATCTCATTACCCTGTACCCCGTTATGTCCCGGGACCCAAGTGAGACTTACTCTATTTTTCTCGGGTAGCTCATATAATTGTTCTAGGCATCTCCAGACCATTTTTGAGCTGATCACGTAACTCACATCACTCATTTGTCTTCACAATATCCTGCAATTCTTTGGCTTTAAGAAACTGTTTTTTATCCATTTTTCTCTCTTTCGGCATTTTCTGGGCTGCTTATTCCTAGCTCCATATTAAAAACACATATGTGTTAACAAACATTGCTACTAAGTACACGTAAACTTTACGTATAGTACTCTAATCATACTCGTAACAAAGCTAGATGCTAACTGAAAACATATAATCATCATATTCGCGTTGTGTAGGAGAAAGCATTGCTGGCAATGCGAATTACTAGGTCCTATTCTTGGAAAGAAACAACCATTTTTAAAATATTAATAAGTAAATTTTAAAATCAAGGATGATTTAATATTACATATTAGGTGCTTAATAGGTAATGTCTTTTTGATTGATCTGCACTAAAGATCTAATAGTAACAAAGCTAGTTAAATATTAGGTACTTAATAAGTAATGTCTTTTTGATTTACACAAATTAAAATTAATATCATTTATACAGGGTGTTTTAGAGTACTGTTAAAAAAATTAATAAAAACCTTAGCAAGAATTGGAAATGTGGGTACAATGCAGTGGACGAATAACAACAGAGAAAGAAAATAATGTTATTAAACACACGCACTTGTCTAACAATTCCAAATAGAGACGTGTTTTAAGATACATTCATAAAGACTGACGTAGTCGTTACAATAACAAAATATGTATTACTAAATTGAGGGAAGATCAAAATATCGGCAAGGTTCTACTTCAGTTTTCCAATACAATTATTGATTTCTAAATTGCTGACATTGATTTACTAAAAACAAGAGTTCTTTTCAAAACTAGTAATGTCCTAATTGCGGCTTATAATGGGAAATTATACAAGTAAATAAAATCAGGCGGCCAATACTGGCATTATTAAGGCCGCGGCCCGTAGTGGAAACAATAACGTTTTATCTATGTATATTAATTTAACACCAGTTTTTTTCTTCTTTAATTGTAGACCTGATGACGGCCTAGCGTCAAAACTGGTTGCCATATAACTTAAGAAAATTTATTTAAGTTTGCTTGATTTTGAATAACTTCTTTCCCATACCTACAGTATCACCTAGATTGTTAGTCAAAGTCATCTTATTTTAGCAATACTCAGAAATTAAAGAAAATATTTTATTTACATAAGTTAAATAATTTATTGTTAAACAATTTAAGTGTTCAGTGTTTACACCAGTAAGTCTTCTTAGCATTCTTGTGCTATTTTGATAGAAGCGCCATCTAGTGGGGGTATTGTAAAGTTTCACACTTTGTTAAAATCTAATTTTATTTATGATATAATGCGCAGTAGAAATTTGTTACTTAGTTTATTGCGATTAAGATATGTTTTTTTTTTTATATTTTTAATTAAATTGCCATTAAAATTATCTTTCAAATGAATTGTACCACTTAACAAAACGCAACAGTTTTTTATACAGCTATAGGACGTTAAAATCAAAAGTAATTAATATTGCTAAATTATATTATATTTCAGTTGAAGTGCCACTTCATCCGCTTCCTGTTTAAGATTCTCCCTCCTAAGGGTTTAAACCACTAGGGGTAAAAATATCAATTGAAAATGCTCCCACTACAAATAAAATAGATGTGTCTTTCCGGTTTTTCATATTATTTAGTGAAAGGAAAATATTAATTGTGGTCAAATTTTATTTGTAATTTTAGCAAATAATTAAATGCCAATAAATAAGTAGTTGGTTGAAAATAATAAGTTTTAGTTAAATTTTTATCAGTTTCTAATTATGTTTGCTTATAAGTTAAATAAAATATTATTCGGGATCATTTTATATTAAAAATTCGTAATACACTATGGTAGTTCTAAAGCGGAGTTAATCAAATTGTTTATGAGTGAATAACTGCTCTTAAAAATTGTTTTAAAAATATAAAAGTAACGTTTTTAACACATTCGAATAAATGGATTTTGACGATTTTAAACTATTTGAACAATAGTAAAAAATTCGAGATGCTTAAATGGTGGTTCACACCTTATCGAGACTGAGGCCCAGAAGGGTAAACTCGTAGCGTAACAAAAACGAGAAATGATTTAACTTGGAACGAAAGACTGAAAGCCGATAGTAGTATTAGGACAATGGCATTGGCATTACTTAGATTCAACCATGTGATGATTTTTAAAACCATTTTATATCGCCTTTTGATTAGAGTTTAAAAACTTGTTCGAGCAATTTATCCAATAATAATTGGCCCCTTTACCTCTTAAGGCCTACTCATGTAAAATATTTGGGCTCCTTATTTCGCCTATTTATATTCAATTAATAAAGGACAGAAGGATGAGTATTGCAACTATGTTAAAAGAAATAAATTGGCTTTCAGTTCAGAATTATGTTCAGTACATAACTGATATTTATTTATAAAATAAAAATGACATAGTACCATCGCATCAGATCTATTAGAAAAAATTCAATATAATTCGCAATATCACAATTATAATACAAGAAGCCAATCTAACTTTCATGTACGGCAAGCCATCACTAAAAGTTCCCAAAATATAATTTTTATTAAAGGTTTAAAAAATGTAATAGACTGCCTACAGAAATTAAAAAAAAAACAACAATAAATGTATTCAAAAGTAACCTCAAACAATACTTGATAAATAAACAGAACGGATATACTTTCTTGTGATAATACTCTTTAAACCTGCCCTTTTTAAGTATTTCCCTTAATTTATTGTTATTTTACCCCTCGTTTTACTACTTACTATGTTAAAATTATTAATAGTTTTAAGACGATAGGTTATAGCAACTTATAGCCACAAAACTATTTTTGTGTTAAAGTAGATCCATAGAGAGCAATGTATTTTACAAAGGCCTTCTTTCAACATACAAATAAATGACAACTTTATAATTAAAATAAAAAACACAACAAAATACCTCGGTATCATAATTGATCAAAATTTAAAATGGGTTGATCACATTACGTCATTGAAATCCCAAGGTGGGAAGATTTATTTTTAAATTTTATGAATTGAGGAAATTTATGACTAAGAGTTTACTGATTATTATTTACAATTTGCTGGTTGAATATGCAAACCAGCATTATATCCTACCTCCCTTTTATATAATAAAAAAGTGCTTTGTATATTTACTGTCTTGCTGAACCTTTATTTATGGAAAGCCCTAATTAAGATACACTACAAATTATTTGAAATAAATATCAAAAGAAGCATACATTTTTAAATAATTTGACATTTAAGAACCATTCACACATCACAGTTGACATCTTGATACTTGACAGGCACAGCCAAGCATTATTCTGATTTTTGCCAAATCAAATGGCCGGTTAATTATTCTATGGGGTTGCGACAGAGAGCCAGTAAATTTGATGGTGTTTTTGTGGCTAGGGGCGAAATAGTAGTACGCTTAAGTTAACACCACCATAAAAAAGTAATTTTTAAGAAACTGCTTGTATATTTTTTATAAATTGGTATGCTTGGCGACTAATTTCGAATAAAAATAGCCTCCAAATTGGCTATAGTTGCAAATATGAAGGTCGCAACCCGCCTTAGAAATTTGACCTTTACTATCAACATCTGTTGTTTGACAGGTCGTTGGAGAATGTTTGCAATTTATGGAATGTAAAGAATGTTAGGAATGTTGACATTATAAATAATTAGAATTCCTAAAATTGTCACATAATAAATGCATAAGCGAATTTTAAGAAAATTGATATTAAAGTAGTTAGGATGAGCCGAAAATTCTGAAAATCAATAGGGTTTTAATTAAGAAGTAATTATTTAAGAAAATCCAAACCGCAAGTCAATCAAAACCTTCGTTCTAGAGTTATAGTGCCTGCATACATACACACAGACGACCAAACGAAATGTTTTTTTGCATTTTCGACTCAGAATGATCGGAAACATAAAAAAAAGTTTTAAAAAATGGGAGTAAGAAAATTTTTTCGTCTGCACGAATGCAATACTGAGGCCTCATAGGAAGGGCCTCAGAAATATTAATATTTTTAAAAAAGCCAAATATTTAAAAATACAAATTTGATTAGCAAATATATTTCTTTAATATGATGTATTCAAAGCATTATTTTCACGAAATCTTTAGCATTGACATTTTGGGTATTGAAAGGTTTCATAGTAGGTGTTAATGTAAGCAATTTATATTTACCTTAAATTGAATTGAATGTTGACCTTCAATAGAAATTTTCGTCTACCTAATTGTATTGCTACCGATGCCTTTGAATAGATTAACTTACATTGAATATTAATTTTTTTAAACTGTCTGTCCACTATAACTATTCCAACTCGACGGTATTATTTTATTTTATATAAATTTTAACCTGAAATTAATTACATATTGGGATATCGTTTTTTAAAGCAGTTTAAAATCAATTAAAAATTATTTATTAAACCCCAGAAATAAATTTGTTAATAGCAGGTATAATTAAAAATTGGTTTGGAATGTCATTAATGAATATTGTTCCTGAATTATAAAAAATATAATGCACATTATTTTATATAATTTTCTATTATAATAATTTTTTTAAAACTCGGAAGTAATATAAAATATTGTAGGTGCACTTTATCCATAATAGTGACATCTAAAAATATCACAAGATATAATATCTGGAATGTAATATGGTTGGTTGCGCGATCACAAAAGGTCTTTATGGAATAAAGTATACGAAATGAAGTATTTTCATATGCGCTGTGTTCCATAAAGTTGGATCCATATGGATGGGACTTTTTACTTTCCTATCTGTATACAGATAAGGAAAGTATAGGAATCATGATTTTTTTCGAGCTCGAGTTTTCGACAGATTTTTCCGTTTTGGAGTCCCCTGAATCCGTTTTGACTATTTTCACGATGATGTCTGTGTGTGTCTGCATCCACGATAACTCATGAACGGATACAAAGAACAAGACCAAATTTAAAACTTAAGCTTTATTCCGGCCTGCCGTGAACTGATTAGATTTTGGGCAGATTAGAAACATTTCGGGGGTACTTTATAGGGTGTCATTTTTATATTTTATAAAATATATCTTTTATTTACGTTTGGAGAAGAAAATTCTTTAAATAATGTTACTTATTATATTATTCTTTATAATTTTTGTTTTATACAAAATTTTCCTAAAATGGCCCGTATTCGAGAAATTTGACAAAATGTGAAAAATCAAATTTTTATGAAAATTGTTTAAATAAAAATTGTTTAAATAAAAATTGTTTAAATAAAAATTGTTGATAATATAATTCTCTATAATTTTTGTCCCATACATAATTTCTCTAAAATGGACCGTATTCGAGATATTTGAGAGAAAAGTGTAAATTTCGAATTTTAAAGAAAACTCAAAAAGGGATAAAGAAAAACACATTAAATTCTAAACTAAAGCTTTGTTCCGGCCTGAGGTGATCTGATTAGATTTTGGGGGAATTTTGTAGAGGCTCGTTTTTATATTTTATGAAATATATTAGTTATTTTTGTTTGGAGAAGAAAATTGTTCATATAAAAGTTACTTATATTATTATTATTCTATACAATTTTTGTTTCACATAAAATGTTCCCAAAATGGTCCATATTCGAAATTTTTTTTAATAATGTAAAAAATTCTGATTTTAAAGAAAATTCATGACTTAAAAAATGTTTGCGATATCGATCTCTATAATTTTTGTTTTTTACATGATTTCTCTAAAATGGACCGTAATGGAAAAATTGGAGGAAAAGTATAAAATTTAAATTTTTCAGCATTTTCGTTGTCAATGACTGTATATAGAAAAATGTTTAGAAAATGTATAAATTAAGTTAACCTCTAAATATTTGCAGAGGTGCTACAATAATTAAAATAACCGAAAAAAGCCTGTAATAACTAGATAAGAAAGTCATGTGTAGGACACATCAGATTTTTTAATAATAAGATTAGAGATAAAAACGTCATAGGCCTTTTACCTCTGCTTTTTTACAACCTGAAACTAACCTATTTTAAGTGGTTAGGTACTGCATTAGTTATCTGTCAATTTTGGCATTTTCTTTGAAAAATTGTTCTAAAAGAATTTTTTTAAATGCGAATTTGACAGGAAACTAATGCCAATAGCCAGCTTTGACATGGGATATTTTAAACAAGCATAGATAATTGCCCTACGTCAATAGTAATATTAAAGAAAAATTCCCATATGAATCCAACTTTACCGCACACACTGTATAATAATACGAGTGGTAACGATAATCGCACAAATTAATGCACATAATATGTTATCCAAATTGACAATACGTTGAGTGCAATTATTTATGTGATTATTATTATTTCCGACACCAAAAGTTGTATTGAATAGATGATAAATATCATACATTAAAAAAATATTGCAGTTCAATATTTTACAATACAGAAGCAATGACATTACATCTCTCTGTATCTGCAACGTGTAGAGTGTGGGTTATCTCACGGCACTTAGGCCTTACTAGGCCCATTATATATCCTCCTAAGATGAGCCAGCCTACAGATTTAATGTAGTTGACAACGTCGCCAAGAAGTGCTTTTCTTATATCTGCCGGTGTAAGCCGATACTCGCCGAACACAAATATTCTAATAAAAGAGCGTCAAGCAATCGAAGAAGATATGCTCAATGGTCTTATTTTCTTGTTCACACCCCCTGCAGAGTGTTGATTCTGACAGCCTCATGATATGCAGATGTTTTCGTACTTTGCAATGACCAGTCAGAATGTCTGTGACTAGCCGCAGATTCTGTGTAGTCATAGTATTTGTTTGCTGCAGTGTTGTGAGGAAAACTTAAAAGCTCCCTAGCAATTCTGCAGTTTCTTTTTTCATCATATCGTTCCTTAAATCTCACAAGGGAATAATCTTTAATTAGGTCTGTCACTACCGAATTTGTCAGTCCAATAGAAGAACATGGTCCAAAAAGTATTTGGTTGGCTGCTTTCTTGGCCAGTGAGTCAGCAAGACGGTTACCTTTCGATGTGGCTTCACCTTTGATCCATCTAAAGGCGACCACAATGTTAATAGATATTTCGGTCAAAGCTTCGTGACATTCTAGTACTAACCCTGAGTAAATTAGTGGTCTGTTGAGGGTGAGTACTTCTTGTCTGTTATCTATATAGATGAGCATGTTTCTTCCAGTGATATTGTTTCTGATGATTTCCTTTACCGCTATGAGAATCCAGTGATCTCTATTTGAACTACACTGGTACAATTGTTCACAGCCCATTTTATGTTTAAGGATCTAAAATATATTCCACATCCTAAGCCGTTTTTTGTTTTAGAACCGTCGGTGTGGATGTAAATCGTAGCTGCCACTTCTGGCTCTTCTATTTGTTCTATTATTACTTTATGTGATTTATGGAATATATCTCAGTAAGATGGAGTCCATGTTCGTTTGAAGCAGCGGGAGCGTATCGAGCCCCTCCTGCCAAAAGCGACGTATCACCTCATCAGATCCATCAGGTTTTATTCCAGGCGTGTCATTGTCGTCAAAGCAACCTCCTTAATATAAATATCAAGGGGAATGAGACTAAGAATTACTTCCATGGCTCTGGTCGGTGTTGTTTTCATGGCTGCTATTATGTTGAGACATGCTGTTTTTTAAATTTGTTCTAGTTTACGGATAACTGTCAGTTTTTGTATTTCCGGTACCCAGACACTGTACCGAATGTTAGCATAGGTCTTATGATAGCCGTGTAAGTCCATGTGACGACACTGTTTGGCGGCATTATTCATAAGCAATGTATGCTCTTTTGACTCTGTTTTATAAATTCGAGTTCTATATTAACTTGCTGTCAAAGGTGAGACCTAGGTACTTCACCTCTGTTGCAAAGTTTAGTTCTGTGCAACATGGCACTCTTGATAATAAATCTACAGCTAGATCTTTATAGTATTAAAAATTAATAGTAAAATATTAAAATTATAACAAAGTTAATTTAAAAAAATAAAGAAAATACTCGAAAACTTTATTAGAAAACATAAATAAGGTTTTACCAAAAATGTCATTGCTCTTGGTGACTTGAGGTAACTTCATACATATAGATTGATTCTTCCAAATGTACCAAATATAATTATCAGCTAGGCCTCAAGTACATGATGCATGACTATCGAATAATAATTAAAATGAAGGAAATTATTGCATTGTAAGCGATTAATCATTGTTATATTACAAGAAGTCTGTTTATTTTCTTTAATTTTTAATATACCTAAGTAGGAGCAGAAACTTTTGTATGTTTTAGAAAAAGAGTGTTCAAATCGAATAAAGGGTTTTTGTAATTCATATAATGTTGAGTTTCACATACTATTTTAATAATTACTATATTTCTATTTAAATTTCAGAGAAGAAATTTGATATTTTTATTTATGTATGTAGTGTGAACATATTTTCGACTGGAATCAAAAATTGACGGTAAAGTATAAGAATTATTGGAGTGGAAACTTTCAGTGTTTCACTCACTATAAAGGTGCTACAATAGTAAGTACAGCTTCAATTTTAAACAAATTATATATTATATTATATTCAAAATATAACAGCAATCTACAAATTTAACGCCTTAAAATTTGAATAAGTATATAGTCTCTAATGAATTAAAGAAATAAAAATATCTAAAAATTATTTTATTTCGAGTATTTTTTTAATATACTGTTGGTTCCAGAATTGTCAATATATGTATGATTTATTAACTTTATTTAAAAAATAAAATATAATTATATATTTATTAGACGAAATTACCTGTCTCATTCAAATTTGTTACACATCAGAGAAGATCACTATGAAAGAAAATAGGTACTTAACACTTTATTTATTTTGGAGAAAGGGGTCAATTTTTATTAAAACAATTGCTTCTTCAGTCTGTTACTACAATTGCTATAAACAAAACTATACTTTTTTTATACCGAAGAAGATCAATTAAAAGTTTTAAAATAACTAACAAATAGAACAGAACAAGTCTTCTTATCCCCCAAAAAAAAATAAAGAAAATAGTGAGGGAACGACAAGTAGGGGAAATAGGAGCTAATAGATTTTTAAGATCCATGGAATTAACAGAATGGAATTTTGAATTCTAGTTATGCAGAAACAAACAGAAGATGTCTAAAGCAACCTTCACCAAATCATTTTTCTATTTTACTATTCATGCAATAAACAAAGAGATGGATTTAACAGGAAAATGAAGGTAGATATGTGGCAACAAAATTTAATTTTTCTGGATTTATTGACACACGTCACGAGACAAATATGGAGTAATTTACAAAAGATATTTTTAAAGCATTATTATTACTCTTTACAGTTTAACAGAACCCTATTTTTAATCAGATTTTTTCCAAATCAATAGACATCCATCTCCTTATAGAGCTTAATTTTTCCTGAATATTTCAAGATGATCGTTTTAGAGTTAGGATTTTTTTTAAATTCAATCCCATCCCTCTTACCCCCCTATTTTGATTCAGATTTATTTAGAACCACTAGGCTTTATCCCCTTATAATTTTTGATTTTTTTTTTTTTAATTTCCTGTTGATATCGCTTTTCTTCTTTGATTTACGATTATTTTTTAATTTTACTCTATTTCCTCTATTTCTAGTCAGTTTTTTAAAAATCAATAGGCTTCGTTCCCTCTATATAGCTTAATTTTTCTTTATTATTTCAAGCTGATATTAATTTTTATTTTTTAATTTGGATTTTGGATTTTTTTATCAATTTTTTTTTTGTAATCAATTGTCTTCGCCCCCTTTTAGAGCTTGATTTTTCTGATAATTGTGCGGACAAAAACGTGACATTAAACGTACATTTTTAAAAGTTGTTTAAAATTTGAAGGATTTTGCCACAATTTTTTCAAAATTTGAATCAATATTAAAAATTATGGTTTCTCGAAAGTAGACTTATAATACTCTTCACAGACTAATGTGTGAAGAGTATAATAATATACTTATAGAACAAAGAAAACTACATTTTTCAAATAAATAATTTGATTTTCACTGTAAACTTCTTATTTGAGCTCCACTGTGCCTTAACTTTTGTTTACGAAATCCTATAAATCGTTAGTGACGTATTAAGAAATATTTACTTTACTAACGAATTGTTTAATACCATATGCTTTTTAAAAGCCCCACTCGCCCATAAAATACGTAATTAGTAAGCTGTTTAGATGCCTAAATACGTTGTGCATATTAATCATTCCGCGTAAATATTTATGAATCAAAAATGTTTAATTAAATAGAGGTGACATATATATTTGACGTATTTACGGAGCGTTGACTGCCAAGATTACATAATATTTAATACAAATGTTCTAATATCCAGATATACTGATCTGGATGAAAAATAAGAACAAATCGGGGTGTTTAATTAATAATGGACAATAGAATAAAAGTAACTGGAGAAATCTTAGCCGACAATAAGAAGTTTGAATGTAAAACAGTTTATTTTTTGAATCTCAAAGTAGCCTACTAAATTTTGGTTTGATTTTATAAGATCATTACTTATTCTCTATTAAGGTTATCATTAGAAGTATATGTAAAGTTAATAGCAATATATTGTTTATATAAATTGAATACTAAACACTAAATCCTAAACTCATGGATAAATGGGCTCTAGCTCCGGGGCGCAAGCCTTTTGTGAGCGGCAATTTTTATTGGTGTTTTATTTCTATATTTTTGTCATTATTAATTATTTTTAATGAAAATCTGTTTATGACAAAAATAACCAAATAACCACTACAAAATTAAATGGAATTGGTATATTACATACAGAGCGGGGAAGTACTCTATTACAGCCGAGTGCCAAAGTAGATTACGCAAGGTATGTATACGATTTTATTCACAATTTAGTATTTGTAATTTTATGTTTTAAATAATATCTGAGTTAATTTCTATCATAATTTAATAAAATTTAACGAATATACCTGTAAAATCATTGTTAGGCAATATAACAAGTTGCTTAAATCTAAATACATATTAAACGGTACTTTATAGATAAAACGTTTTATTATACTTACAGATATGTCCAAAAATTAACTGAAATATACCCCTCCAGAACTGCTAGTAGCTGTAAAAAAAGCTAGCTACCCGTCAAACATTTTATTCTGATGAAATAATGGCCCAAGCGCAGTTTGCCTCCAATTATAATGATGGCTTTTTAATTTTTACCTAAAAAGACCCGGTATATATAGGTAACTGCGGCCGACAGTCGGGCCACATTCATTTTGCTATGAATAATAGTTACAGAGCTTTAAATATCCCAGAGTTACTATACCATAAAGGACCTTTAGAATAGAATATAATAGAATACTTTATTCAACTATGTTATTTTTAATTGCATACATTTATAGCAGGTCAAAAAAAAAACAGAATAGTTACAAAATAAACAAGCATAAGATTAAAAGTTACAAACAATAATAAAATCATCTGACATACATAAATAATCCAAACAAATGAAATAATATAAAAAAATGTCTTAATTAAAAGGCATCACCACGAAAAAAACTGATGTGTTCAACACATGACTTTCCTATATAGTTATCACAGGATTTTTCCGGTTATTTTGTACAACCTATTGTAGCACCTCTGTAAATGTTTAGAGGATAAACTAAATATATACATTATCCACATATTTCTAAATCGAAACATTTTTTTTATATTTATATTCATTGCCAACAAAACTACTGAAAAATTAAAATTTTACACATTTTTTAGTTTAACAATTTTCTTAAAAGTCAGAATTTTGCACATTTTGCCAAATTTAACGATTACGGACCATTTTAGGAAAATTTTGTTTAAAGCAAAAACTATAGAGAATATTATTTTATTTGAATAATTTTCTTCTCCAAACGTAAATAACGGATATATTCCATAAAATATAAAAACGACACCCTATAAGGTACCCCCACATGTTACTTTGCCCAAAGTTTCCCTCAGGCCGGAATAAAGCTTAAGTTTAATTTTTTTTGTTTTTCTCTTTATCCGTTTTTGAGTTTTCTTCAAAATTCGAGATTTACACATTTTCTCAAATATTAAATTAATAAATATTAAATTATAGAAAATTATATCGCAAACAACTTTTGTTTAAACAATTTTCATAAAAATTTGATTTTTTTACATTTTATCAAATTTATCAAATACGGATCATTTTTAGAGACTAATATTTAAAATAACTTTTACTTAAATAATTTTAATCTCCAAACGTAAATAACAGATATATTCCATAAAATATAAAAACGACCGCTTATAAAGTTCCCCCTCCCAGATGTTCCGACTCTGCTAAAAAATCTATTTAATTCACCGCAGGCCAGAATAAAAGTTAAGTTTAAAATTTTTTTCTCTTTATTAGTTTTTAAGTTTTTTTCAAAATTCTAAATTTACATATTTTCTTAAATATCTCGAATACGGTCCATTTTACAGAAATTAGGTATAAAACAAGAATTATAGAAACTAATATAACAAGCAACTTTTATTTGAACCATTTTCATAAAAAAATATTTTTTTTACATTTTGTAAAATTTCTCGAATTTTAGGTAAATTTTCTAAAAAATAAGAATTATAGAGAATAAAACAAGAAGTTACTTTTATTTAAATAATTTTTTTCTCCAAACGTAAACATAAAATATGAAAACGATCCCCCCGATGTTCTGACTCTGCCCAAAATCTAATGTGTTCCGCTCAGGCCGAAATAAAGCTTAATTATTATCACTCTTTTCTACCAATATCACATGAATGATTTTATTTTTAAAGATTTAAATAATATTATGTACCACGGAAGTTGACAACAGGAGAAAAATGTTTATTCATTTCACAACAAAAAGTTTTCTTAATAAAACTCTTTTTTTATAAAAAATTTGCTTTTTTTAATATCAACTTGTATAATTTAATTTAATTTTTTAGAAAGTTGATATTATGTATCTAGTAAATTATAGTTTATTATATTTCATTGTATCGTGTCAATAACCATAGCTGTTGAGACACGTTAATTTTTAAATAAAAAAAAAAAGTGATTTTTTAAAAAATTGCTAAAAAGAATTAAAATAATGTGAAAAAAAGTACCGGAGTACAAGTAACATGAGTGACAAAAAATATCAAAGCAAGATTTACGTCGTTCCAGATTATAAAACAGGATAAAAATCAAATGTAAAACTAAAGAAAATACAAGAAGAAACCAATTCAATGTCTTTTTAAAGCTTTTAATGTAAGTAAAATAATGTATTCATGTCTAAATATAATATTTATTGTAAACTAGTCACAATATTTATCTTACGAAGTGTAGTTTATTTTATAATATAAAATTTTAAGTCATAGATGCTGACCAACAAAGAACAATAATTATGCATTAAATTTAACTTCCTAGAAAATTTTTTTTATTTTTCATAGAGTTTTAATGTTAGATAACGAGTTACTACTGTTATTTTTTTTTATTTTTTTTTGACCTCAATTGTGTCATTGTAAATGTTTTTCATAGGATACTAAACGTTCTTAGAACAGTGGCAGCATATATATCGTTCCTAGTGCCGATAAAGCACTTTCTAGAGATGATGCTGTTCTATACTTTTAAGGAGATATCAAATATTATGAGACTAGTTTTACTGATGGTACTGTTATCAAAATAAAAAGGGGAAAGCTGAAATTAAAAGATGAGGTTATACCATGTACATTCTCGAATCTTCCTTTATACTTGTGTTTTATTTTACTCTTAAAACTATATATTGGTTTAATTAAAAAAAAAAAAAAATTGTCAGAAAATTGTACTTATCAAATTTTGGCATTTAAGAAACCTTTTCGAATTTGGTTATACATACTTAATTTGTATTTTATATAGATAAAATTAAATAATTTATCAATTAAAACATGTAGGACTTATTTAGAAATAAATACAACAGTATGTTCTGTGCTT
This sequence comes from Psylliodes chrysocephalus, assembly GCA_927349885.1. Taxonomy (NCBI): domain Eukaryota; kingdom Metazoa; phylum Arthropoda; class Insecta; order Coleoptera; family Chrysomelidae; genus Psylliodes; species Psylliodes chrysocephalus. The sequence goes on along the minus strand of OV651815.1, from coordinate 54,609,996 downwards.
TATTTAGCTATAAACAAGTTTATTTTTATTATTTTGACAAAATTATGTATAATTCCCATAAGAAGCCATGTATTTTGAACACCGTATGCAGTACCAGCGCCCATGCGATTAATTATGAGTTATATATATATATATATATATAGAGGGATGCGTTGCATAAAAAGAAGAATTAAATTTTGCATGAAACGACTTGCAACAATTAGCAATTAGTTCTTGTAATCGAAGCACTTTCTTCCGCCCACACACAAGGAGGAAATTTTGCGTTTTCATCAATATATGTCTCTAACAAATAATCACAATATTTATCCAGAAGTTCATGGTGTGATTTGTATGACATCAAATCGAACACAAAGGCGTCTTCTACTTCACTTGGCTTCAAAAAAGTTAATCCTAAAGTATTTTTAAGTCAAATGCCTATTTCAGCTTTTGATTCATAATCAGAACTTAGTTCGATTGACTTAATATTTCTATACCATGCTTGATGCAAATGAAATCGGCAACCACTAATTTCAACATCAGGCCAAATATACACTAATGCTACATAGATCGCCTTTACAGAATCAACAAAAACTTGTCTTGGATTTAATATAAGACCGTACTTTTCATACATTTGACATCTTAGTAAATAAAAACAGTTTTTGTAACATTCAGTAGTCTTACTCAGTAACAGACAAAAAACTAAAGGATCATAGTGGCTATTTTGGAGTCCATGAATTGTAAAAAGTTGATGGAAAAAGTTTGTACAAAACGAAAATGTTTCGTCCATATAGATTGTATTCATTTTAGTTAAAATGCTTAGGTTCGTTTCACATGTAAGCACAATAATTGTATTTTTGATGTTAATTAACAAAAAATGTTTACCTTTATTTGTTATTAACTTTTTATTATATACTCTGAGAGCTCCATGCACTTGCACTTCTTTTATATTTTTAGGTATCCGACCTGGTAGTATCTTGTGGCGGCGGCAGTTATACATATTTCTTCTGATGTAACTGATATAAATAGTTGTGAGAGATGGTAATATGTTGATAATGCCTTACAAATTAGTTTTGAAGTCTTTTCAGTTACATCTGCTACCGACTTTCTTTTACACGCATTTAAAACATATTGCCTGTGTACCTTTTGTTAATTTTTTTTATGATGATGAACATTATATTTTCTTGTAATTAGGTTCTCTGTACCAACAGTGTAGAGTTTGGCTTTACAATGCAGTTTTTTTGGCTACATCTCCATGATGTCTCACCACTTTTTAAAACTTTGTCTTTTGAAAACGTAAAATTTTCATAAAAAATTAAATCACTCCCACGTTCACTTTTAATGACTGACACCGACATATTTCACCTGCACGCTGTCAAAAGAAAGTCCGGCACCTAATTTACATGTAAAGATTATGGACCCTTTTAAAAATACAGATAAAGGGATTATTTTTGCGCCCAGTTTACTCCCGTCCATTTCCAGACAATAATTTAGGCACGGGTGGTATTTGGTAAAAAACTTTTACAACAAAACTGCATGTATTGAAACAACTAAAATCTAATTTGCAAAGTTATCCATGCCATAAATGTAATGGATATGCTGATGCACGTGACTGAAAATGAACGATTTTAATTGGTTTCCTATTGATGCCAGACATTTTTAATGTAATTACGCTTAGGTACCCAGAATGAAAATGATTTTCAGAAATCTTCCTTGTTGTCATAGTAAAGATTAAAAATAACTTTACTTGATTGTTTAGAGAATGTTGCTGTGACATTTTTAATTTAGTAATTAACTTTCAGATATCTATAAATTCAAGTAAACCACAATGAATATTTTTTGTTTTTCGTCAAAATCACCACAGTGGTTAAAATGCCCATACAACGGTATTTGTTTTCTTTTTTATTGTAGTATCATATATTGAGATTATAAATTTTGCTTTGTTTACAACGGAAATGTCTATTAGCTAACAAATGCCAATCTGTGGAAGTGGCAAAAGTACCAAGCCAGAACTTCTAAATTTCACAGAAAACTCCAATTATGATATTTTTCGATGTCTCGTTATTTTATGGATAGTAGACTACTAAGTAAAACGTATGTGTTTTATAATATACTGTATATTTATGATGCATAAATATAAATGCATTGACCAAAATATATATTTATTATACTTATTAAGGGTCTTTTGACACCTTATTTGTTTTGTACGAGTAAATATAAATATATATTTGACTAATTTTTTTATTGTTTCTAGTGACGGATGCGCTGCGCCTTCAATCGCTAAGCATTGTTCCCTGCTGCCCTAATTGCTGCTCCCTAAGCATTAATCGGCACTGCCCTTCGCCTTCCCACCCGCCGTTATCTTCTGCATCAGAAGCCGAAACGACAAGAACATCAACATCGAGAACAAGAACATCATCGTCCAGGAGGAGGAGAAAGAGAAAACGAAGAAGAAGAAGAAGATCGACAAGAAGAAAGAACGTGCCCTATTTAAGAAGCATCGCCTATCGCGAGTGCATGTGCGCAGTGATCCGTACACTTTTTGAACTGTTACATCAAATTCCTAGAACCTTTACTCGGTACTTTTGTACAACCATTACGATTGTTTTTGGGTGAGATATCCTGCCAAAAAATATTACATAATTACATAATAAATACCTATAGATAATAAATAATTTTTAATGATAACGATTGAGTAACAACACCATTGGCTGTCGGCGGGTATTTTGCCGGATGTAGAAAAATATCTCTGAATACAGTTTATCGAATGCGACTCATCACACTGAAAACTACTAAAATATTTATGATACAAACAACTCTTGATTTGTGCCTTACGAAATTACAGTAAGATTTAATTTCTCATTCATTATCATATTTGAATATCTAGTTCAAATACATATCCTTTCTTATTGAATATACCAGACGCTGTTAGCTCGATGTAATTTAACAATTTTGCTTGACTCTTCTCTAGTATCTCTTAACTTCCGATTCTCAAACCATCTATACCTCTTAGTAACGAATCATGATCTGTTCTTAGTGCTTAAACTCTAAAGATTTTTAATTTAGTTACGATTACATTTCCAAACCAGCAAATACCTCATCTGTATCAATTCCAATTTTCACATAATTTCCATTTGGTTATTCTTGGCTAATTTTAATTTAAGAGAAAAATATTTTAATCCTATACGTTTGTCTATTTATGTACAAGGTGACTCTGAAACAAGAGTGGTTCTCATAATAATATAAAACTAAAATGAAATCAGAATTAGCGGTGCACAGCATTAATGGGTATTGGTAAAATTTAAGAAACTAAAAATGAGTACAATAGTTCGTTTATATGTAATCTGAGATTGTGGTGCTATTCCAAAAAATTATATTAGCTGGTGAGTTTAATAGTACGACATTTAGATTTATTACTCAAATGAAGTTGTTGCCCAAAACAGTTTTGGATACCAATTTTATATCAATAAAATTTTGTACCAACCTACAAACCATTAAAAACATTATAAGCAAGTTCAACATTTCCCTCTTCTAAAGGAACTATGGTATTATCTGTGTTAATAGGCACCAAAAAAAATAATTTCGAAAAACCTTATTGAGCTCGTTCTAGTAATTCTAATTATCAGAAACTACAATCATATATGTTAATGATTTAAATGGATACAGGTGTTAATCTTAGCATGTAGTCAATGAAGTCCTGAGGAATTAAAGGTGACTCCTGAACAACTGTTTTTATTAATTACAGAAAAAATGTTTTTATTCATAGAAAAAGTAACTTTTGGTTTGTGAAAACCACGTTTGCAAAATTACAATAATATTTAACGTAGAAATAATATTATTCTATAGCTTTCTTAGAACATCAGTTTCAAACTGCGAAAATGTCTAGGTCATCAGTATATAGATATGCTAAAACATCATTTATGTCATTAACATTGACACCTGGAATGCCATTGCTGATATTGTTGAGAATTTAACACATAATATATCAAAATCCTATGATAATTTACCTCTAATTACTGAATTCAATTTAATAATCTTATGAGAACTATATCCAGTAAAACTTTGTGCATTTCGGTATCACCTTTTACCTATCTTGAAACTATTAAGTCATTTTAAAATGGGTGATTTGTACTGATACATATACACTAATTTGTACAATTTTGTATATCTATGGTAAATAATAATTGTGTATAGGTAGACGTATAAAATTTTAATAAACTGTACTTAGACCTAATTATCTACATCAGGCTCTCCCGCTAGATAGCGCCGCGATGAAAGCTGTGTAGTGCTCACACCGAACTTTTCATTAGTTACCGGCACTGTTTTAAGTGCTTGTATTTTTGGGCTGTGTGAAGCTTCATACCTAGGGTTGGATTAGCTTTAGCCCTTGTTACATATCCACCCGCGTAGACGAATCGGTCGTACGAGTGCTTCGTAGAGCGCCATCTCTGCCATCTCAAACGTCTGTATTAATTATGAAGTTCAAAATGGGTATATTTTTTATAGTTTTTAAAGATAAGTAAAGCTTATACAAAGTTAAAAATTTGTAGATTCATCTAAAAGTTTTACTTAATATATTTTAACAAGGTTGGTATTTATAGAGGTTGTATAATTATTTGGAACGATACAAAGCTCAGATGTCAATAAAACTATAGCTCAAAGCTCATTACTAATTACAGAATACGCAGAAATTCTAACTTTGATAGCCTTAGACAAAAAAAGTTTATATAAAGCATTGTGGTCAGAAAGATGAAGAAAAATCAAAAATTTTGGAAAAATTAATTTTTAAAAACATAATAAGACCAAAAAAAAAGGGGTAAGACGAAATCATAAGATAAGAAACTCCATGAACGCTAATGAAGATAATGTAAAACACATTTAAGCACAAAAAGTGAGATGGTTTGAATTGATTGAAAGAAAAATTACCACCTGGAGACCAATAATAAATTGACAAAGATGAAGTCCTAAAATCAAGTATATAAAGATTAAAGAACACAAGGAACTATAAATTAAAGAAAAAAGTAAGGGAAAGAAATTAATGTAAACAATAATAGATCGAATGATACGATACAACAATTTTTGATGAAGGGATGATAACTTGGATGATAACATAAAAAAGGAAGATGCAGCATGATCCACCGCAAATAAGGAACGCAAAGACTCACGATAAAGCGGATAATACTCCACTCAGGAGTGTAAGGTCTATATAATATTAAACTGAAGCCGAAACGGATCACCAGTTAGTAATAACAAAACAATCAAAGAACATGGACACGCCAGAATATGACAAAACCAAAACAAATGCAAAAAGGACGAATATAAACTTCATAAGCTCGAGAAGTACAGAAATAAAATACGAAGCGATCTGCATAAAAAACTCAAATACGATTACAACCGCAGGAGATGAAGACAACAAAAAAGAAATTAATGGAATGGTACAATCAATATTGTTAATGAGCGAGAAAATAAAAGAATAAAGTAAGAATTAAATGTTTAAACTCAAAGAAGAACAGAACAAAACCGATTGCAAAACAAAGAGACGTAAGGCAAACATAATATAGAGAGAGAGAGAGAAAAAAAGATAAGTACATAAATAGTGAACTAGAGGAAATAGAACTAGACCGTAATAATAACAAAATAAAACATTCTACAAGGAAATTAAGAACCAAATAAGAAAACCAAGAAATAGGACAAAAACACCAAAAAAACGATGAAGACCAAACATAATACGAGCCCCAAAACATTGTAAATGCTTGGGAAATATTATATTAACGAAAAGGTTAATACAGACAATGAAGAACCAGAACAACTAGAGGAAGATAAAACGACACCCAAACAATAAGAAGAATATCCTTTAGAAAGAAAAATGCTACAAACAATTAAAAACCTGAGGAACGGCAAATTTTCAGGAAAAGACGGAATAGAATCAGAACTTCTAGATAATAGGGACCAGCACCTACACAAGCAAATATGCATACCAATAAATCAAATATGGAGACAAACCAATATGCAGAAGAGTTGAATATATTAAAGAAACATTTTCGAAAAATATAAATAACGCTGCTGAATGTCATTTGTAAAAGCCTAGCAAATATTATTAATAAAATACTAAAAAAATAGCCAAAAAAATGGTAAAAGATTTAGGCCAGACAGATCCTATAACAAATTTGCCAGAAGACTGTAAAATACAATGGAAAATTCCTTTCTTTTTTTGTGGATTTTGAAAGTGCATTTGATTAAGTAAATAGAAAAAATATAGAGGTGTTTAAAAATACTAAAATTTCCCAAAAAACAGCAGAAGCAAAACAAAAATACGAATTCAGGATATAACTATTTTATGTAAAAGAGGAGTGAAACAGGATGACTCTAATCTTCCCACCGTGTTTAAAATTGTATTAGAAAACGTCATTAGAAAAACAGAAAAACCTAATTACAGGATACATTTAAATAATTGTTTATGCAGGTGACCTAACAATAGTGGCAAACTCAAGACAAAAACTGATAAAAGCAATGGAAAGGATAAATGAAAAGTCTAGACATTTTGAAATGGAAATAAACCAAACCTAAACAAAATATATGAAAGTAGAAAGAGAAGAAAGTAGTAAAAATAATACTTAAAAACAAAGATACATAAATTGGAAACAGTCACCTTTTGCAACTATCTATGAAAACCAGGATGGAAAGAGGAAACTAGTAAAAGAAAGTAACCTTAAAGAAAACTACGGCAAACACAAAAATGTTCTAAATGATTAAATAATCATAACAAAATATAATAATAAGACATCACAAAAATTAATATATGATAAAGGTATACACAAAACAACTACATATGCTCCCGAAACAGCATCACCAAATAAAAAAAAAGAAGACCTAATAAGAGTTATAATAAAGTATGTTCTACACTTCATATGCTAGCGATAGAAGAACACCAATAATTTTATTACATACATAAACTTACAGCGTCTAAAGTGGCAGGACATGTCATGAGGAGTAACCTGACATACCTGTTAAATAATATAATAATAAAATGGATCCCATTGCGGTTAATCAGAAGGGAAATATATTAAAGAGATGACCCAGGGATACAGATGATGACACAAGAATATTAGGATCAACAGATTGGAAATGAAAATGGAAAAATATAAAGGAGTGGAGGAAACTAGTAAAGCAATAACCAACAAAAATTTGTTATACTCTTAAGGAGAAGAGGAGTAATACACCTCAACAAATACCTCAAAGTTTGAAGGACACTGGGTGATAATAATAATCAATCTATGGTTCTGAGGAAACTATAAATAAAAGAACAAGGGCATTGATATTTTTATATTAGTTGTCATATAATTCTTATGTGATTTTGATAAACTCTTGCATCTAATCTTAAACAAGATAATTGTGATAAATTATAAACTACAAGAAATGCATTTATCCTTTAAATCAGTTTTTTAACTTATCTTAACCTATTTTTTTTTAAGTTATAAATAATAAGTTACCATGCATTAAGCTGCGTTCGTATCATTCGGAGCTACAAAAAAAACAAAAATAAAGGAAGCAGTACACAACTAGTTTAAAATGAATTTAACTGCTTTAGATATTATACATATCTACTTTATTACCTTGGACCATTTTGTTATTAATAGATATAAATCTTTGATATCCATTTGAATAACAGTTTGGTTTCCGTTAACAAAACTTGGTAAAAAGAATTTCGTTGATAATGATTTAAATAATTAAATTAATAATAATTTTCACGTAACCTTGATCTTGAAAGAACGAAATTTATTGATATAATAATATAATATAGACTTTAACCTTGACCAAGACATAGTAACTTTAGGATTCGCTAGCTTATAATAAAAGTAATTATTATTTTGAAATTATTTATAATAATTTTATTGAAATTTTTAGGAATTAATTGGTTGATATCGCAACTACCTAATCTACAAAGTTTTAACTTTTTTTTAAACTTAAAATTTTCTTCGACGAATTCAATAAATACTTTTAATTAAAAACATTTTAAGAGGTGCTGAATTTTATTCTAAACGAAGATATTCAGCATATCTACTATTAATAATAACAATACTAAAGATATAAGTAACTTACTTCAATTAAAGTAATCCATTAACATTTCTTTCTACAAAAACAAAAATTTAGTGACGACAATGACTATTCTTATTGTTATAAAGCTAAAAAATAGCTCGAGTTTTAATTTGAAACTAGAAATTTTGTCAGATAATCTTAACATTTATACGAAATTTAGGAAAGGGCATATTAAGTAGGTAATACTAATAACAATGAATTATTAAATATTGAATAATGGTTGAAATTTGATTGTATAATCAGTTATAGAGGCTTTCATCAAAATTTGGATACTTAAATATTTATTAGCTAGCAAAACGATAATATTTGGATTTGTGCGTAAATCAATTACCGATGGATATTATAATAATTAATATAATCGCACGTTGCATCTCCGAATAATATGAACGTCACTAAAGACTTCCGGAATTTTTATTTCTTTATAAAAATTAATAGATATTAAAAAGATTTAAGCAACAACTATCTTTAATAGAAGTAACTTGAGGTAATTGAATTTTAATGTATTTAATAACATGTTTTAATATTATTTATTTCTTTATAGAAACTTTAAGAATCACATTATTTAACATTTAACCATAATTATTTATTGTTGCGACACCATTAACAAACATATCACGAGCATTTTAGTGATATTATTAAAATCAAATAAAAAAGTTATTAAACTATTTTTAGGACACCTTACATCAAATACCTTTAGTCCGGTCAAATTAGACCAAAAAATTGGAGTGAGGGTACAAAAATTCTCACCTAGCTGAAAATTGGTAGGAGTGTTCAAAACATCATTATAAATGAAACCTAAAAAGTCCTTATCAATCCGGCACCTGAAAAAAAATTTACTCGTGGTCAAAAGTCACAAAAAACGGGATTTTCACGATTTTCAGCAAAACGGTAAGTTTTATCACAAAATTAGTTTAGACAAAAATTGTAGAGCATATAATTATCTATAAAAAATGTTAAAGATTTTTTTCCTAAGAGCTACCGTTTCTGAGATATAACGATTCAAAAAGTTATAAAAGTAATATTCGTAATATGTATAAGTACAACACGTATGCCAGTGTAACCTTGAGCAACATCTGTTTCCTATTCAATTTTCTGCATGACAAGCGTCGTATACCTGAAGCTGTAATAGAAGTAAAAATATTATTCTATCGGTCAGTGTAACTTATACATACATAAAATATTATAAATATGAGAATTTTACGTAAAAATAAACCCAGTCCCTCATTTTATACGCCAGTGTAACCTTGAGCAACATCTGTTTCCTATTCAATTTTCTGCATGACAAGCGTCGTATACCTGCTTTATGTTAGAATACCCAATACATGCATTACTATTAGTCTTGAGCGCTACTCCGGGTGAAAACCAATGAACTGGAGTGGGGTAGAATGCTTGTCAATAGGCTTGAGATGCGACTCTATGGGCAAAGACAGGTTATTTTCCATCTCACTCGGGAGTATTTATAACAACCATTTTCTATTTCACTTTGTTATTGTCTGATCCACCAACTTGTGGATTGAACAATAACAATGTGAAACAGAAAATGGATATTATAAATACTCCCGAGTGAGATGAGAAATAAAAATGGCTGCGCACATAGAGTCGCATCTTATTCTATTGATACAATATGCACATTGGCTTTCTACCCCACTCCAGTTCATTGGTGAAAACAAGTGTTTATTCTAACCTATATATTTTAACCTATTTTGTGCTCTTTTAAATTTTATAACAAAAATGTCAGAGTATTATTATTATATTCATTTGTTCTAAACTTTTAACTGAAGGTGAAATTGTTACTGTAGAACGTGGTATGAACACATTAATCAATGCAAGTACTGAAAGAGCTGATGAATTTACAGAATATCTTAAAGAGCAGAAATCTGTGACCATACATGTGGAATGTCGTAAAAATTATACTCGAAAGTGTTCTATTGCAGGTATTAAAAGACAACATGAGGAACAAGAAGCCAAAATACATTTATTGTAGGTCTTCCTCGTACTAGAGCACGTGTAAATGAATCAGCTTCTTGTTTTAAAAAACAATGCTTATTTTGCAGTTAGGAACTGAATGAAAAGCATGAGAAAAGAAAATCCTTGGATTCTCGCCGTAAAATTAAACAAATTAGTACAATTACATTTAAAGATTTGATTCTGGAAACAGCTCGGACTCGTTTTGATGCTATGGCAAAAGCTGTTTTTTGCCCGACTCGAATTCGAAAACGATTTAGTTGCTGCTGAGGCTAATTATTATCATGATTGCTTTAATTCCTTCTGGAAACTGCCCACTTGGGTAAAAGTCGGTCGTTCTCAAGATGAAACTACGAATCTGCCAATGGAGGAAATATTCGCTTACATCGAAAATTGCGATGAGCGTCAGTTCACTTTGAACGAATTAGGAAATGTTTGCAAAACTAGAACTATAGATAACCGGACGCTAAAGGTACTATTGAAACTAAGGTATGGTTATAAAATTATTATCTATAAAAAATCGGGAACATCAACATTCATATGCTTAGTAGACAATCATCATGATATTTTGAATCAAGCTTGGTATGAAAAGAAAAAATTGAATAAAAAAGAACGACTCAAAATCTTTGAAGCTGCTGCAGCAATCATCCGCGAAGATATTCAATCCACAGTGTTAGATAATTCTAACTACCCTCTACCAGGTCGCATCTTTGAAGATTTAAACAACGAAATCCCAAAGTCGCTGACACATTTTTGAAAGAAGTAATTTTATAAAAATAAAAGATGAAATTTAGATCATTTAAAATTAATATGCACAAATATTAGCCGTGGTAATGACTGCTGTTCGGCCGAGATTTTTTAAGTCTTAATTACAATTACATCTGTCAGCTTTTTTCATCGACGGTTTGGGTCTAAACGTCTTATAAAATTTTTTTTATCTTTTAGTTTGTGTGCATCTTATAATGATACAATAATGTACGAGACAGCATCAGTTTTTCATCGTCTTCCTCATGTCCTACCACCTCAAAGTGGCACACTTATTCAATACGTTACAGACAATGCTGATATTAATGTAAATACACTAGACGGTATTAACATGCTCCACACAATGGGTATTACTCAAATTGTCTATCAAAATGACGGTGTTGTAGGTTACAGTAAAATAAATGTTCAAGATTTTGCTTATGGGACTGAAACTGTATCTTTCCTCAAAAAAGTTGATATAGTATGGTTTTATGGGAAATGGAAAAATACGTCGTTACATGGTTGGAATGGCTTTATTGAACGTTTAACAAGCAATCATATGAATTATTCTAAATTTCAAATTTCATTTTTACCTTTTATTCATCAACCAGCAAGTAACTATAATACCATTTACACGACTGTACTTTGTGCATTAAAGAATGCAAAACTGTATGGCAACACTGTATGTATTGTGACTTTTGATCAACCTCTTATGCAAAAGCTCGAGAAATTGTATCAGCCGCACCTGACAGCTCTAAAATATCGAAAATTATCATAAGACTCAGAGGATTTCATCTTTTAATGTTTTTTCTTGGAGCAATTGGGCATATTATGCAAGGGAGCGGCATGAAAGAAGTACTCGCAGATATTTACGCACTGAAATCATTAGAAAAAATGCTCAACGGTCATGCTTACGCAAGAGCTGTTCGAGCTCATACACTACTTTAGCTTGCTTTGACAATTATAATATTAAAAGAAGCTGATATTAATGACATTATGGATGCAGATCTCATTGTTAATATTGAAAACATATTAGATAACACTTTTTTATATAATGACACTCAAATGAGGATGAAGTATCAGGAGTATTACATGATAAATTTAAAGATTACGAAGAACGAGGACCTACTGTGAAGCTTTGGATACAATATTTTTATACGGTTTCAATTTCAAAAGAGATTTTAAGAGCTGAGCGTATGGGGGATTTTAAAGCTCATTTAAACTGCGTTCAAGAAATGCTTCCTTATTTTCACGCGTCTGGACATTTTCCGTGTGCTAAGTCTGCACACCTTTACTTACAAGACATGCTACAAAAACACAACTTGATAGATCCTGAAAGTTTACGAAAAATTTACAGAAGGATTTTTCACTGTTAGATGTTCAGATAAATTAAGCTGTGGAATTTCAACAGATATGGTGATAGAACAGTCAATGATGAAAGCTATGAAGACGGATGGAGGTATTGCTCGAGGGAGTACAAAAGAGAGTGTCATAAGTAAATCGGTTTCAAATTAAAAAGAGTCACAACAGATCCATGGAATCCACGTTAAAAAACGCGCTACGTACACTACCTCAAAGGTGGCGTGGAAATGTATGCAAAATACGACGATTACAACTCTTCTAACTTTTTGAATCGTTATATCTCAGAAACGGTGTCTCTTAGAAAAAAATCTTGGACATTTTTATAGATAATTATCTGCTCTACAATTTTTGTCTGAACTAATTTTGTGATAAAACTTACCGTTTTGCTGAAAATCGCGAAAACCCGGTTTTGTGACCTTTGACCCCGAGTAAATTTTTTTCCAGGTGCCGGATTGATGAGGACTTTTTAGGTTTCATTTATAATGGTGTTTTGAACAATCCTACCAATTTTCAGCTTAGTGGGAATTTGTGTACCCTCGGATGTCTAAATTGACCGGACTACTTGTTAAAAGTTTAATTTTAGAGGACCGAATTTTTTTATAGCAATTCAATAAAAGAGATGGTTTTTGGTCTTCAAACGATTTTTTTTTGGTATGTTATTAGGCCTAAATGGACATTTTTATATAGATGTAGAGGTTGTCTCAGAAAAACGAGCACAAAGTTCTAATGGAAATTCGAATTTATTTGAAAAAAATTTAGTTAAATCTAAAGCAATTCATTTAATTAATGTAATTAAAAAGGCATAGAGTTTATTTATTTATAGAAGCTGTATCAAAAATTGTTTTTAAGTACCTACGAATATATTATATATTTTAAAAATATAAGGACAGAAACAACTAGCAGTAGAAAAAAAAATATACAGTGAACAAATTTAATCCCTCTTTACACGATGTTCAGTAATTTCCCAGTTCCTATTTCGTGCCTCTAGGGCAATATGAACCTAATTTTATTATACAACTTTTCGGGGTAACAATTAAACACGTTTTAATACGTTGTAACTAAATTTAAAACTTCCATTGTTAGCAAAATAATCGTCCAATGGTCGGAGGGGTAAAAAGTGGGGGTGTGAAACTAAAAAGTGGAAAAGTGAATCTCTAAGCAAAAAATCTGTATGAAGCTGAAGAAAACGATTAAAGTACGTGTAGATAATAAAAAAATAATAAATAAATGAACCTTTTTTATCTCTATCACAGCAATAATAAAGTTTAATGAAATGCTGTAGATTTTTTAAAACTAAAAATTTTTTCAAAAAAAATCAAATTTCAATAATTTTGGATCTACATTGTTGGGGCATCCTGTAAAATTAAATATACCCGTTTACCTTTCCAATAGTAATAATAAAATTAAATTAAATTCTGTAGATTTTCTTATAATTGAAACTTTTTCGAAACAATCAATTTCTCTTATGATTTTGTATTAACTTTTTTAGGACATCCTGTACACAATAATTGTCCATTTAATAAATTATTAATAACATACCAAAAATTTAGAAAAATCATCCAGAAATCCATATTAACTGTGCCATACCCTCTATAACCAAAAATCATAAGTAATCGCTCAAATCTAAAATAATCACCAAGGTATCTTTTATTGACAAACATGCAACTGTTTACGAAACAAAATTGTATAGGTATGGTATATACCTACTTTAATACTCCGATTACACGTGGCAACACTGGTGTCTCGTCGCTAAACACTCGAGCAGATATAAATCAATAATTTCTACCCCAAAGCGAATGTCTACACTAAAAAAACAGTTCAACAACAATTTAAGAACTGAAATGAGAATATACCTATAAATGTAATCTGTAATAGATTTTTTATTGCCTTTATTGAAATTTTATAATCTCAAAAATAAATGTATATAATCCGAGATGTAAATGCGTTAGATTATTTGTGGGTGGCAAGATATTAAAGCCATAAACTTCAATTTAATTTAATAGTAAAGGAAATACCTGTAGAATGGCTAAAATTTTATGGAACAGTTACACTTCGAAGATACAATGTCAATTAAAAATCAATTTGCTGCTTTTGTTTTCATTTATTACTGTGTCTTTATTATCTAAATTGGCGAAACGTGTAGTAGAGACTTTTATTTTATCTAAAATCACTCTTTAAAACAAATTTTAGTACGGGAATCATACTTTATACTAGAGTGTGCAAATAACTAGGTAATAGTCATTATAACATTTAAAAATAAAATAAAAACAATATTATTTACTTTTTATTATGTTGTTATGTTAGATGTGGCATTAAACTGCTACCTAAAGAACTACTGTGCCCCCGTTTGTCGCTAATTCAACAAAATAATAGTCACCAGTCCTATCTTCTTAAGGTAGTGTTAGGTAGATCGCCCTCTTTTATTTGGAATGCTCCTAAATCTAGTGACCTTAGATTCTGGAGTGCTACACATTCTAAAGTTTAATGGAGGTTTTGTCCTCTCCTTTACAGAATCTGCAGTCACTATATTCTACTATTTTTAATTTATTTAGTTTTCCTTTAAGTCGGCAATGCCCTATAAGGATCCCTGAGAGCTATATTTTTAGCGATCTTTTGTGGTTATAGTCACCCAAAAGTAATTAGCCTCGCTACCCACAGTTATAGATTCTTTTGATTTTTTATTTATTTATTAATTAATACATCCAACAGGCTTTATCAGCCCAATTACAGGAGTTTGAGAATACTTACTTAACTAAATTACATTCTAATTACCTAATTTAATACCAATCTGTATCATTGCTCTCTAAATTGGTAAAATTTTAGAAAAAATACAGAATACTGATTGACACTTCTACACATTGTAGTTAAAGGACTGTGAAAGTGATGTTGTGAATTTGGCACTTGAATATGTAATGTTATATTTGACCTTGACGTAATACGTGGGATATTAAAAATTAAATTGAGACAGCAGAGAAGATGAATCTATAGAATTATTAATTAATTTATAGATGAATATCAAATCTACTATTTCTCTTCTTCTTCTCAGACTCACAAAACTGAATTCTTCTAACAATAAATTATAGTCATAGTGACGAATAGGATAACGGCCATGTTTTTTTAAAGTATTCCAAACACAACTGCAATACTCCAGTTTGCTACGAACTAGTGAAAAATAAACAGAGAAGATGGCTTTTAAAGATTTAAACTTTTTACAGTTTCTAATAACAAAACCCAAGATTTTTGTTGCACTTTGTACAGTGTTTTCAATGTGTTCCGAAAAAGTCAGTTTGTTGTCAAATAAGATACCTACCTAAATTTCTGTAATTATATATCCGGGGAATAACAAGATTATCTAATTGATAATCATATAAGACAGTGTTTACTTTCCTGGAGAAGGACAGGACTTTGCATTTGTTAGTATTCAAAGATAGTTTATTTACGATACACTAGTTATGACAAGGTCGTTTTGAAGAGCAATGCAATATGAGGTATCATTTATTTTCCTATAAATTTTCATATCGTCTGCAAAAGTTTCTTAGAGTTGATACAATGACAGATGTCAATAATAAAAATAACCAATAATAATGGGCCCAAATTCGAGCTCTGACTAACCCCTGACTAACCCCTGACGTTGACACGAAATTAAAAGATTTTGCACTATCGTATTTAACATATAACTGTTGATCAGTTAAAAAAGACTTTAACAGTGATTGCATAATCTTTGAAACACCAAATTGTTTCAGAAGTAATTGTTTGTGAGACACCTTATCAAACGCTTTACTAAAATCTGTGTATGCGACGTCAACTTGATTTATACAGTCTAAAGAACTAGATATCTATTACGTAAATGTACACAGATTTGAAGCGGTACTTCTGAGCTTCACAAAACCATGTTGGTATTCCGTGATTGAATTTTTTACGTGGGAATATAATATATTAGAAAATATGATTTCAAAAATTTTGGATAAACAGATTAATGTGATTGTTCTGTAATTTGATATATCAGAAACTTTACCAGCTTTGAAAACGGGACAGATTCTAGATATTTTCCAAATGTCTCGATAGGCCTCTTCTTGTAGTATACTATTAAATATGTAAAAGAGTGGAACTGACAAAAACCCTATATAATTTTTTACCAGTTTGGATAAAACATTATCAGGACCACAGGTTAACTTATTCTTTAATTTATTAACTGTGTTGATAATTTGATCTTGAGATATATAACTAATATTGAGGAAATTACTAGGATTTGTACCAACATCATCAAGTATCTCAGCATCAGATCCATTACTAAACAATTCATCAAAAAACTACTTTATTTCATCAAGTTAGTGATAAGTTTCTCATTTGTTTAAATTTTCCTGTCATTAATTCACAATTGGTGTATTTAATTTGATAGTTCGATTTACTTACATGTCTTGTGTAAATTTTAATTTAAAGGGTCATTGAATAGAAATTTTAATTTAAATTCCATATTGGGATATTAAGATTTTGATTTTGATAACCCGCCTGAGATCGCATAAATAGCTCAAAAGGCTACAAAAGCATTTATATGAAAGCATATTATAAAGGTTTTCTAGATTGAGGTGAAAATAAAAAGTCAACAGCTATTCAGAATAATAGTAGTGTGATGGCGATATCACATGAACACGATCCAGTAGAGTTCACAGTATATTTTTTCTACAACGAAAATTTGAAAAAATTATTTGAAATTTTATAGATAATATCTGAAAATAAAAATTGCCTTAGCTGGGATTTAAATCTCGAACCATAGAATGGGGAACGCTTCACTAAAACTTTTAAGTTTTAATAAAATTTGCTATTTCTATGTAAATATAAACGAATATCTTGTGCATTTCCATTATTTATGGATTATCTACAAGAATCACCTATTTTAAAATTTATTTAAATTCGGTAACTTAAAAATATACAGAAAATTGGTTTGAGAGAATTGTCAATTTTTTAGAATTTCAAAATTTAATGACCTATCAATAAATATGAACTGCAATGGCTGGATTTTATATCCAGTGTCCTTACTAGAATATTTATGAAATTATACCCGTTAGTAGAATATGAATATAATAAATAATTGCATGGGTGTAAAATAACTACTCTTATTACATATTTTTCTAAAAAATCCAATTCATATAAACAATCGATTGTTTTTTTGTAAATTTATTCACTGTTAAAAACCATCTTTAGCTTAAATAATAATATCAGTATATATGCAAAACTTTTACAGTTTTAAAAAAGGCAGTCAGTAAAGCATAAACTAAAAATTTAAAAGCACATTAAAAAAAATTTGATTTTTAGATTTAATTATAATTTAGCATGGCAATAAAACAAATCTGTATTCGTAGATTAAATATTGTTTCATATCCTCATAAATAACTGTTTTATTTGAATGATACAAAAATTATGTTTTTTCAAATGAAATAAATGAACAGAGAACTTTATTTTGCGAATCTTATTTGTGAATCCATGCGTTTTTGTGATTGGTACTGAAACCTAAGACTAAAAAGAGTTTCTTAATTTTACATAACTTACCAAAAATATGTAAGTCTACATAAACTCACAGTTTGCAATCAACATCTGATGTATATGCAGGATTTTTGAACTTGAATTAACCTTCTAACACTGACACTGCAAGTGAAAATGAAAAAATCACCCACTTATCATGAACATTTTTGTTTCTTTACTGGCAAATTATTAGAATCTTAACTTTGTCGTTATCAGATCTGACCTAATTAGTTGCGTTTTTCCTGCTTCGTTTAATACTTTGTTTCCTGATTGGTTTCCTGCGTTGATTATTTTTTGGTTAAAAGGTATAACATTTGCATATTCAGCGATTTTTTTAAGAAAAGGTGATAAACTTTTTGTATTGATTTGGATTATCAATAAAATATAAGATTCAAATCAAAGTAAATCTAATTTATTAAAAGTTTTCTTATTATTTTATTATAGATGGGGCTACATTATATTTTTTTATAAATTTTAAATGCCTGTCAATCATAATGTTTATACTTAAATCAATTTATTTGTGAATACGCCACAAAACCAACCACAGGAGACGGTCCTGCATTATACCCGATCACTTCCACAAAGTTATTATTGTTTCTAATTTCCTTTTATTTTCATTATTATTGTTTTAAAAGTATTGGCATTTCTTTGTACTAAAATTAAACTAAGCATTTTAAATTTGTTTTTAATGAAAAGCTTCCTGACATTAAAAATATGTCAGCCACACGTATTTTTCGTACAATAATTTCATTAGCAAGCACTAACTTTATATGTGCCCAAAATTAGAATTGTAAAAAGGGTTGAAATTATCATATTTAAATGGGTAAAAAAATTTTACATAATTATTAAGTTGACATCATGTTTTTTATTCAAAATCACTAAAAAGTTTTGTCAAAAAAAGATGTATATGGCGCACCCTGTAACAAAATGTAAAATAATAGATAAAATAATATTCACTGTCTAAAGCTATGTAGGTATGCGTCTTTGCCAATTTTGATAATAATTTATAAATACGTTGTAAAATTATTACCAAAAATCGAAAAAAATATTTTAACTTTAACATCCTGTATCTTTTTTGAGAGCAATATTTTACGAGGGCATGTTTACGCTTACTGTATATCTCAGTAGTTAATCATCCTGTATATTATCTATAGCTGTCAATAAATAAATAAATTGGTCGTGTTGTGTGGTGAAAAAAACATTTATACAGGGTGTTTCAAAAAGATTGGTCATAAATTATATCACGTATTCTTGGGTCAAGAATAGGTCGATTAAACCGTACTTACCTATATACAAAAGTGCACCAAAAAATAGTTACAGGGTGTATAAGATAAAAATTTAAATGAATTTTTTTAACGTTGCTCTTAAACCGTTTGACATTTTTTTATGAAATTTTATATGACGTGTTGGAATACCATGACTAACAAAATCGAGGTAAAGGTAATATATTTTTTTTTTGTTTTTGTAGGATTTTGGAGGGTGTCACCGCCCCTTTTTCTACTCAATTTTTTTGTAATATGAAATTTTATTAAAAATCGAACGCTACTGAAACTTTTTTGTCTCTTAGTATTTGTTTGTAAAATGTTGGGTTTAGACGAACACTTAAGGAGGTCCTTTCGCCACCCCTTTCGCCACCAATGTTAAATAAAAAATATTAGATTATGAATAAAATGAATTTTTTTTTCTAACAGTTGAAGTCCTTATTTATCTAATGTTGAACTTTTAACTATACCTTACCGTGCAAATTTTTAAGAATTTTTTTTTTTAAATGTGAGTATTTGTACAGTGTCTTACGAGAAAATAAGACCTCAACAACAATTCTCGAATTATATTATTATTTGCAGTAGAAAAAACCTAAAAATAGGGTTTTTGAAATATTTAGGTTTTGTTTTTTATAATAAAATATATAGGTTATCTTGGAATTTATTGAGAAATTAATATTAAAAAAAAAATTTAAGTAACCTAGTTGAAAATTTTTTGTGATTAAATTATATACTACAAAAAAGTTGAGTGGAGAAAAGAGCGGTGACCCCCGCCAAAAACCTATAAAAATCAAGAAAAAAATATTGGCCCTTCCTCGGTATTATTAGTCATGGTATTCTAACACGTCATATAAAATTTCATGAAAAAATGGCAAACGGTTTGAGAGCAACGTTAAAAAAATTAATTTAAATTTTTATATTATATACCCTGTAACTATTTTTGGATGCCCTTTTGTATATAGGTAAGTACGGTTTAATCGACCTATTTTTGACCCAAGAATATGTGGTATAATTTATGATCAATCTTTTTGAAACACCTTGTATATTTCTATATTTATTAATACGTCACTAAATCCAACAGGAGCCGATTGTCAACGAATTTCTCCAATAAGTGATGAGGCAGCTATGTTATCCTTATTGTAGTTGGATCCTAACTATAACCAATACTCTTAAATTTTAATCAATTTGGGAGTGGGTGGCTCAGTGGTAGTCACAACTTGCGAATTCATGTGATCAATTTGATATCAAAGGCAAATTTGGCTATTACGCTAATGTGCCCTATGCTTAACAAGAACAGCAAGTTGTCCAAGGACAACAAGCTGTTGTTATATAAGCAGGTGATTAGACCAACGCTGAGCCATGGATATCAAGCCTTCTCTTTGAAGCTACAACGCAAGCCAAATACGTGTCTGAGGCTAGCCTTGAGCAGAGATAGTCTCAAATAGCGGACCTTCATGCTGAAGCCCATGTTCCTATGTTACAAGATTATATAATCAAGAACTCCGATAGATTTTATAAAAAGAAGCTGACGCCACCACTCTTTAGGGACGTAACGCAGTTGCATACACGAGATAATCCCAACATGAAACATGGCCTCTTGCATGAAAGGTGACCTCTATTCAGAGAGTAGCCTAGGATCTGAATGATCTGATTAGTTTTGTTTTAGACCCTGTTTTTTCGATTGGTTTTTCAGGGAAGTTGGGATAAATTTGAGAATATTCGTAATTGATAAGGCGCCTTGGTCAATTGCCGTACGTTGTTATCCCTCTTAAATTTAACAGATCATGATGACATAATTATCAAGAAGCTGTCAGTCAATAGAGGCGTATGCTGCTGACAGGTTCTCCTCTTCTGGAAGGCAGGCCAGCTGAGTGCATCATTACTTGTTTATTTAGAGCGGAAGACATTGTTGTATTGCTGAAGGGCTTCCACCGGCCACGTTACATGGGGCCCCTTTCTGGAGAGAAATTATGTGCTGCACTGTAGACTGTGAAGACAGTACGAAATGGAAAATATAACGATGGTTTTCTACATGTATATATTTAATGTAAAATTGATTGAATAAACTTGTTTTGGATTGGATTGGAATTGCGAATCGAAGGGTCTGAGATTCGAATCCCATCGATGACGGGATTTTTTTTATTTAATTTATTTATTTAAAATAATTCTGATGCATTGGATTCCTTACTCCGACCATTCCCTTTTGGGTTCTAATTAACCATGCTGTTCCCAAAGTGGTGCTGGGAAACAGTAACAAGGCCTGGCTGTAGTGGTGCAGGAGTATTAGAGAACTAGCACTCCTGCACTATGGAGTATTAGACTACTAGTGCAATCCATAACCTACATAGAAAACAAGGCTAATGAACTAAGTTGTCGAAGCAAGACACCAATAAAAAAAATTTAAGATCAAGAAATCGGCGATGGTATACTTTTAATAGCCAATACTTCTATCACTGAAACACTTTAAAAGCAATCCAAAACATAATAAACAGTTAGGTGTAAAATCAATATCTTATATCTAACTTCATGTCTGTCTAATTTTGTGACTGATCACAATATGCCCAGGTCCATAGTTGTAAAGTCTGGTATTTTCCTTAGTCTTATCTAGCAGAGTACTTGCATAGGACGTAGAAATGTGTGAATATTCTCTTACCCTTGGTGAATACGAATTTTATAATTTTAGAAGAGTGACATGCGGCATACGACTAAATTGTGAGGGAGAATCCCTAAGTGGCCACTCTCACGAGTTAGTGAATAGGGTCCCAGATGTCGAAACAAATAGTTTTTTAATGTGTTGACAAAACTATCAGACACAGTTCATTATCTAAGACTCAAGATGCCTAACAAAGTTTATCATGGAGGTAACAACTTCTTCACCTCTTGGATATGCGCCTGTATTGCAATACAATCTAACACAAAGAGTTAGATAGTTGACGAAGTTCTAAAAACACAAAGAAATTTAATTTAATATTGTAATTCTCCCTTAATTGAAAATTGTAATATTGCCATCTCTTTCACGTATAAAAATCCATTAATTTTTATTTGGAAATATAGTATTTAGAAAGAAATTCAGCACACCTTATTACAGGTTGACAAATTCAAAAAATAATACTACATAAATGAAATAATACAATAATTTTCATATTTAACCTACAGGATCTTAACGTAATTTTTTGGAATATAATTTTGGCATGCAACATTATATTTTACTATATATAATCATTTTTATTAAACTAATAGTAAAATATTTTAAAACCTAATTTAAAATAGCCAAGACCCAAAATTTTGAAGTTTAAAATTATCTATACAGGCGTTTCCAAATGAAAGCCCATTCTATAACGTACCACTTGTTATAACAACCGTTGTACCGACAGCTTTACCTAGAACTTCTCGAAAAAAATATATTTACATCGTAATTTTACTATTTTCTTTTCGACTTCTATGCAACCGCTCTATTAGAAAATTCGTAGTTTCAAAATAGTAAATATTAACTTGTTACTAAACTTCTTTCAGCAGTAGCATTCTTTACGATACTTATAATAGCTTCATTAGAAATAGAATCAAACGGTATCTTTGAGAAATAAATCTAGGAATTATAGCGTACTTCTAGAGTAAAAAAAGATTTAAGAAGTTAATAACGGTACCAAAAATAGAATGTTGAAGTATTTAATCAGATAATTTTTGTATTCTCACACAAAATAGCGTAAAAATAATCTTTTAAACATTACTGAGTTTGACGATTATACAGAGTGTAGGTACCTACGGATTCATATATAAGAAACTGTTTTCAAAAATATCGAATTTTATAATTAAAAAAACTTATTTATTATAATTTATATGGTAACGTCCTTTAATTTAAATAGTATAGGGTATACGGTGTCTGCCACTGAACATCTTCCAATACGCGATAAAATAAGAGGAAGTAGAAGCTATAGAGTTGGCATTGGCGCGAGAGGAAAAGGAATGGTATCAACGTTGCCATTTATACGAACCGACTGCGTTGAAACGTTGACCAGGCCGTGTAGACTGGCATCTCTGGTATTGTTTCTTTTCTGCTTGCTCTAAGTGCTGTACCCTGTAGAACAGAAGTAAAAGTTGGAAATGCTTTTGCCAGTTCTCCCAGTTTATACACATAAATTGACAGGTTGGCAGCGGATCTCCCCGAAGTGAACGCGATACATTGGCGTACAAAATTATTTTATAGATGTTAATAACAATTTCCAGTAAATAGTTTAATAAATTGTGAATAGCTGTTGAAATTTTGTAAAATTATAATTTGAATATTACAATACATGTTTAATAATTATTTATAATCCATAAATACATGCGATTGTCCGGTTCCGCCAATAACAATTTAAAATTACTTATTCTATGAAACGACACTGGCAGGTAAACATTACTGTGAAATTCTCGGAGCCGTCCGACGTGGTTTGACGTTTAACCCCTCTCTACCTACCAAAAGACTTTTCAACTTTTACTTTCTCTATAGTTTTCACAGTGATATTTGATGGCCAATACTGTATTATTAAAATCTATACCACATAAACTTTATAATTATTATACTATAAAACGGCTACCGTTTTCGATATATGAGGCCTAAGAGAAAGGGTAACAGTAAAAATAAATAAAAAAACTAGTAATAATGCTTTATAAACATTCGTAAAGAAACTTTTCTTCTTTTTCTTAGAACGAGCATTGTAGTGCCATTGTATAAGATGGGAGACTTGGTTTAGTCATCTAATTTTAAGCCCATTTACCGACATTAAAAAATGAATCATATGTTGTTTGTTCTTGTTTGGAATTAGTTTATTTAATTATACAATGAGGCACTCTAATTTTGTGATCTGTCTGAAGCTTTTGACTGTGTCAGCATGAGGTTTACGGTATAAGAGATGAAGCCTTGAGTTCGATGAAATCCTACCTTTTAAGTCGCAAACACTTAGTCCGAACTGTTTCAGTTTCACTAAAAAGTGACATAAAATGAGGGATCAAGGTTCTGTTCTGGGACTTACCCTTTTTTAATTTATTTTAATGGTCTAAGAAACTTAAATATCTCAGGAAATTTTACTGTATTTACTACAAAGATATCAAAATTCATCATACAACTTTTAGTAATTATCTCAAATCTTTTAAAACATGGTGCACTGTAAATTGTTTTCATTAAAATAAAACAAAATAAAAATACTTACTTTTAAATATAATATTTTCGTTATTTTAACAGATATGGGTACTATAAAACCCACAGACTCTATAACATTTTTAGCTGTGAATATCGACACGAATTTAAAATTAAAATCTCACGCTTTTGTAATACTAGATTATGTTTATCAATAAGTATTTTACTTGGACAATTAATTATATCTCATAACTAAAAATATAGTATTATACACGTAGATGAACCCACGTATTGTTTGATATTTTTCCTATACTAAGTTTTTTTTTTTTAATTTTTTAAGATTTCTGTTTTTATTTTTCCGGTACCCTGCTGTAGGAGTTTCAGAGTGGTGTACCCAGATTACAATAAACTCAGCTAATTTCCTAGTATTTCTGGCGCTTGAGATCTGTGTGGCAGGTTGTATTCTCAATTAAATTGCCAATTTTGCTGCTTCCAACTTTATTTTTGAGCAAGTCCAAGGTAAAGTGGAAAATATGATTAAAAGAAACCACAAAAATCTAAATCACGATTCTCAGACAAGTTGGTTGGTACGGTAAGCCTAATTGTTAGGTTTCGGGTAGATAGAAGTACTCAATAAGTCTATCTATCTGAATTAGGGCGAGATTCAAAGCCTACTCGTACTGATGCCCTAGGCTTAGTGTACCCCTTACAGTTTCTACCCCATCAGATGTATTTTCTTGATGAATTCAAGAATATTTCTGATAGGCTCTTTCGCTTTAGGTTTCAGATATTGCACCCTGAAGTAACATTCCCGTTCCCATTTAAGGTTCTGACAGTGGCATAGTATGTGAATAGGAGTTTCGTTCTCCTGTTTATATATTCTATATAGGGAGTCATCAGATATCCCTAAGAGATTTAGGTGTCTCCCATAAAGAGTCCTATTACGGCCTTGTATTCGCTTCTGCTAAGGTTTAGCAGTTGATTTTGTCTGCTCGTGGATGGCCCCTCTATGAATCTTTTGAACCGTCTAAGTTCAGGAAGTTCCAACGAAAGCCTGTGATGTTTTTTATTTATTTGTTCCTTTAACACCCATTTAACATGTTGGTATGAAATACCACATGGTGGTTCTGGTCCAATTTTTTTTTCCCTGGGCTCGTCTGAATATGTCTCTGAATAACACTGAAGCCTATTGGATTATTTTGTTTTACCCCATGTTAGTTCATAGCATCCACTCTGTCACCTTTGTACTTTGTACAAGTTTGTACAAGTTTGTGAGTGGGTTCTATACGTTGTTGGATCAACCTGGGGTTGTCCAAAAAGAGCCTATCTTTTGCGATCTAGAGCTTTGCATTCGCACAGTATGTGTTTGGCCGTTTCTGGTTTCTTGTGACTTGGTCGGCACATGAGTTCCCCATTGTATATGCCAATTTTGTTCAAGTGTCCCTTTACTGGGGCATGCCCAGTCATGAACCCTGTTATCACTTTCAACTGGTTTCTATTCCAATTAGAGTTTTTTCTGCTCCTTTCCTTGCTAGGAGGTCTGCATTCTCATTTCCAAACACTTCCTCATGTCCTGAATGCTCAGTCCTTCAGAATTTCAGGGAATGGGAGGTTTAATGATTGGACGTCGATGACAAGTCTAAGGTATGGTTAGGACATTTTTCATTTGGGATTTCTGAAAAGGGGTCGGAAGTTTGGATGCCAAGGGTTTATTAAGCGAATTTATTGTAGAAACGTGTTGTTTTCTGATTTGGAAACAGGCTAATATGAGGTTGTTTTTGGTGTTTTCGTAGACTCTACTAGGAATATGAAAAGTAGATATTGGCATCGTTGGAGTATGGATCTCTCTGGTGTGGTAAGTTTGTTGGCTAGATAAGGGGAAAATGTGCCGTATATGCGCTCTGTTTTTAGCTAAGGGACGGATGTATGCAACAACCTGATGGAGCTCCAAGGAATCCAGCCCGCTGACCAATTCTATCGAGGGTGCGTTGGACATCAAAGGAACAATTGGAATTCGCTTCAAAGACAGCATCCTAAATGAAGTGATGGGGTTTTAAACTATGTTGGGATTGAGGTTTATTGTTTTGTTCTTTACAAAATTCCCAGATTATCTTCTAAGGTTTCTAACGCTTTATTTATAATTTTATTTTGATTTTTATTTAAATATAACCTTTCCTTTTGGGTCGTTTTATAGTATACCACTAAAGTTTATGTGATACACATTTTGAGTATTATTTTAATTTATTTAATAGTTTACGAAATTTTAAGGGCGATTGTATAATAAAACTTACAAAGTTTATGGTTCTTAAAAAAAGTGAATTTTAATTTGCACCTTACAATTTTTTAAACTACGTACCAAAACTAAAATAATTAAGATTGTACAGATAAAGTATTATTGTCAAAAAAATTTAAGCATATTAGATATTCTATATATTAAATTACTCAACAGTTTCTATTATATGAATCGTATAAACTCTATAGGACACACTGTATAATTATAGTTTTAATTGACCGACTCTTTCAGCATTGAGTATTCCAAACTCTATACTTACATAAATTTAAGGTTTCTTTTAGAGAAGAACTAGGTAATAATAATATTTTTTGTTAACAACATATAAAAAATTGATTATAAACGAACTCAGTTAAAACACATTTTTATAAATGTTTTTAATTGTATCTAAATAATCATTTAAATTTAATAATTAAGTTATTATTTTGGTAGGTATTCATATTGTTCGTATGAAGAAATATATTTTATCTAATGAAATGTAGATAATTTCTCTGTTTGTATTTTTATACGAGACTTAAAGAAAAATATGTACATAGGTATTTAACGTATCTGCCAACAGTTGACATTGAAATCCGATAATCCATTATCTTTAGCATTTCAATAATAACTCTAACTATACCCAATTTAATATAGTTTATTTCAAAAAAGAAACAGGAAACTTAAAAAAAAACATTATTGCTTTTATTTAGTTATTTCCTATCACCATGGTTAAAAAATTAACTTTGGACCAAGAAATGTAAGTGCCCAAACCAAGCTTTTAGCACCCCAGTTAAAATACACTATTTTTATAATTATTAAAGAATAGATAATTTGGATTATTTACCACTTTAAGAAACTTCGTTATCTTTACAAGCTATATTTACATATAACAAATAATTTATCTATGTTTAAAATTTTTAGGAAATTTGATATTATGATTTATTTATACTTCTGAAACTGCACTGAATTTACATCCGAAAGATCAAAGTTTACAATCTATTCTAGCACCAGAAAATTTTTTTTTCCAATTTTTATATATTTCATTCCGTTCTCAATATCTTCTACAGCTCTCAGCATAACGTATAGGATAGATTTTTTACAATATAGAATGTATTATCGGGATTCAATGTTTCCTGGAGACAAATCTTCAGTTAGAATATTATATTTAATATAATTTTTAAACGACAGTACTGTGGTACCTAATTAGAATTGATTTTTAGGCAGAGTGGAGCTCTACTTTACCGGCCGGGCAAAATGACATCCGCACTCGTACGATCTTCGCAATATATCACTATTTAAATCGAATTCGAATGCTAATAAATAATCAGTACTGTGTAGATAATCAATAATCAAAAACACCGAAACAATGATTTACCAACGACGCAAAAGGCGTAGACACAAATAGTGGAGAAATGCTAAATGTTTTTTTTTTTTAATTCAAATTTATTGTAAAATATCGTAATTGGCCAGTCAATGAAGCAAAACAATCGTCAAATCTTTGTAACCGTAAAAAATAAATAATTTCATGAATTACTTTTTCAAAACATTGTTTAATTACAATATTTGAAATGGGAAAAATTTGTGCAGCATTTTTAATTATTTTGAATACCAGTTTTAAAAATTTTAATAAAATTTTATTCTGAACATATTAAATTTTGTCAATGTCTTTTGGAATTAATGATCAAAAATTGTTTTTCAGAAATTTGGAAATTTATACCATCTTTTTTACGAAAATTATAAATGAATCAAGCAATTATTTTTTGAGATGCAGAATACGAATATCGCATTAGAATCGAGAATCGATAGTTTTCCTAGATTTTAACCCTTTCAGTGGCGATTTATTTTTGTAACCGTAATTTTTTTTTGTTGACTATACGAGTAATGAGTTATTTTAGGGTACATAATTATGATTTTAAGGTTTTACTTTTTTTTCATTACACAAAAGAAAAAATTATATGGGTTTATTTGTACCCATCAGCACTTAAAGGAAAATGAACTAAAAAACTTACGCTTATTTTTTAATTAAAACTTATCAAAACACACTATTTACTAAAAAAAAAATGTAACATTATTTTCGATAAAAATCGATGGAACAATTCATTTCTTTTTGAAGGCATACATGAATTTTACTTTTTGTGCACTTCCATCGAGATTTTCCGCCACAATTGTGATTTTTACATCTTAACGGAAGACCTGGGCCGAAATGTTTAGGAAAGTGACCGACATTATCATAACGGACTTCATCTAGTGGTCTTACTTCAACATTTTGACGTTTGACGGTTAATGGACTAGATTCATTTAGCGATGAAAGTCGCCCTCTTTTTCGTTAATTATCTTCTTCCACCTTTATAAGGGATTCACCTACATGCATTCGAAAGTGTAACAAATCTAAAATATCTTTGCAATTCCTAGAACAGCTGCATCCTTGTGGTACTTTAACTAATAGTTGTTTAATGCCATATCAGTAGCATGGAAAATCATCCTCACTGTCCATTTCTTACAACGACTTTTAGACTTGTAATATGCAATGAGCGCATCAGCCTTATTAATTCCACCCATTGAACAATTGTACTTCTGTATTATATCAGGTTGCTTTACCTTAACATAAGTTTTTATTACCTCATCCCACCTTTTTGCTGGATCTTCTTTTCTAACACCAACGAAGCTAAAGTTACTGGTTTGTTATCTAACCAGTTCACCAGTACGACTCCATCAGTAGAAACTGCAAGTTCAGATGTTCCTCTCTTTACCGGCAGAAAGAATACCCTTTTCATTTAGTATTTGTAGGAGATGGTATGTAGTGAAAAAATTGTCACATAACAACCTATCTTTGCCTGATTTTAGATGTTCTTCAAGACGTAAGACAGCTGTTGCTCCTTGCCCATATTTTTTCAAAAGATTTGGTTAGAATTCAGTTGTTTTACCTTGACAGATGATGAAATTATACGCCATTTCGCTTTCTCCACTCAATAAGTAAAGTTTTATACCCCATAGATGGGGTTTATTCTTTATGTACTGTTTGAAAGAAAGTTTACCTTTAAAAGGCATTATCTGCTCATCTACGCAAAGGTTTGTTTCAATATCTAATTCTTTACAGCTGTTCAAAACTTAGTCAAAAATTGGGCGCACTTTCCGTAACCTATCTTCACTGTTTCTAGGTGCTGCATTGTCTACATAATGTACGTGCGTGCTTAACTTAAAAAATTGCTTTAGAGTTATCGTTTCAGTAAATAAATTTACTTTCAGCTTCCTGTCCAAATACATACTGAGTTTAGGAAACCTTATATTTTAGAAAGTACGTTATTGGATAGTTGTCAGTTATTTCATTATTAGATAAGCGACTTGTTTGACAATAAAAATCTTTTGTTATATAATCAACATTCTCTAACCATTTCACAAGTTTTTTCATAGTTATTTTGTAATATCTAATTACCACATCCTCATCAGCATCATCTGTATCGTCACCCAAACACTATATCAGATATGCCCGTTTCTAATTCCTGAAGGAGTTCCTCTTCGTTTAAAAATGTTCGTTTTCCTAGCTTTGAAGCCATATTGCTATAAAAATAAAACACTACTTTAGTGTTTTTGGGTACAGATGTAGACTAGAAACAAAGTGTTTATGGGTACAAATGTACCCTTCAATTTTTATGACCACTTAGCCAAAACCACAAATAATATATGAACAAAATATATCTTCCATTCGTAAATAACAATCTTTTTCTTTATATTCTAACAAAAATTAAAAGATGACCATTAAAACAAACAATAATGAAAGATTACAAATAATTTTACTTACTTCGACTGTCACTCACATGAATACACTGACATTTTAACGGTTTCAACGTCAAAACGACGGCACTGTAAAATTAGGTGTACAAGGATTACAGTTTCCATTATTCCGACTACTAGAATTAAATGTTTAAAGATTTCACAGATTAATAATTTCAATGGGTAAAATTGTACCCATGGCCACTGAAAGGGTTAAATGAAAAAATAATTCGCTTTTTTTATAAAAATACTACAATTTTATATGATGAACCATAATTTTAATTAATTTTAATTTGATTTATAAGAAATAAAATACATAAAATCTTAAATAAAAATTAATTGATATTTTATTTTTTTTTTTATAAAATTGGTAAACTAAACTTTGTTTTAAATTAACATATTTAATAGTACACAAATGAAAATGCAGCAAATTACATTTTTTTTTTTTACAAAATTTATCCTATTTTTACGAAGTTATTTTATGTTTTTAAATTATTTATAATTCAGTTTATTTTCCTACTAATTACCCAAATTTTTAATTTTAGAAATCAAGTTTTAATCAATTTAGTGCTTAATAACAGATATTAACTCCATAAAGCTTATTTATTAAATAATTACAAATAAATATTTTCTGCTTAGGACCGTTTTCACAATGAATACTAAAAGATCCATCTAATGGGATAATTAAGTTCATAAGAAGGGCCGATTTTATAATGGAAAGAAAGTCCTTTAACTAATAGGTAAGTTAAGTCTATAAGACCTTACAGACTTATAGACTTACCTTTGAATATTCATTAGAAAATCGGTCTTTATGACCATAATTGTCCCAATAGCTATTTAATCTATTAATATTCATTAAGAAATCGGTCCTTAATGATTTTTAACTAATTTATAAAAAAGAACTTTCAATTAAATATAATTGTTCGTATATATAATTCTGGCTGCACTAAAATCGGTTCTGTAAATGATGATTCCGAAATAAAAAACTTCATTGGCTGAACTGTGAATATGATTGTCGTTAACAACGAATTTAACTTTATTATATTTTTCATGAATAAATAATCTATTTATTTAGTTTTAACTCTTTTTTGTAACTTTTTATAACATTTTTAATGCTTAATTTATTGAAGACTGTAAATGAGAGTATCGTGTTTTGTGATAAATAAATATTGAATAATGACTTCAAAAAAGAAGACTGTTGTAATTTCGATATTTTTTTTTTATGTTTAACAAACTTACGTTCTACCGTAATTAAATCAAAAAACTATTATATTACATACCTTGTCCACACTACCCTGAGAAATGGTACTAGACGCAAAAAATAATAATTTTATAGATATTTAAATAGTATTTCACTACACACTGTACTCCTTTAAATTAGTATCAATTTTTGGGTTTTTTGAAGCTCACGACCATTTAAAAAATATTTATGTTGCCCCTACTTCAACCAAGGTCTTTAAAACACGTATTTGATTTTAGGACAATTAAAATTTTAGTAGCAAACAATGCTTTTGTATCTCACATTATGAGAGAACATTAAATATTCGAGAATTAACATTAACTAAACAAACAGAGTGTAATTTAACTACTAGATATATTAATTAATGGGCATACATATTATTTTTCTCACAAGTTTATTTTTAAAGTAGGTATTTTGAATTAGTTAATGTTTTGGTTGGTACACAATGTTAAAAAAATAGTAAACTTACAATTAAGTAAAGCTGTCAAGGTTGCTAATCAAATTTAAAAAAAAATATATTCCAGTTTTGATTATCTAAATGGTCGTATTATTTTTGTATGTTGTTTTTAAGATTCATCAAGTTAACAACAGAATCTGTTATGAAAAAATGTATTTTGTACTTGGGAAAATATAAATTTAATAAAAAGTTAAATCAACATACTTTATCACTAGCTATATTATTATTTCAATTGTCATGCAATTTTTTAAATACAATGTAACAAAAATATAATTTATCGCTTATTCTAAATACCTATGTAGTTTCTTTAATAACTTGAATGTGAATTCTGTGGACAAGGTATAGGCAAATAACAATACACCCTAGAATTTTTAATGTATGGTACAAACTCTACACAACAGTTTTCTATATTTATTTTATTATATCACTCACAATGTAATAGTTTCCTACATTTTAGTTCATTAACAAACGATAATAGCTATCATCTCATTTATTGCTATAAAGATCTGGTACACAAGCTTGTCATGTTATGTCATTACTTTTGTACGGTAACTGTAATTTATTGAGCTATCAAATTATAAAAATTTCACCTTACGGTAAATTTTTGTAATATAATCTATTGAATACAACTCTTGATATCGAGATTATCGATGATCGCATAAGTAAATGCATTCAACCTTTTGTGATATAATAATTTTTGACAATACGTTTCGTGCATGAGCTTATAATTTCGATACCATATGTACTTTATGTAATAACATTTTTGTACTTTAATTAATTAATATGTGATACTTTTATTTATTAAAGAATGGGAATTCTGCAAATTTAATACTTATATCGATTGCGTGGCTTTAGTTGAATATACCTAAAATTTTGCAATTCCTTTAAGCAATAGATTGTCTTTCTAACTACTATACAATGTGTTTAGTATAATATGACACAAACTTTAAATATAGTTAGTTTGGACAAAAAAAAAGTTCATTTAAGTCAATTTACCTTACAGGGTGGATTTTTTTTCAATTGTTTAGGTAGTCGGCATTATGCACAATGAATACATTAGTCGGGGTTGCTTAATTTTCAATAAAGGTTAATATCCCTTTAATCTCACCAGATGAAAGTGAAAAATTCTGAATATTTTTCACGATATAAAGATTTTATAGACGAATATCTTCACTTGGGACATGCACGATATGTTTTACTGTCAAAAGTTAATGAGCCAAAGAATCTCAAATATTTTTTACTACATCACGCTGTACTGCGTGAAGATGTCATTACTACAAAATTAAGAGTAGTTTTCGATGCATCTCTACAGGAATTTCATTGAACGACATTATGCTCACTGGTCCCCATTTCCAAGATAATTTATATATTTTACTTAAATTTTGAAGTTTTAAACACTCATTGACAGCTGACATTTAAAAAATGTATAGATACATTAAAATTAACCCGTCTTAAACTTTTGGCATGATAACCCTAGAGAGATAACCCTAGAGAACCCTTGAAATGTATAGAGCTTCTCACTGTCACTTATGGTACCAATTCTGCTCCATTTCTTGCACCAGAGTTCTTAAAAAACTTGCTCTAGACAACCTTTTCAATTTCCACTAGCATCACAAACATGTCAATGATCTTTTATCAGGTTGCAATACACCCTCAGACTTGGTGTAATTTCATAGTGAACTTGAAACCACTTTAGTTTCACATGGATTTCACTTACACAAATGGTGTACGAATTCAGCGGAATTTCTCCCAAATCTCACAACACAAATTCTACAAGAGATTGATATAAACGTTGATAACTGTCTAGGATTAAAATGGAACGCTGTTTCTGACTTTCTTCAAATTTCAATTCCTCAAATTGCCAAAAACAATTTGAAATAATTTTGTTAAGCTTGGAAAATAATATCTACATAAATAGTTATAGCAAATTGAGTACCTTATTATATTGTTACTAGTATATTTTAAATACATTTACTCAAAAAATTATTGAGTGATTGTAAACATATTTTCTCCACCATGTAGGTAACTTCTTAAGCAAGCAAAATTGTACCAAGGTAAATTTACTTAAATTAACCTATTTTTGTTAAAATTAACTAAATCTAATGTTTGGCCCATTCTTTACTAAACACTCTGTACAATTAATATATGTGACTCAAATAGAAATAATCGATTTATTCTCAAAATTCGATACTCAGCATTATAATATTATTTTTCATCAGCATTTTACAAGATTGTAAAGTATTATTAAACGCGTTTGAAAAATTTATATTAAAAAACTTATTTCAATAGCATTTTCCACTATTTATGGTTAGGTACATCTTCTAGCCATATTGTCTTCGTCGATTGCTTCAATACTTGTATCAGAGAGTAAACATGTGTATGTTAATATTATGGCTGTTCTGTTTGTTTGCGTCGGCATCAAGATAGAGAGAGATACAAATCGAGTCTATAAGGAACTTTTCAATAACATCGCTTTTTTATATTTGTCTTTTTTTACATAATTATGTATAACCATTATTTTATGTGTGAAAGCCAATGATTAATTTTAGGAGCATTTGCAGTTAAATAATAAAGTATATTTTCACTTATTTCACCTTTTTTTAATAATTGTATCTCTACCTTGGGGCAGTATTCAAAAAAGAAATGATACTACATTTGTTTTTAACAACTTTATACTAAAACAATAATTTTTAGTAATTGAAAATATATTTCTTAAGTCAAGATCGATAATTTTGGAAAACTCAATAACAGTATCAGTATCAGAATTAAGACCCAAGGCCATTAAAGTGTACTAAAATAAATATATTTATTTTCAATTTATCTTATTGATTCTTCCTCTCATGTTATTGGTTTAAAATGCATTTCTAGGTATTCATTACGACAAATTTATGAATTATATTAAAAAAAAATCCTTGTTACAATCTAATTTGCTAAGCCTAATCCATTTTAGAATGTTAAGGATCTAAGTAAGCTATCTTGTTTTCATTAAAAGCTCAATCAGGAAGTATTTAAAATAATTTAAATTGTTTACCTCTTAAAATTACTAACTCAATTGCAACGTAATGTGATATGTTTGGAAAACTTAACACATATAAAATAATGGTGCTTTTAATTTAACTTACTCTGTAAAGTTGGAACCCGAAGAGAGACCAAAGATAAAAATTTTACTTAACTAAAAAATGAGAAATATTTCCTTATTTCCTAGATGTACTAAATCGTTAATAATCTTTTTAATATAACAAAATTTGTTTTTCAGGAACGTTCCTTTTGAGACTCGATAATTGTAGTTTAGAAAAAAAAGTTCCCGGCCCCTCTCACTTCTTGTAGCCAACATCCCAATCGAGCGTCTAGAATGGCGCCGCTCATTGTCATTTTTTTTGTGAGTCAGTATGAATCTAGTCATGTTTGTTACTATTTAAAATATTTTATAAATGTTGATTAATATACGACATTCCTATTTCAAATTGTGTTTTATTTTCTTTTTTCCTTAAGTAGATTTTTTCAAAAACTGTCATTAAAAATTGGTTTTTATATGAGAATTAAGTGTCAAAACAACAGTTTTTGTTAGCACAACACAATGTAAAATTACGTACATCTTAAGTCACAAATACAAGAAAGAGAACATCCCATCAATCGTCACAGATGAGCGCATAATAGCCTAACGCGGGACCTCAAAGAAATAACTAAATGGCAATACTTTATTAAATATATAAATTCCACTACAATCATTTTTACAGAGTCAGATCTCCTAAAAAGTATTAAAAATTCGGAAAAATCACAGCAAAGCCGATAATACACATCTTTTGTACAGCGGGAGGTACAGAAAAGGACAACATCATAGAAGACCTTATGGTAACATATGAAATACTAGCAAACACAGACCCCTCTATCTTGTAGTAACAGATCCGGCTATTATATTAGACTTTCTTAATAAAACTGTAAGGGTTATAAAAAACACCCGTATTACCTGGCACACAGTTTATAGCTAAAGAATCAGTTCGCTCACTCTGCGTCGGCACTTTTGATCTCAATGTTCCAGTTTATACATTGCGCAACTCGGATTTGTATCCCTGGCGCATACAGAATCAAATCATAATAGGCCAAGAGCTCACTGTAAATTTTTACCGCCATCTGATAATGAAATAAAATATACCACAAATGCTTGTAAAAACATTGTACTTTACCGAATGGCACCTGTGACAATCCCAATCCTGAGCAGTGTTTTAAAAAAAAATATATTAAAAAAATCACATACGGCATGACAGCGCTAATTTTGTTTGCCCTTAAAGTTTTCCAGATAATAACATATTCAAATATATCTGGATATATATCGTTAACGGGAAACATTTTCTTCGTCTTAACATCGCACAAAAACATCTACACACGATTAGTAGGTAAAAATCATTAAAAATATGAATCAATTTTTGCTGATTTAAGATTCATTTTTACAGGTTGTCATAGAAACGACAAAAAACTACTATGATTATGGTTTAAAAGAATTGTCTAACAAGAGTTTATAATTATTATTGACTATCTCTGCCAAAGTTAGGTAAAAATATTTATAATTCAGGTTTAAAAGCTAGGTTCACAATGAATTAGGATTATAATTTTCAGAGAAAACAATTATCGCTGTCATGCCTTATGTAATTTTTTGAATACTAAATAATTTTTTTTAACCACTTTGCTCTAGATTACAGATTGGCACAGGTGCAATTTGGTAAAGTACAATGTTGTTACATGTCCTTGGAGCATATTTTATTTTGTTATCAGATGGCGGTCGTAATTTGCAGTGGGCTCTCTTACTATTACCAATTAAGCATTCCAACGACCTGTCAAACAATAGCTGTCAGTGAGAAGGTCTGGTATATCTAAGGGGGTAGAGACATAGTCTTGCATCTTGAACGTTTTTTTATTCGAAATAATAGTCACAAAGTCTGCCAATTTATGAAAAAAATGTATCTTAGTTTTATTGTGTTTGACATAAAATATTTAAATGTAATCCATTATTCATGATTTTACATATTGTAAACAGAATACATCATATGTCGCAACCCTTGGATATATCAAATCTTCCCACTGGCAGTTCATTTGTTTGGAATGCCTAATACAATATATGACAACCGTCTATATTCAAACAGCAGTCTTCTGCGCATCCTGAATTTGTATCCCTAGAGTGGATGTTATTTTGGAACATCCAATTGGTCCGAGTGAGCGAACTGATTCATTTAAGCTATAAACTGTGCCTACCAAATCCATTATTCAATGCGACAGGTATCAAGCGTAGGGTCACGTAACGTCAAACTGCGGCTGGCCCCCAAAATGCCTAAAATGCGCCGGAGATTACTTCACCAACACATGTATAAAAACTAGAGACATCCCTGCCACATGCGCAAACTGTCTAGGGGAACATTCAGCAAATTATACACAATGTGAGGCATATGTAGATAGATCGTCCAGACCGGAAGAAAGAAAACTATCACAAATGTCTAAAAAAAAAATACATCCCAGCTCCACAACCCTCCATGAATGCATGGTATAAGAGAAGAAATCCGACACCTGTAGAATTAGCAGATTTGCCTTCATTGCCGTCTAATAATATAACAATAAACCAAGAAAGAAAAGTAAAAACTCTTACAAATGAACAAGCAGGGGGCATTGATGATTTTTTGCCTTAAATAACGAATTTGCCAAATTAAATTTAATGGTAAATATAGCTGCACTCACTCGTGCTGACCGTGATCTAAATGCCTCCTTAAAAAAATGCACAACCACACCACAATATCTTATGAAGTTTAATAACTGTATGACTAACTGTTAGGATATACGCTGTTCACTGTAATATAGACTTCAGTTACTAAATAGAAGTATCTAGATATATATTTTTTTTGTTAGTTGATATTGTTAATGTCAATATAATTAATATCAGTTGTATGGTTTGCGTTCTTGCCTTTTTGTATTTCACAATAAAAGTACTTCAAAAGCCTATTATATTTTAATAGGTTATGAGCCCAGGTCATTGCTTCATTGTCACAAAAATCTGTTAAATTTACCAGTTTTTTTTGAGAAAGAAGTGGCAGTAGACATACGGAAGTAAGTAATTGTTACAATGGGTGATTGAGACGACAGTCCATCGTTTGAATGGTGCTAATTTCAAATTATGGAAATTTCATGTTCAAGCAATTTTGCGTGCCAAAGGCTTGACTGAAATTGTATCCGGAGATAAAACGATGCCAAATGATTCCAAGGAGAGAAGCGATTGGCTTAAATTAGATGGGAAAGCAATGTCAATTCTCATTACTTCTCTAGAAGAGAACCAAGCACAGTTAGTTTTAACATGTTCAAGTGCTAAAGATATTTGGGATAAACTACTTAGTATTCATGAAAAAAGAAGCGAAGTTAGTGTTATGAATCTGTATGAAGATTACTTTGCTATTAAAATAAAAGATGATGAAA
This sequence comes from Psylliodes chrysocephalus, assembly GCA_927349885.1. Lineage (NCBI taxonomy): Eukaryota > Metazoa > Arthropoda > Insecta > Coleoptera > Chrysomelidae > Psylliodes > Psylliodes chrysocephalus. The sequence continues at coordinate 54,571,764 of OV651815.1, read as the reverse complement.
CAGTTGCGTCTTATGTTGCAAAAGTATCGAAACTTGCTGCAGAGATTGAAGACTAGGGAGAAAAATTATCAGATAGCATAAAGATGGTGAGAATTATAAGCAGCTTGACTCCTAAATTTAGAAACTTTAAGACTGTATGGTATAATATAAAAGAGGGACGAGACATTGGTAACCTGTTGTCTCGTCTTCAACTTGAAGAAGATCAACTTAACAAAAGTGCGGAAGAAGGTACATCGTCAGCAGCCTTTATCGCTCAGCGTAATCAGAAATATCAGAGAGCAAATAACCAAAGTGAAAGAATTCCTATTGCAGAATTAAACAAATTTACAAAGTGTCATGCATGCAATGAAATTGGTCATTGGGAAAGAGAGTGTCCCAGTAAAAGAACCAAAAGACCATTTTCAAAGAATATTTCAAACCCTAATCAATTTGCATTTACGTCAACAATTGAATCTATTTTGTATTTACCCTATGAGAACATATGGATTGCAGTCTCTGGTGCTTCAGAACACATGTCGTTTAGACGAGAATGGTTTTCAAGTTTTACTGCTACTTCTAGTGAAAAATTTTTTAAAGTTGCAATTAATGAAAAACTTCCTATTTGTGGTTATGGCACGATTGATATCGAAGTTTTGGTAGAAAATCAATGGGTAGTTAGAAAAATAGAAAATGTTCAGTTCGTTCCGGGATTAACACAGAACCTGTTTTCTACCAGTGCAGCAACAAGAAAGGGCTACTATATTGTCATATCAGTAGACTCCTGCAATATATTTGATCTCAGATAGAAAGTTGTAGCTGTGGGAGTTAAAGATGTCAATAATCAACTAAGAATGTGTTTCAGACCGGCCAATAAAATTCCAGAGGAATCAGTCAACTCAGCAAAAGTTTGTTCCTTAGAAAAGTGGCATAATCGATTAGGTCATATAAATGTGTCCGTGATCAAAAATTTGGCCAAAAATGGATTGGTTTATGGATTACAATTAGAAAACAAGTGTTCATTTTTCTAGATTAGCCCATTTTAAAGAGGTAGAAAACATCTGCTCAGAAGTGGAGAAAATAAAATATTAAATGGATATTTGGACAGTTAATATATGTGAGTCAAATAATAATCATCGGTCCAGTAGCAGGTATTAGAAAAGAATTGTCTTTAGTTTAACGTGAGCTCCGCTGAAATTTCTTGCAGTATTTTTAATGTAGCTTAACGCACGTGTAGAAGGGATCTTAAAAAATGTTGGTCCCGACCAAAGTGACGTGATTTTGTAGAATTTCCGTGGCTTCGGTGTGGTTTGCACTTTGATTTTTCAGACACATCATAATCTTAAGCTCTCTCAAAGTTTACCGAGTTATTAAAGTTTAAAGAACCTTGGTGCAATTGGCTGTATATATCATAAATTTAAGATGCAAAAACAAGTTATTTTGACTCTTGGAGTGTACCTGATATTCAATAACATAATCTCAAAACAAAATATAGAACAATAATTGCATGCGTGGTTAAAAAATTTTATTTAAAAAGATGCCTTATTATAATGTGAACAAGGTTTGAATATATTATTAATTTGTTTTATATTTTTTATAATTAACTTCTTGATAATCACCAATGATTTCTTTTTGAATGTCGTCCTTTTTGTACGCTTGTTTGTAAAAAAACCAAAAAAGAATCAAGTATATTGTACTCTGAACACTATTGAGCACACTGAGAATTAGGAAAACATTGCATCCATATATCGCTGACTGAGCTGCATGGAGTGATGTTAGAACAAGCTGTACCTAGAAGTAAAAATAGTTCAAATATGCTATTTACTATGACCTTTTATTTGAAAAAAAAAAAAAATTCATGGGTCCAAATTTTTTGAATGCATTTTTTCGAATTCTAGTTTTTAGAATCTAATTTTTCGGATCTAATTTTTCGAATTGATATTCGAAGTTTTTTTTTATGTTTGATGTAATTGTTTGTTGCCATATACTCTCTTTTTGGTTATCATAATTAATATCAATCGATATGTTTAATGGTTTAATTTTAAATCGAAAATTTGTACTTAGAGGGGTATTTTTACGTCAAAGATAAGCAATATAACGACAAAATAAACTTGAAATGCGAAGAATTTTACAAAACACGCAAAAGGAGAGCGATAACGGAAAAAAGGAAACATGAAGTAAAGGGAGAGCACAACTACACCGGAAGAAGTGAGGAGGAAGCAGAAAGCGTAAGGCAGAATATAAAAAATATATCATTAACTTTGTAATACACCCCAACATCATATTATTACTTCCGAGGCAACAAAGGCTTGTTCGGTTATAACGCGAGCAAATTTACCATCTATTGGTAGCCTGAAAGGTTACATTCGAATTCAGGGACACCAATTTAACTTTGTTTTTTGAATTAAATGATATTAAGTATGATTTTAAATCACCTTAGGTTTGGAAATACGAAAAAACGTATAAATAGATTATATATTTTTTCTTCAAGCGTATAATAATGTTTACATTATATCAAGGTACACGTGTTGTAGAAGTAGCCTATTTTTATACTAATACAATATTTTTCATTTTTGTACTAGTATAAAAAAGCACAAACCTAATGTTAAATGGCTTATGAACGTTGCAATCAAGTAGGCTGAATACTTATTTAATTTGACGTTTGTCAGTGTATGATTTAGAATATAAAAAAATAGTGTTAACCCGTTCGCTATACCTGTGTTTTTCAAGTAAAAAGAAAATGTCAGAAGAAATGCAATCAACACCTCCGGAATTGCTAGAAATAGCGAAATCTTCGATAGAAACCTTAATATCTACGAAATCGAAGAAAGTTTACGATTATGCTTACACAAAATTTGTGAAATGGAGTGAAGAAAATCACGTACATTTTTATTCAGAAAATGTTCTGATCGCATATTTTACTAATTTGTCTGAAAAATTCAAAAGTTCAACAGTGTGGTCGCAGTATTCAATGCTGAAATCAGAACTAAATATTAAACATAATGTAAAAATTGAAAACTATTCAAAATTAATTGCCTTCTTAAAACGAAAAGGTGATAATTACAAACCGAAGAAGTCAAAAGTTTTTTCTAAACAGGAGTTTGATAACTTTCTTAAGAATGCACCAAACAAGAGATATTTAGCAACTAAGGTAGGTACATAATTTTTTTAAACTGTTATTTAGTTTTACAGATATTCTATTAATTTCAGCTTTTTTATTTTAATTTTTTTATCCATACTTTTATTTAAATGCTTGAAGAAAAAATAGTATATGTCACTCGGATTAGAAGGCCCATTATATGTTTCGCCCAGTTTGCACAGCTGAGGCGTTAGCCGAAGCTGTGCAAAATTCTGGGCTCAACATATAATGTTGGCCTTCTACTCCTAGTAACATAATATACTATTAATTAAATACTTTTTAAAAATAAGAAAATGAGTGTTTCATTAAATTTAACCTAAAACTTGAAAATTTTAATATTTGACTTTTCTTTTCTAGATAATGCCAAGATTAATTAATTACTTGTTACTATTTCTCTTCAATATTTAAAAACTGGGTATTAACAGTTTAGATGTTCATTTATTTTATTCTTGAACATTTTTGTTAGAATATTAATTGCGAATGTCATTCACAATTTTGTCTTGAATCATTTATTGTGTTTTTTTAATAATCAGATTTATGGAAGTGAATAGTATTAATGGTATTAATTAAATTATTAACAAGAATGATGCTGATTTCGTAAAACCCAAGATGAAGCCTATTGATTTAAAAAAAAATGTGCATAAAATGAGCTTAAAGTATTAAAATAACATCTTCATTAAAAAAGAAAAATTATTTAAACTGGAAATTTTTAAAAAAAACAAGCTCTATAAGGAGACAACGCCTATTGGTTTGAAAAAAATCTATATAAAATGGGGGTCAAGGGGGTTTTAGAAATCTAAAACCAAAAACGATATCAACATGAAATGTTTAGTAAAAATTAAGCTCTATAAGGGAATAAATTAATAAATATATAAAAATGGGGGGATAAGGGGGGTTGAAATATTGAAAAAAATCCAAAATAAAAAACGGTATCAAATTGAAATCTTTAGGAAAAATTAAGTTTTATAATGGGATGAGGCCTATCGTGTATAACATAGAATACAAAGCATTATACAGGGTGTTAAAAAAAAGGGTCACAAAATAAAACGGGGGGTAGTATGGGCCAAAATATGCAGAAAAGTCTTAATAAACATATGTCCGTAAATGAATGGTTTCAGAGATACGGAGTGTTTTGTGTTTTGTATCATTTTTTGATTATCTTTTTTCATTCTCAAAAACTTGCTTTTCTAATCGGAGTCTACCGATGTTTTTTCATAGATACTATTTGCAGTTATTATTTTGTTGTGGGTGAATAATTTTATAAATTTTCGTTATGCCTGTTTACACTAATATTGAATTAGCTGACATGCATTTTATGTACGGTCGTGCAAATGGCAATGCATTGAAATGGAGGGAGGGCACTTTGAACATCTCATTTAACTCTATGTTGTTATTGATTGTTTATAAATATCATTGTTTTTTTATAATAATAAAAAATTGTTATAAACACAAAATGGTCCGTATCTCTGAAACCGTTAATTTGCGGTCATATATTTATTAAGACTTTTCTGCTTATTTTGGGTCATACTATTTACCATTTCATTTTGTGACACTTTTTTTTAACACCCTGTATACCTTTATTCTTGTTTTATTAAATACATTACGCATTTATAGATATGACCTTTTTATTTTATGATAAAAAATGGTCAAAAATAGTTTCTTCATTATAATTTTAGTACTTTTCAAAACTTATATCAAGTTTTAAAAACAATTCCATGCAAATGCAAAACTATTTTCAAGAAAATAGCAAAAAACTCATTAAACTTTTTATTTAATTCAGCTTTATAAAGTAGGATAATTCCTCAAAGTAATGTTGTTCAATAATTTTCCAAACCCAATAAAATTGGGCAATATTCATATCGACAAATAAAAACTCAATTGTTTTGTAGAGGGAATTTAAAAGTGATTTTATACAAAATTCAAATTTTTGATTTGTGTTGCTTTTCTCGAAAACTATAGAACATTTAATTTATGCTTATTAATTGACCCATTTTTCCTAAGGATATAAATTATTGGATGCAATTAAACACACTTGCACAAAGTTTTAATTTAGTGAATGCAAACAAGAAATACAAATATACAAATTTTTCTACTTTACTTGTAATAATAAAATACCTTTTTTAATAACATTAATGTTTCCTTAATAAATAATTTCCATTTTTTTTTTCTAATCTGTTAAAATGATAATAATTATATTAGTAAATGCTTTTATTGACATTATACATACCTGGATGACTTATGTCAATTGGCAGGGTTCAGTGTTCCTTAAAGGTAGATGAACTGCCTTTAAATAACTCTGGTCTTCCACCCAATTATGTACATTTAAATTTTGTACAAGAATTATCTACTTAAGTAACAAAAAAACTAACTAAACTTCTAAAAATAAAAATAAGTGACATACTAAAAAATCAGAGAACAACAAAATATATAATATTATATTAAAAATCTGGTGGTGTCATAACACTATTTAGTAAATCATTCTTCAACTGTTTCTTAAAATTTCACGGCAATATTCATGGTGGAAGAATACAGGTGAAGCGGTAAGCGGTACGAAATTTGGTCATTCTTGCGCATGACGTCATCTTCGGAGCATATTTTTGTTTTGCCTATATCTCCAATGTTAAAAAGCGACTTTTAAAGTTATTCTAATATTTTTCTGGTAGTATTTAGAAGTTTATAGATATATTTATCTTAAAATTGAATATCATTTCTATATATCAATAGGTCTGTTTAGAAATTATTGGTACGTATTATTCAATTAATTTCTAATTAAGTTGGTAGTGTAATTGATATAAAGTTAAAGTTAGGTTGTGTAACATTTTTGTTGTATTTTATAGATAAAAAAATAGTTTCTATTCATTATTGTTATTTTAATATATCATTATTATTATTATTATTATATTATTGGTACATTAAAATTTACTATATTTTAGGGTGTGTAGTTACTAACAAAATGCCAGGTTGTGCAGTGTTTGGCTGCAAAAACTATTCAAGAAAAACAAAGGGAACAAATATTAAGTATTTTAGATTTCCGAAAACAGATGTAGCCAAAGCCTGGGTCAACGCTTGCGGAAGAAAAGATACAATTAATTTGAAAAATGGTATGATTTTTGCAAACCTAATTTGAATATGATTCATTTTATGTCTTGTTTCTTTTTTAAGCTTGTATTTGTTCCATACATTTTTCGAAGGATAGTTTCGAAATACCCTTACAGCAGAGGCTATTAAACTACTCCCCTAAGACTGGCAGAAACTTAAAACAAACAGCAGTTCCTACTGAAAATCTCCCAGTGAAAAAAAGACAATTGTCTGCAGAAAGTGACGATAGATTAAGAAGGCAGGCAAAAAGATATCGACAAACACTTATTGAGAGCTTTGTTAATATTTCGGGGCCTTCCAGACAATTGTCAACTGCAGACCAGGACAAGGAGAATCAAAGTTTCGAAACAGATACTCAAAATATATTGGTATCATCAGAACCAGAAACGTATGTACAAATTTACCTTATTAACAAAAAATATGGCTTTGAAAATAAAATTACACAACTTAGCATGTACTAATTAACATTACAAGCATTTAAAAACAATTTTTTAATTAAATATTAAACTTTAAAGTGATAATTGCTTTTATTTCAATATTAACTCTATGTTATTATTTCAGATGTGACCACCGAAATGAAATTATTATTTTAGAGAATACTATTAAGAGTCTTCGTGAAGAACTCAAGGAAATGACTGAAAAATACAACAAATCAAATATGGAAATACTTTCATTGAAAGAAGAAATTAGCCAGTTGAAAAATAATTCTCAAGTAAAAATTCAGGAAAGTATTACAAAAATTTTAAGTAAATGTTTCACTTCAGGTCAAATAAATGTTTTATGCAATGAAAATAAAAAACGAATTCGTTGGAGTTCAGATGACATAGCTTCCGCCATCTCCCTAAGAAGCATTAGTCCCAAGGCTTATAGATTTTTAAGAACTGTTCATTATCCTTTACCTGGGTTTACTACCTTAAGAGACTGGGCTAAATGTTTAAATTTAGAACAAGGGGTTTTACAGAACGTAATTCAGTTAATGAAAAATAAATCATTAGATCTATCAGAAATTAATAAATTAGCTGTTCTTACATTTGACGGAAGTATATATTTCAAATAAAATATGTATTGACAGAAAAGCACAGCAAATACTTGGTTCACATAAAGCTTGTCAAACAGTAATGTGCAGAGGTTTAATTGGTCAATGGAAACAACCAGTTTTTTACCAATTTGACCAAAATATGAACAAAAATATTTTATTTGCAATAATACACCAACTGTATTCTGCTGGCTTTACTGTAGTAGCAATAACGAGCGACATGGGCTCAGGTAACATGAGTTTGTGGTCAGAGCTAAATATTGGCTATCAAAAAGATTGCTATTTTAAACACCCAAGTAACGATTTATTACAGATATTTGTATTTGCAGATATACCTCATTTATTGAAACTTTTAAGAAATCACTTTTTAGACCAAGGTTTTATATATAAAAATAAAATAATTAATAAAGAATGTGTGGACACACTGCTGTCTGGATCTGCTTCTGAATTAACAATAGCATTTAAAATTAATTCATACCATTTAAATTTGAAAGGCACTGAACGTCAAAAAGTACAGCCAGCAGCTCAGTTATTTTCCAATCAAGTTGCAAAGTTTATAGAGTGGTGTGGTAAGAAAGGATTTATGGAAAATAAAAATTGGAAAGAAACAGCTGAACTAATCAAACTTACAAATGATTGGTTTGATCTGTTTAATTCTAGAAGTAAATTTGGGGATCACTTTGGGACAAATGCTTTTGGTGTAAATTTAGATAGTCAAATTGAATTATTACAAAATTTCAGTGATATGATCGAATCTATTAGAGTGGGTACACACAAGGGGTTGATTTAATTTCAAAAGGGGATTTTATTAAGTAATATTTCCTTATTAAATCTTTTTTACTACCTTAAAGATAAATATTCAGTTGAATATATATTAACATACCGTCTTAATCAAGACATTTTAGAGTATTTTTTTTTCCTATATACGAGGGATGGGAGGACGAGATGATCATCCAACTCCACTCAAATTTAAACATAGGTTGATATGGTATATTTTAGGAAAGTATTCAGCCTCTGTTTTTAGTATAAATAGAAACTCAAAGGAAAATGTGCATGAACAATGTCTGGTAACACCTATGGAAACAGAAAACTTGAAAATTTCTGATAGTGACATTTGCTTATCTCATTCTGATTTTAAACATTTTGCCAAAGATATTTCTGGACAGATTGAAGATGAACCAAATGATATTGCACCATATACATTTATAGAACATGATGATCTAATAAACATTGAACTTGATACAACTTATTTTGAAATATCAGATGAACATCTGAATTTATTGGACCAATTTGAACAATTTAATCAGGATAATTTTGTAGAAACTCTCACTTTTGAAGGCTTGAAATACATTGCCGGTTACGTTGCCTATCGATTTAAACATAAATATGATCACTTAGGAATACCAACTAAAGAATTACCAACTCATGAATTGCCTGATTGGATTCAATTTATTTCAAGAGGACAACTTTTAGTCCCCAATGAAACTTTAATATCAGCTGCCAAAATTATGGAAATAGAATTTCAAAACCTTCATGGCAATTGGCTTTCTAATGCAAAGCTTCTTTTTGACCTTTTAACTGACAGAACAATTGCCAATTTACCAGAAAATGCACATATTCCTTACGAAGTTTTACACTATTTAGCTCGTACACGAACATACATAAGAATGAGAGATTTAAATAAAAAAATCAGCTTTAATAATTGCCAACGAAAACTTAAGAGAAAAATGTCAAAATTTGTTAATAGAAAAATTTAAGTTGCCTATGAAAGTATTTCAATATTTATTTTATAAAAGACAAAATCATACTCAAAATATGTGCTGCATACATTTAATACTAAAAAATTATTCATTGGCAACCGGTCTCATCCAAAGGATCATTGTTAAGCCTAGAATGAAAACTTAAAGTAACTGTTATGTTTTAAAGTATTGAATAAATCAATTAAAACTTTTAATACAAAGTTCTCAAAATATAAAGGGGTTTTAAATATTATTTTTGCAGTTTAGAATACTATAATTGCATATAATTTTTTATGTGAAAAGTAATTTTAAAATTTTTATATTTTTTAGAAAAAGTACCATATACTGTGTTTTGTCCAAATTTTAATATTGGAAAATAACACTTGCTAGAATTTCAAAAATAATAGGGTAGAGACTGTGTTTGGGAAAAAATATCTGTTACTATAAGAGATAATGTTATTCTGGAAAGCCCAGAAGACAATAAACACAGGATATACTTGGGATAAAAAATGTATTTTTGATAATAATGTTAGATACTGTGTTTTGAAATGTGGCAGCCATGTTAATGTGTAATTTTTATAGTGTCTACTTTACCTTTAACGGTACCGTGACTTTGTACCCACTATTTTGATTGTCCCTTAATGAAGGTTTTTAATATATTATTTAGCTTTAAGTTTTTATTCTAGGCCTGATGATGATCCTTGGGACGAAACAGGTTACTAATTTATAATTTTTAGGATTAAACTTATGTGGGACAGATATTGAGTATTATTTTGACTTTTATGAAGATGAACAAATTTGAGCAGTTGAATACCCTCCACGATTTATTTAATTTTTTTAGTTTTTTAGGTCCTGCTGTTCTACTCAAAACAACTCTCAATGTAATTCAAGAGAGGTCCGGCCCTCTTAGTCTCTTTACACTATCAGACGCTGACTAATTCATTCGTTTTAATAAAAAAAAAAAACAAAAAAAAAAAAAACAAAAAAAAAAAAAAACAAAAAAAAACGGGGCTTGTCCCACCAAAAATATCAACAGTAGTATTAGTTGTTTATTGATTGCATCAGCAAAAATTAGTAGTTCCTATGTTTCAGGTACCTTGTGAAATCTACGGGCTATATCCCTGATTACACTTATTTAATTGAGGGCCCCCGCGGAAGAGCGGTGATGCAGGCAAGTAGTTGCCGCATCGTGGGGGGAGGATGGATGTTCGGCGTGTAGTTCCTTCTTTCTCAAGAAGAGACTGCACCTCGTGGGTAGAGGGAGGCTCATCAAGGTCTCTATTGGACTAGATGTGTACCCGCAGGAGTGTAACGGAAAAATCCGGTACTCCTAGAACTCCACGGGCCAAAGAAATATACATTATAAAGTGTTAATCAAGATAAAGAAGTAAACATTATGTATCAACCATTTATAAACATTATTAAACATAAATAAATCAATTTAAAATAACACCTCTGTTCGTTTTATTAAAATAAAGCATGTTTTGTCAAGTGTTTCTGTTTATTAAATACATAAAGGGGTTTACCAGCACCCAACCATACAAGTTATTGATGGCCATAATTGATGACTAATTTAAAATTAAATTTTTACATTTATAATCTATGAAAGTAACTGCATACTTTCATACTGATTATTTAAGAAAATCAGCGACTAAAAGAATATACTGTTAATAATTCATTTCACCTTAATTTTATTGTTCAGCATTTGTTAACATTATACACAAGTTTATTTGAGTCGATTCAAAATTCTTTATTGTTGAATTACATTCTTATTAACAAAGGTAGATAACAAGTTAAAATTCAAAGGAAAAGAAATAAATAAAAGTTTGTTTTAAATTTTTTAAAAATTCTAATATCGAGACAAAATATAATATAAAAACAAAAATACATATGCACAACACTAAGTACAAATATGACAATCGGGAAATATATATACGAGTATACAAATAAATTAAAATTAACTACTTAATCCAAGGGATCACAGAAAAATTCATACACTTTGTAGTATGCCTTTTCGAGCAAGAGTTTCTTAACTTGCTTTTTAAACATTTTTAATGAGTCGGCACTTCTTATTATTAATTAATTGGCAGATGGTTTAACATTTTTCGCTATACACAATACAAGGTACACCACATATTTCAGTTCCACATTAGTTATTTGTATACCTATGCCTTTTATTAGTTCTAGTTTTTATCCCTACTGAGCCACTAAAACTTTTTAATGGTGATGTCTATGTAAGTAGGTACGTTTTGGCTATCATCTTGATCTCAATCTATCAGAAAGCGATGCTAGGCATGAAGATTTAAATCCTAGATCAAACATCCTCTTCAAGTTTTGTGATGGAAAAATTCAGTTTCAGATGAACACTATCTTTTTTATGCCAAAGAGAAACTATATTAAGCTAAATTCCTTACACCATGGCTAAATTCGAAATAAATTACCTACTTTTTTTGTATAAAAACAAAATATTTTTTATTTGGCATTACTTTTGCACAAGCGTCTATCTGCCTATAGTGACTTTCTTGTATTATTGAGCATAAATGATGTTATTTGACCAGCTGTTACTTTCTTCTAAATATATTTTCAGTTTTATAATGATTATAGAACTAGGAAATAAAAATACAACGTTTTGACAATCATTACAAAATGTAAACAAATCCATAGAATGGCATGGCAGTGTATAGGCGGCCGTGGAAATACCGATGTTGACGTCATAAAACCTGCGCACCGCTTCACCTGTATCCTTACACCATGGCAATATTGAGATTTAGAAATAATAATAAAAAATTTAACATACCATTTGACACATAGTAACATATTTCTTCCACCAAACATATTTTCTTATTCTGGGTCCAAAAGCGCTGAGCAAATAATAAGTATACATTACAATGTGAACGAACGAATTTAAAAGTGCATGAAACGTCAATCTTCCACATGGATTGTATTTTACGCACATCCACGTCCAAAATGGCATAGTACTGTGATGATATACATGGAGAACAGATACTTGACTGTACTTTTTTCTTAATAGAAAAATTATCTGAAAATAAAATGAATATACTACGTGAAATTGACTGTATAATATTTCTAGTTTCTAAAAGAATTTTATTTATTGTATTAATAGATAGGGAAACAGAAGGCATAACAGTACCCCTAAAGATAATTTTAAACTAAACATCTTTATTGTCAAAATTATTATAGATTTATGAAAGAAAATAGTAGTTTGTGCAACAAGAGTGGATATGATGGCCATATCGCATGAAAACGAAATTTGAGCACGACGTTGTAGGTGGAGTTCTCAATTGTCTGAGTACAATGTAGAAAATCTACTTGAGTTGTACAGTATATTTTTTCTACGATCCAATAACGAAAATTTACAAATAAAAAAAATATTTTAGATTATTAAGACAAAATAACTAATATTAAAATAATTTATAATTTTTAATAATTTTTAAAATAAAATAAACGAAGAAAAAAAATTAATTTAAAATCCCCAGCCGAGGTTCGAACTAGGGTTCCTCGCGTGGAAGTTAGATACTCTCACCACCCTACCACCGGCATATTTGGGAAATTTTTTTAATACTCGTAATTCAATTGACTTTATAGTTTTATTAAAATTAACAAATTATTTGGATTCATAGTATAAATAAAATAGAAATGCTATTATCGATTCTACACAAAAATGAGTAATTTTAATTTATATTTAAGTTCAATAACTAAAAAATATACTGACAATTAGTTTGACAGAATTGTAACATTTTAAATTTTAAAAATAGCTCTCAGGTGACCAAAATATGAACTGTGATTGGTGGATTTCATTTTTTTGGAGTGTAATTACTACATCGAATGGATAAAAATATATTCTTTCAGTTAATGGCAATAGTATACTTTTTCGTTTTGTAATCTGTGTGTAGATAAACTAATATCCATGTAGGTGTAAAAAAAAACATATTTTCTTGCATAACTAACTATATAAGTTAAAAAAAAAATAAACAAACAACACTTTTGTAATTGAGGGGTTCGTAATTAAAGAGGTATAACACATTTTTTTAATTATTGAGATAATGAAGTCTAAAGTCAGGTGTTTTTTTTTTAAATTCCCGAAGATCAACTGCATGACTTCTGGTCGTTAGTTTGAAAGATAGGGATGTTGCAAATATATGTGGTATATGTAAATATTTGAAATTAGTCAAATATTAAAAAAAAATGAGCTTATACCCTTTTAATTTTAACTTAAATTATTAATCTGGGCAAATACAAAATAGAAATATTTAGGCAGGTTATTTTTATTAAAACAAATTATTCTTCTCAATTTTCATAATCAGATTCAATGATGTCATTATCTATTCGAATGAAGTGGTCATCATTTGGCTCTTTTTCTTCAACTGGAGTTGATGATCCAGGATGCGCTGAAGTAGACTCGTTTAAAGGATTTTCTAGTACAAAATTGTATTTGTATGCGCGCCACTGGGAATACTTCATGATATTATGTGTCTCGAGAATATTGAGATCTTTAAATTTGTGCTTATTTTACCACCCTTTTTTACATGCTGACGTATGGCTTTATTTGATACAAATTCACTTGTATCCATTCTCTACCAAAGAAAAGAATACTTTAAATTTATAAATTTGTACTTAACTCAAAAAATTAAAACAGTGCACTTATACCTTTTTAATTTCAAACCACTCAATAATTCAAAAATCTACTTTGGGACCATTTTATCTACATATGAGGGCAAAATGGTTACAAAGTAGATTTTCGATTTATTAGTTGGGTGGTTTGGAATAATGTGCCCATTAGTTACACTAAGTGCACTGAATCCACCCTTCTGAAGAATCGGAGTACAAATAATGGCAATACAGACGCTCCATGTCAATATCATCTTCGAAAGAATAGGCGCCTTTTTCTATAATTTTGCGGGCATTTTTCTTTTTGTTAATTTTCTTTTCTTTTCTGTTTTCCTTCTCTACATCATCATCATTATTATCATCGAAAAGAACTTTTTATTTCACTTGGTTGGCATTTGCTTGTGACGTTTTCAATTCTGTACGATACGATGATGATGTAATAAGACCAGTTTTGCATCTTTTGGCTTATCTCGTTTTTGGTACCGGCATAATTTGCAGTAGCGAAAGAATAAAACTGCTCTTTGAAGAAAAACTTTTCATACGGAGCCGAGAATGTGGTTCGTTGTGACACTCAGTATCATGTAGATCTTTTGAAAAGCTAGTATCTACTTTAAGTAGTAACTTAAAACAACATGGCTGCGGTTCAATAGTTTCTTCTTCAGTTTGGCCATTTTCAATGATAGCAGTTGTGTCTGCTGCCTTGAACCGCTAGTATCTGCTTAAGATAGTGACTTCGAGTAACATAACTGAAGTTCATCGATTTTTTCTTCAGTCGTAATTTTCAACGATATGAGTTGTATCTGCTGCCAATAAATCTGCCTTATTAAAGATTACAAGATCTAGCGGCCATATTCCAGTTGCGCAAAATGCATTGTATGCAGTAGGAATGGTATTTTTAGCCTTTTCAAATGCTTTGCCAACTTCTTTCGCAACTTAAAATTAAGCAATGACTCTTCCCTAGTTTGTTCTTAGCCATTGCTTTGCAGCCTCTGTGTAGTATATAGATAATAGTTTCATGAACCCAACATCAAGAGGCTGAAGCCGATAGATGCAGTGTAATGGAAATGAAATTATATGTACACCTATTTCACGGGCTATGTTTAATACATTCAAATTTTATTAAGACTTGCGGCAAGAGGAATACTGGGATGTCTATGAATGCTCTGAAAAACTTAATAAATTTCTCAAACCACTTAGTAAAAATATCTTTATTAATCCTGCCACTCTTATGACACTTCGCAAAAGATTCTAGAGGAGCATTGTTCATTAGTTCCGGCATAAACCGTTTACGTGGGAATACAAAGAGTTGTGACATATATGACACAAAAAACAGTCGTTACTAGCTAGCCTCGTTCTGCTGATGTTTATAAACCGACCTGTTTTTCAGTTTTGCACTGACTATTTTCTGCAAACTCTTGGGTACAGTGGCCATGTCCGTTTCATCGACATTGAATATTTTATCGAGTGTTAATTTGTATTTGTCCACAATTTCCGTTAATAAAGAAAAAAATTTGCTAATTGAAACCTGATTAAATCCACTAGCTCTTGCGACCGAAGTGACTTCAGTCATTATTGTGTCGTGATCAAAGTTGTGTTTGATAATATCTTATTCAACTAGGTCGTACGCCAAAGACCTCAAATCCTTCGTCGTCAAGCCAAAATACCAACTTTAGATATTTTTCACATTAACTGCGAGTTGTTTCTCCTGCTTCATATTAAAAATTGTAGTAAACCTCCCTATCTTCTTCACTGCTGCTTCAACAGTATTTTGGTTTTTTGTTGCAAAATTATGTAGCCGCTGTTTTAATGTTGTTTTTGGGAATTTGAAACTTTAAGCAACCTTTCTGGGCCCCATCACTCTAGTAGAAACCATTTGAATCTCCTGTTTCATAGATTATTTTGACCATTTCTGCCTGCCTGACTTTCTTTTGCAGTTACTAAGCATCTGTCAAAGTAAACAAGAGATGGCGCTGATGAAAATAAGAAATATGGTATTGGACCGTTTTGCCTTCAGGGTCCGTTATGGCTTGTTTCCCTATTATCTCAAAGTAAAAGTAACTATTAGATAAATTTATATAAGTTTATTTATTAGTAGAATATATATCTGAGTGTCAGAGTCAGACTAGGTTAAGTCCAAATATTGTCCTTTTAAGTTTTTATTATGTAACATACATCTTTTAAACTACTTTTATACGTATTTTCAATTTGGACTCATCTAAAAAAATTAATAGGTGTATAAATATAAATAAAATAATAAAAAAATGTGTTTTGACTTCCTCGCAATAACCAGTGGAAAAGGACCGAAAACAAAAACAGAACTGTGACAAAATGTAGCCCGGTTGATGGAAACAACAGTTTTCGGGTTTGTCTCAGTTTTGTTTTAGTTTTTTAAATTCCAGAAAACATAAACAAAACACAAACTCAACTGTCTGTTTAGTCTTAACATATAACCACTTGGACTTGCTTGTTTTTGTTTACGCAGCGGCGTAACGCAGTACATTTAGGTTGAATTTTTATCAACGCTAACAGCAACCATGGACAGTATGAATGTTTATGAACATTTCTATCTATACAATGAGACTGAGTAGTAATATTACCTAATCTTATCAGGTTTCAACCAGAAGTAGAGGTTTTTAATGACGTCAAAATAAAGAAAATAAATTAAAGTCAAATTAATATTCTTGATCATCTTGGCAACATCTAGCAGCCCTTTGCTAGAGAAAGAATGAGCCAAAGCTTACTACTAAATAGTTTTAACCAATTCTAACACGAGGCCTTCGCGATATTGCTCAATGAACATTTTCTACGATAGGTCGAGGAACTTGCTATTATTTATATCCAAAAAATATCCAGAAAATATCCAGAAAATATCCAGAAAATATCCAGAAAATATCCAGAAAATATCCAGAAAATATCCAGAAAATATCCAGAAAATATCCAGAAAATATCCAGAAAATATCCAGAAAATATCCAGAAAATATCCAGAAAATATCCAGAAAATATCCAGAAAATATCCAGAAAATATCCAGAAAATATCCAGAAAATATCCAGAAAATATCCAGAAAATATCCAGAAAATATCCAGAAAATATCCAGAAAATATCCAGAAAATATTCAGAAAATATCCAGAAAATATCCAGAAAATATCCAGAAAATATCCAGAAAATATCCAGAAAATATCCAGAAAATATCCAGAAAATATCCAGAAAATATCCAGAAAATATCCAGAAAATATCCAGAAAATATCCAGAAAATATATAGAAAATATCTAGATAATATCCAGAAAATATACAAAAAAACATACAGAATAATTCATAGTACATTATTTCTAAATCGCTGAATATTATTATCCACATAAGTTGGCTTAGCAAAAGCCCACATCTCTAGCCATGGGTACACACTGGTTATAGATATGCAATTTGTAGCAGTCTATATTTTATATTTCATATTTCATATTTCCGAACTTGGCGTCCAAATTTGTAGGGGTGGTAGTTCGCATAATTTGAGACCGATTCGCCGATTTCATTTTTCCAAAATATTTAAAATAAAAATAATTAAAAATTAATTAAAAATTATAAACAGGTACCGTCCTGCAAAGCGATAGGATATTCATCTTTGACAGTAGTATCTGCAAGGCCGTAGCCAGAAAATAATTTCGGGGGGTTTGATTTGATGGAACAGTAGAAAAACAAAATCGTTTAAATAAAAAAAAAATAAAATGGTGTTACTTATCATATATATTTATCAGAAAACCATTACAGAAATATTTACACCCTATTACAAAATTAAATTTAGTCTTCTACCTTTCTTTGCAGCGAACAAATCAATTACCTCCTCGGTGTCGATGTCGATTTTGCAGTGGATTGACATTAATGCCAAACCGTTTAGTCTTTCCTGGCCTGTGGTGTTTCTCAAATAAGTTTTGAGGCGTTTCGTAGAAGAGAAAGTCTTCTCAGAAGTACATGTAGAAACAGGTAGTGTCGCCAAGATCTTTACAAGTTTGTGAATCTTTGGAAATAAGGCATGGTTGCATTCTCTGAGAGCTTCAATAGCACATGTTGGTCGATCTAGTTCAGATTCTTCCATCCATTTTATTCGCCACATGTCTAATTTAGCTTTTACAAAGTCCCATTCCAAAGTCCCATTCCAAATACTTTTTATAGTTTTCTTGCTAATTTTGATTAATTTGTTCTTTGCAACATACATATGGAATTAAAATGTTGAGAGATGATAATGTGGCTTTATGAATCAATATAGGAATTCTAAAATAAGTTTCAGGATCTTTTGTGTTGTAGTTTGCCCTATGCTCTTGACGTGACGTTATTTGCGGAATTTTCATTTCCTCGTTTACAGTACTGAGCAAATTCTGTGCATTCTTGAAAAGTTTAGCAAATTTTGAATCAATATTTTGGCGAACATCTTCAATAGTCTTTATAATTAAATCGATATGTTG
Source organism: Psylliodes chrysocephalus (assembly GCA_927349885.1). NCBI lineage: Eukaryota > Metazoa > Arthropoda > Insecta > Coleoptera > Chrysomelidae > Psylliodes > Psylliodes chrysocephalus. The sequence continues at coordinate 54,553,694 of OV651815.1, read as the reverse complement.
TAAAGCTACTGCCAAGTCGCATAGGGACGATTAAAGTATTTTGCATAGTGTCAGTGTTTACGGTAACAACATTCCTAAGCAACATAAGCTTATAACAAAATGACTGATCTCAGAAAAGAATTAGCCTGTGACGATGTTTCAGAATCCATGTCAGTGCTTAAGTCGTCTAGTGTATCAACAATAGCTTAATAAATTTCTTTAAATCTTAACAACCCAACATGATTTTCTACCCAGCGGGTCTCGCACATTGCCATAAGGTTTTTCCATTGTGTTTCAGGGAAGTTTTTTTCGATACTATCTTTTAAACACTTCGTTCTGCCGAGGACTTGATAAAATTTCCAATCAATTTTATAATTCCAGTAGTATTTAAAATAGGCTAAACCTGGCAAGAATAACCCAGATCTAAATTCAATGAATGTGAGCTGCAATGAACGTATAAGGCTTCTGGATGTGACTCATGAATTACTGCCTGCACAACTTTAAAACTTCCTTTCATCGACGAACCTATATCATATCCTTGTCCAACTAAATATTCGCAATCTACTCCCAAAAATGTTAATTCAGATAAAATTGCATTAGCTTATTATCTTCCTTTTGTATTCTCAACTGTTACAAAAGTTAAAAAATTTCACGCAAGAAAAACCCATTATCTTTTGGCTCGGCATATCTTAGACAAAAAAACATCTGTTCTTGTCGTGAAACATTAGTAGTTTCGTCAACAAGAATTGAAAAAAAATTCGCAGAATTTAATTCTTGCACAATTTTTTTCCGGCCTATTCCACCCCAAATTGCAATAAGTTCATTTTGAATGGTCGGGCTTAGGTAGGTAGCGTTCAACGTCATATTTTCTGTGTGCTTTATTAGATTTAAGTCTAAGCACGAAAGTTTCCTTCATTTGTTTCTGGCTTAGCATCATTAATTTTTATTGAACCTCAGTGCCAATTCTTGACGTCTACATAATTTAATTGTTTTAATATTTGAAAGGAGCTGTTTCCGATTTTCAGCTATTTGTGCTAGGTATCCGTTATCAGTCTGACTTATTATATATGGTTGAGATTTATTGTACACCTTTATAAAATTATCGGCCAATAATACAGAAGATTTGTGGTACTGGCTTTCACTGTGATATTTAAAATCATGTACAGCATCTTTTTATTTAGTAAGCGGCTGAGTAACTAAGGATTTCGACTGCTGATGAGAGCCTTTACCTGCGCAATCTCTGGCAAATAATACACAACATTTGCATAAAGCACCTTGCTGCTCTGTACTAGTATAAACCAACCACGAGAATAGTTCAAACCATTAAATTTTAAATTTTAGCTTTCTTGTATCGTCACTTACTGGAAACTTGAATGTCTTTTCTGGCATTCAAGAAGATTTCAACAATCTGTACTTTAAATAGTCATCAATGTTGGTGTTTGATCCCGTATAATAACCCACATCTAAAACATGCTGAGAAACATCATCCACAGTCCCAGGAACAGCAGCAGAAGTACCAGAAGTACTTGTTGCAGTATCACTGTCGAAAATACTTGAACACTGATTTTCAGTAGAACCTTCACTACCAGTACCAGGTTTAGATTTTTTAAATAAATATTTGAATCATGTATTTTCTTGCGTTCTTTTTGCCATTTTAAATGTTGAACCGACTTGTAACAGTTAAAAAAATAGTTAAGTATTAATTCCATTTGTACCCAAATATTTACTTCGATAAAGATTTTTAAAGAAAATGAATACGAGTAAGTAGTCTACTCTTAGGCATAAAATCCTTTTAATTTTAATTTAAATTCCAAAAATTATAACACCACTTAATTCAATCCTAATTCACAGCACCAATATTTCACACACTTAACTATTACTTCGCTTATATCGCCTTAGTCGCATCGCATTGGATCACTTTCCAAGACAGAACTGCCTCTCCATGCTCGACGGCTCGCATATAAATTCCTCAGACGCAGCGCAAAGAAACATCATGAATAACCCGTCTAATTTTATGCTTATTAAATATTCCCGAAATGCAGTTCGAGCACGTCGCCGAAGTTGCGTTACTTGTGTAGTTGGCGTAGCACGTAGTTTCGCCGCTCCCTAATAGATGTCGCTGCACCGCTATTTAAGTATCGTCGTGCGAATACCAAACAAGCATAAAGTCATTCATAATAAAAATAACCGTAGGTAGAAAATTTTTTTTATTCGCGATTCAAGCTAAGTGATACGCCCTCTGGAGGAAATTAGTAGAAGGTCCCTATAAGTAGGATGACGTTCAGTGTTGCCAGAAGCAGCAAAATTTCGTTACGTCGTCGGATTTTAGTTCTTGAAAAAATGGATAAGACCTTTTATTTAAGAATCAAAATTTGTGTCTAGTAATATGTAATCATACTTTTATTTAAGGATTTTTTTATAAAATCGATTTATTATATTGATTTTTTTTTAAATTTCAGTTAACTTATTAATTTTAGTTTTAAAATCAGTCAGAGACAAAATCAGTTCATCATTTGGCAACATCGGCGTTCGTGTTCATTGTTTACATTTTAATTTATATCAATTACAATTAGAGTTTTTTGTTACTTTTTAGCTTTAAATTTGTTTATTTCTTATTCGCTCCGTGCGCGACAGCAGCGCCAATTCGTTTTGATATTAATGGACTATTTCTGCGTATACTGACAAATGCAATTTTTAATAGAATTCGTAATTAAAAAGTATATATGTTAGTTTTAATAAAAGTATATGGATTTGTAAAACAAGTAAAACAATAATTTATTATTATTATAAATTTTTATCTCTTAAATTAAAGAAAATGATGTATAATCAATAAAAATGAATAATAAAATATAGGCAGGCAACAGTATTTACTGGAAAATGTATGAGAAGTTGCCTAAGTCTAATAAGTTGTCATTGAAGAATTATTCTGTCAAAATAAAAAAATACCATTTAGTAATCTCAGATTAAGAATAGCGTGAAGTTAAAATGCATAAAAAGAGGATCGTTATTTATATTTTCATTTTTGTTGGAAAGAAAACATAAAATGAATAATTAAAACTGGTTTCCCATCAGTAAGTTACAAAATTGTATTCCAGCCACATAAATAATAATCAAAGGCAGAAATCTTGAAATCTAGTCCTTGCTGAATGAACATTTAAGAAAACCTTTCAAGTTTCTGATGTCTACTATTTTCAGCATTACTGTTATTATTACAAAAATAAAGGTAATTTTTCTTTTTATTGTACACCTATCCATTTATTTCTTTGATTTAATTTCCACTTTGCTACTGAAATTTTTTATATAAGTTTCACCATTTTTTTTTGCTAGTATTTGTACAATTTTCAACACAGCAACTCCGGTTGCTTATTGTATTGTTTTCATCTACTTTTTTGAAAAAAAGTAAAATGTATACGTGTATTTGATATGCCAAAATTACAAAATATCGCCCTAAAATGCACGAATTATCCGCAGCTAGCGCTAGTATCGCTTTTGCTTCCCTTTCCATGACTTCGCACGGAGCGAAGAGTATGTGATAGTATTTAAATTAAAAATGAAATCTGCGAAAAAGCCTCCAGCAAATTGCAATCTATATGGTGTTATTGTCAAAATCAAAACTGAAGTATTCATTATTTTTCAAGTGCAAGTCATAAAATTTTGTTTCTTACGATAAATGGGTATCTACAAATTCACAATATTGAAATTTTGCAAAACATTGTTTAGAATCAAACTCCAATATAAGTTGTGACGGTTTTATTACCATTTACATGTATACAAAGTACTTCACAATTCACTTCATGATACAAGAATAAGGATAGTAAGAATTTTAAAGAAGTTCATCAATAATAAATGTTTGGTACCTGATATGTCCTTTAAACCACATAATAAAACATGTCCTGGGTTTAGTAAATACATATTTCTAGAAGTTCTTGTAGCAACCAATAGGTCAATATTTCTAACAAATTAGTTCATACTACACATGAAAAATATTACATTTATAACGAAAGCACGAAAACTAAACTTAAATTAACACTAAATGAAACTCAAAAACACTATTATAATAAAAATATTATCTAAAAACAGTTAAAAAATTACAAATACAAAATCCCACAACACGTAAATAAACAAACATCCTACTTATACGTGACAAATGACAGGCGCGCGAAAATTAATTTGAATCGCGAATAGTGATTAACTATTATGTTGAACAACAGAGTGAGACGGGCGCACTGTATATAACTGCAGTCTCATTAATACTTATTAAAAGTCTAAAATATTTTTTTTTTATTTTGGGGGAGGGGGAGATTAATCCCCCTTCATCCCCCCTGGTTACGGCCTTGAGTATATGATAAAAATATTTCCTTCAATAATTATTAAAGTTTTAAATGAGTCTCTACATATATACATAGAGACATTTTTAAATGTTACTTCTATATTTTGCAATTTATATTAACAAATTGCTAGGTATGAAATTCATATGCAATAAAAATACAGGGTGTCTGTAAAAGGTCTTTACAAAAACATACCACATATTACTTAAACCAAAATAAGTCGATTTAAGTAAAATTACTTTAGTAAAAAGTTGCTTCGTTTGGGCTCCAGAGGGCCTTGAAGTTACAATTTTTAAATCGTTTTTCCCATATAAATTTAAAACGGCATATGCGATTTTGCTGAAATTTGGTATTTTGGTAGAGTTTTATATGGCAAAAAATGGTATTAAAATTTTGTCCGATAATAATACATAGGCGTAGAACTTCGCCAATTCTACGCCAATGTAAGAAAAGAAGTTTGAGTATGAAATTTAGATGGCGCAACGCATTTACTTTAAAAAAGGTACTCTTGATAAGACTCGATTACTCTCATGGTTTTGACGAAATTTGCATTTTAGTAATTTTAGAACATAAACAATAATTATTAAAATACAAAATTTGTCAAAATCATGAGAGTAAATCGATTGTTATCAAGGTTACTTTTTTGTAGTAAATGAGTACCCAATCCAAATTTCATACTCAAACCACTTTTCTGCCATTGGCGTAGAATTTTTAAAGGTGCAATTATTTAAAAAATCAAGTTCTACGCCTATGTATTATCGGACAAAATTTTATACGATGAAAAATATAAAAATATACTTTTTTCATATCTTTTTCAACACCTCTAATCGAGACTTTTAACAAAAATACTCGATTCTTGCCATGTACGATTTTTTGAGGAATATTAATTATTTGCCTGCAATACGTATACAAAAACATTTATTGTTGGTTTCCATAGTTTCATCTAAATAAAACTATTGTCAAGTTTTAATACCCAATCTCTTGTTAACGATTGAAAGTGTTCTATCTGACTCAATAATTAAAAAAACAAATGCGTGGTTTATTAATATGGCTGTACAATATACCAATGCAGAATATACCGATATGTTACTGACATTAGGATTTTGTGAAGGAAATGCTCGAGAGAGTGTCAGGGTGTACTCTGAAAGGTTTCCAAATCGTCGTGTACCTAGCCACCCAACTTTTGCTGCTGTTGAGAGACGTCCTCGGGAGACCGGTTCCTTTGTTCCCAACACTGTTGATAATGGAAGAGAACGTTTTGTAAGGATTCCTGAAGTTGAAGAAGACATTTTAGAACGTATTGAAAAAGATCCAGAATTAAGCACCAGACGAATTGGAAGGGAACTAGGAGTAAGTAAAGATGTCGTTCATAAAGTGCTTAGAGAACAATTGCTATATCCATACCATAAGAAGCCAGTACAAGAATTATTAGTCCATGATCCTCAAATTCGTTTGGGTTTTTGTCGATTTGTTAATAGGCAAAGAGAAAGAGATCCAAACTTTGTCAAGAAGGTTCTCTTTACCGATGAAGCGGGTTTTACAAAAAGAGGTATAACTAATACCCATAATTAACATGTTTATGCCGTTAAAAATCCGCATGCAATAAAGGTAAACCATTTTCAGCACGAATTCAAAATTATTGTGTGGGCTGAAACAATGGTAATTTCATTGTTGGTCCTGTCATACTTCCACGAAGATTAACTGGAGAAAATTATTTGGATTTTCTACAAAATACGTTTCCAGAATTGTTAGAAGATTTACCTCTCCAATTTCAGAGAGATATGTGGTTTATGCAAGATGGAGCTCCACCACATTTTTCTTTAAACGTTAGAAACCACTTGAATGAACAATATCCACACAAATGGATAGGCAGAAGTAATGACGCACCTGTAAACTGGCCACCACGTTCCCCAGACCTATCACCGATGGATTACTTTTTATGGGGACATCTGAAATCCACAGTTTACAGGGAACATGTAGAAAATGAGGAACAACTCTGGCAACGTATTCAAGATGCAATAAACAATCTTAGAGGTGATGAAGAAGTTATGGAAAGGATACATTTTAATTTTCTTCGACGTATAAATCTTTGTATGCGTGAAAATGATGAACATTTTGAACAATTTTTGTAAAATCTCTACATATTTTGATTATGTTGTAAATAAATATTTTTGTGAAACCTATACATTCTAAATTATTAAAACAGAAATTTAGCGAAAATCATGAGAGTAATCGAGTCTTATCAAGAGTATCTTTTTTAAAGTAAATGAGTTGCGCAATCTAAATATCATACTCAAACTTTTTTTCTTCCAATGGCGTAGAATGTTTAAAGGTGCAATTATTTAAAAAATCAAGTTCTACGCCTATGTATTATCGGACAAAATTTCAATATTATTTTTTTGCCACATAAAACTCTACCAATATACCAAATTTCAGCAAAATCGCATATGCCGTTTTAAATTTATATGGGAAAAACGATTTAAAAATTGTAACTTCAAGGCCCTCTGGAGCCCAAACAAAGCAACTTTGTACAAAGGTAATTTTACTTAAATCGACTTATTTTGGTCTAAGAAATATGTGGTATGTTTTTGTAAAGACCTTTTACAGACACCCTGTATAAACAAATTTGAAGTCCTCGCAAAGAAATAATTTTATTCGCCATTATTATTTAAACAAATCGTATTTACGTTTGCAAATAAATCGTTTAATTTTCTAAAGTGTACTAGCCACAATTATCCCAAAATAATAGTAAACATTAGAGTTACTGTAACAATAAATCAATTAAAATTCTACAAAAATAACGTGCAATATTGGAACAGTAGTTGTTAGCAATTATTAGTGTAAAAAAACATGAACGTGGGTATTGTTTAAATTGTTTTTGAAGTCTGGTAATTATTTAACAAAAATATATAATATGTATTAGTTATTTGAATAAACTTGAAAATACTTACTGTATCTATGAGGTCCGTATACTTCGATAAATGAAAATAATATGAATAGCCTTTCGTCTGGAATAGAAACTATTATTTAGAATATTAAGACAGTTTGGCAAATGAAAATACAAAGGGATTATTGGCGATATGCAATTATGCTTTTTTAATAGCAACTACATAGGTCTATATGATTTATTATCGTTCTGTGGTTCTCCAGGTTTGGGCAGTATAATCAATTTTGATGCTTTTCATCGTATTTCAGAAGCAAAGAAGCGTGGTAAACATATAAACATGAAATATTTTGTGAACTTGGCCCTTCTATTGGACTGACAACATCGGCAGTGACAAACCTAATTAAAGTATATTCTCTTGTGAAATGCAAAAAAAGATGGGATGAAACAAGAAGCTGCAGAGTTGCCATGGAGCTTTAAACTTATTTTGCAAAAAAATAGTTGCCTATGACTAAACAGAATCTGATCACAGGCATTCTGACTGGTCATTGCCAAGTACGAAAGCATCTCCATATTATAAGGCTAGCAGAATCCGCACTCTGCATTAGGTGCAAACAAGAAGATGAGACCTTCGAACATATCCTCTACGATTGCCCGACACTCTCGCCAGCTTTGGATGTTATTATGGGGCAACTTTTGAAATCAAAAAATTCATCTAGCCTGTGGCGGTATGTAGAAAGTTTCATCTTCAGATGTGGTTCAAACAAGTTTCTTTTTTGGGAGCCAACGCGTAAGTCTCTTGCTATGTCCTGAACTACATTGCTGGAGAGGCCGTAATTTGTGGCTATTTTACAAACATCTCCCGCGAAAATCTGTTGTGGGCCTATAGTTTCTGGGTAATTTCAACGTTGAGTGGCTTTCCGTGGATCTGAGATAATGTAGCGGTTTTATTGCTCGAGCTGCGAGAATTTGTGTCTTCATTTAAAACCATGTCCTTCATTAAAGAACACGCCAAATGTTCTCTCTGTTTCAGGGGTAGTAAGTTACTTACATGTTCTTTGAAACTCGGGAAGTGTTTCTCTGGGGTACAAAAATGTTTTTCCCTACCGAATACGTTTCACCACATTTTTTTTGCTCTTGTTGCTCCTCTTCTTTTTGTTCTTGTCATTTTTTTTTTTGGTGAAGTTATATGGCCCTGAATCTCGTACCAATTCACACAATGTGCAACCGCACAGCGTTTGAGTTTTTGCCCAAGTAACCTTCTCCAAAATTTTGAACTTTGTATAGTCCGGCAGAGCTATTTTCTCAATAGTTTCACACTTCACTGACCAATATATTATATTTTTGCAAGCGCTACATAAAACATTGGGAAAACGTTCAGCATAATTCACACATTTTTTTAAATTCACACATAAAGCACCACTGATTTTGACCATTTGATTCTTCTTCTGCAGACAGAGAAAACACGGTCTAGGACGTTTCGACGCGGCCATTTCGACGCAGCCGTTTCGACGCGGCCGTTTCGACGCGAGGACATTTCGACGCCGGCCGTTTCGACGCCGGGCCGTTTCGAAGCCAATTATATTTTTTTAGGTAAGTAATAATTCATACAAAATAATATATTTGAAATGTCTATTTTAATTTTATTATTAAGAATTCATAATATAATTATGTGAGATTGCTTAGAAATATTTATTTTTGTTTCTATTTTTTTAATCGATAAGGATTTTTAAAATCCTCTCGACACAATCGCGATGTTTTTTTAATTTAGTTGGCGGCTGCTGGCCCGACAGTAATTGATCATAATACAAGTCTCTTCCTGAGTGTATCTTTTTAAGTGCATCAATAAATTTCCATATCGTTGGATAATCCATGAATATTTCGTTTTGATCGGAAATAGTAGATTGCGCATTCTTCGACCCTGTCGTTGAGGACGTCCTACGTATGAGTCCTCCTTAAACCATTCTTTTAGAGGTTACAACTCGTTATACAATTCTCCAAATAAATGGCCAATTGCAATATCCATGTGTCTTCTTCAGGAGCAAATGCCAAAGATGTCACCATTCGTGCATAAAGACTGAAATCAGCATCGACCTAGCAAATTTAATTGAGCCAAATGTTTTTTCATATGTTTCACCAAATTAAAAAGAAACAACCTAGCAGCTCAGCTTATGAAAATTATTCTTTAAAGGCGTTTATGGTACCCAGTTCAAAATCGCATGAAATCTTCTCCGGATTTGAAGCTGGCTGTAAATGTCTCACCTCACCATACCAATCAGTCGGGCATATTTAATTTGCTGTTTGTTAAGCAGGAGATCTAACTAGGATCAGGTACCTAAAATGGGACAATGAACTACTTAATATAACATTATGTATCAATAATAATATTTAGGTAATTCATTAAAAATCTTCTTAGCAATTAATTGTTTATGCCTTTCGTAGAAATACGAATATAAGCCAGCTAATGGTTGCATGTTTACTACAGCTCTCAATGCTTACGGCGAATATTTAAGAAACAAGATAAATTAAGTACACCAATTTTATACAAAGAATAGATCTGCAAAAAATAGACATTTCAAATATTTTTTTTTTTTTAACTAATTTATTACCTACATTAAAAAATTTACATTTGGCGTCGAAACGGCCCTGCGTCGAATCGGCCGGCGTCGAAATGTCCTCGCGTCGAAACGGCCGCGTCGAATCGGCCCCGCCGAAACGGCTGCGTCGAGACGTCCCATTCCGGAGAAAACATATGAGCACCCGACTTTCTTGATGGGTCCCTGCATGATAATTTTATCTTTTGTCCATACTTTCTCAAGAAATTAAAATTTCGAAGAGAACAATTACAAGTTCACCTCGAAGGGTCGAAGACTATCTGAAGTTTTAACTAATTGCTCAAATAACATTGATCATTCGATCTCCAGTATAACAAAACGTAAACAAAGAATCGGGGGTGGGGGTTGATGATTGAAATAAAAGATATAATTCTCGTTTGTTGACATACTAGCGCAAAACTCATTCGAATGAAAAATAATTCTTTTAAATTTTTTTCTATTTTAACCTGTTTCTGAGAATCGCCAAAGAGTATCTCCGGTCTTAGTAAAAGGAGCAATTTCAAAAATATGCTTTGTAAATGTTGGTGTGCTAGTGTAAAACTGATAGGAAAACACCATTTATGCCAAATTGGGGATGTTTGGCAACTAGAAGTGAGCAAAAGGTACAAAAATCTCGATATCTGCAACACTGAATCTTCTCTCGTGAAAAAAGGCGTTTTTTTCGAAACAGCTTTAATGCTTACGGTTGATTTTTTTAAGCCTTCTTATGACTTCAGGAATAGAATGCCGAAAGAAAATCGGTTGTGCTACAACTTCGCATTTAAATCATGTTCAAGCCCACCGTGATTAAATGCCCAATTAATGAGGTTTTCGTTGAAAAATAAAATCAAAAATTTATTTCTTTAGATAAAATTTGTAATTAGTACCTAACCTGTTCTGATGTCTCGCCATTATCACAGTGTTCAGTTTTATCAGGATAACAATGTAAGGCGTCCAATCCACCTGGCAGAATCTAAAAATTTATTTATTTATTAATTTATTGAAATAATATTTTTTTAAGGAACGATAGATTACCTACTCATTTTATTATTCACTATCTGCATCAAAATTATTTCCACAAAATTTGAGAGTAGAAAGTGTCTGGTCTAAAATTATGACTTTTTGTATCCATATAGTGTAAACAGTTTTATTTAATTTCTTTTACTACAGTTAAAATGAATAATTGTTTATACTAGTAGTTAAAAAAGAGACAGTTTCATAAGTAGTTATGTTTAATAGGGTCTATTCTGTAAAAATTTTGTTAAAATTAACCCTAGATTATAACAAGTATTAAAAGTAATTTTAAAAAACCAACTTCAAAATCGTGTAGATGCCGACCAAATTTATATTGGACCACCCCTGAGGTACCCCCTTACTAACAAAAAAACAATTATAGAAATTGGTCAAGGTGGTAAAGAATTACCGCTAAACATACATTAAAAATTAAGAGTTTGAGGATTTTCTAATGGACCTGATCATTAGATTTTGACCAAATTATTAAAAAACCACCCATGAAGCATCCCCTTTCTAAGAAAAAAAGAATCGTTGAAATCGGACATCGTGTTAAAGAATTATCGCTGATCATACATAAAAAAAAATAAATTACGATGAATTGAGAACCTCCTCCTTTTTTGAAGTCGGTTAAAAATTACCGGATATTATTTTTACTTTCCTGTCTGTATACATGATTTTTTTCGACCTAGAGTTTTCGAAAGATTTTTACATTTTGGGATCCAAGAATCCGTTTTGACTAATTTCGCGATGCTGCGTGCGAGCGTGCTTGCGTACGTACGTGCGTGTACAGAAAAAAACATCAAATTTTAAACTAAAGCTTTATTTCGGCCTACGGTGAACCGATTAGATTTTGGACAGAGTCGGAACATCTGGGAGATATTTTATTGGGGTCAGTTTTATATTTTATGAAATATATTTGTTATTTACGCTTGGAAGAGAAAAATCTTTAAATAAAAGTTAATTCTAATATTATTCTCATAATTGTTCGATACAAAATTATCCTAAAATGATCCGTATTCGAGAAATTTGATAAAGAAAGTTGTTCAAGTAAAAGTTTGTGATAAAATTTTCTATAAATCTTGTTCCATACATAATTTCTCTGAAATGTACGGTATTCGACATAATATTTGAAAAAATATGTAAATTTAGAATTTTGAAGAAAACTAGAAAACGGATAACACCAAATTTTAAATTTAGGTTTTAATCTATAAGATGAACTGATTAATTTTGGGCATGGTCGAAACATCTGGGGGGTACTTTATGTAAGGTCGTTTTTCTACTTTATTGAATATATCTGTTACTTACGATTGGATAATAAATTTCCTTAAATAAAAGTTGCTTGCAATGTTCTATATAATTTTTGCTCCCTACATAATTTTGCTAAAATGTGCCGTATTCGAGAAATTTAACAAAATTTGCAATAATCTAATTTGTAAGAAAGTTATCTATAATTTTTATTCTATATGTGATTTTTCTAAAATGGACCGTAATGGAAAAATTTGAGAAAAAGATTAATATTTTAATTCTTTAGTATTTTCGTTGGAAATGAATATTTACAGGGGTGATGTAATAAGTTGTACAAAATAACCTAAGAAAGCATGTAATAACTAGACAAAAAAGTCATCAGATTTTTTATTTTGTATTCTGTATTATTTGGTTAAAATTATATGTCAAATATATTCTATTTTTAATTTTAAATATTGCGTTGGGCTTAATTTATAAGCTCTCTTAGGTATATTACATCTTTGCCATGTCTATTTTAACCAGGACTGGTTATAAAATAACTAATGACAAAAAGAATATAAACGGCATATATATAAATAACCTATTTACCTAGCAGTTAAAATTAACTAAGGGTGAGATTACAGAACATCTGCAACTTTGCAGATCTGCAAATATGGCGGCAACTTTGCAGATCTGCAAATATGCCGCACTTACAACACTAAACCCAAATCCATTACTATGTTTAAAAACTCGATAATCTGACACCACGAACTGTATTCAATCAAAAGGAACTGAAGACTTCATGGTTATTAAAAAAAAAGTAAAAATTGACAATCTGCAAGTTTGTACGATGTTCTAACCTCATTAAGGGTGGATTTGAGTTTAGTGTTGTTGGGGGTAATAAACCACAATAAATTGAGAATTTGCAGATATGTTTTGGAATACGAAAACATGATACTTGCATCTGTAAGTCCGCCATATTTGAAGATCTGCAAAGTTGCCGCCATATTAGCAGATCTACAAAGTTGCAGACGTTCTGTAATCTCACCCTAACACGTTACAGAATAGGCCCCATAGCCGGTTAATTTCGTAGAACTGTATGTATGTTTGGTGGCCTATCCTTCAGGTGTACTCTCCAAATGCAAACAATTTTACGTAACCAATCAAAAAGTAAATTATTATAAAATATACTGTGAATAAGGATAATAAGGATATGAAGTGCTGTGATAACGATAGAAAATAAAATTTATGACCTAATAAACCAAGGAAATTTTTATTTATATGAAATTAAATAAATTATATTTCTTCGGTCAAGTAACTTAGGTTAATTGCCGAGAAATCTTTTTCACTCACTAAAAATTGAAACTTTTAATATTTACATCAACGTAGGTAAACAAATAGCTATTACTTACCCCATAAAATAACCAAATGTTTAATAAAACTTGCAAAAAATTGTAAAAAATTATTAACTTTCGGAACTCAAAAGGTTCTCTATTTTTCATGTAATCCGGTAATAATACCTAAAAATTTTTTTTTTATATAAGAGACTAATTCATTTTTGAGAAGATACAAAAAATATTACGGCACAGGTAGATATTGAACAATTACTTATTTTGACAAACAGTTTCTGGGTTATTTTCGATGAATTTGGGGTAGATGCGCCTGTGGTACTTGCGCCTTTTACGAAGGAAAAACCCTTTCGGAGCATACCTGCTTCTCAAAAATGCTCATGTAAGTGTTATTTTTCAGATGTTTGTACTCGTATAATAGTAGGATAGGCAATAGAGTAAGATCAAGTTGGTTGATAAAATTACAGTAATAAATAAAATGCATTGCAAATGTATTCAGGGTGAGCTAACTAAAACTTTGAAAGTGGAACTTTTTTATTAATTGAGATAATAAAATATATTTTTTCTACGATCACTATTCAAAGTAGGGTTAGGACCAGGGGCTCCAATTAACGAGATGGCGCTCGTAGCGAAATGTCATCTGTAAAACTTCCAACTTCAAGAACTTAAAATGGCGGTTGCAGTTTAAGGCTCATAAGATTTTGATATAGTTTTCAATACCTTTAAAATTTATGCATTTTTTTAAATGATAGGAAGATGGGTTTCAGCATTATTCAGCAACAAACAATATTGCACTTACAGATATCGGTGTTGATGCAATTTATACATCATATTCAATATGAGGTCGTCATTTTAAGAATAACCAAAAAATTAGGAACAAGCATTTAAGAAAAATGCAGATCTTGCACTGTTTTGCACCGATGGTTAGTAATATTTACAAACTTGTTTTTTATTCAGTATTAAAATAATTGATTTATTTTAATTTCTTTTCGTTTTCAATTTTGTGAATTTTGTGAATGATCATTGTTATTTTAAAGAAAATGTTGGCCCTCCAAAATACCATGGACATCGAAGAAATCTGTGAGCCTCAGCCATAAACATCAAATATGTATTTAATGCTATTAACATCAAAGAATAAAAATTACCCCAAAATCTTCAAGGTTCCAAACGTTAAGCTTAATTTATGCTCTAAAGCTAGATTCATTTATGGTAATGCTCAGAAAATAAGAATTTAAAAAACTACAAGTGATAAACAAATAGATCAATAAAAAAATTATTTTCTAAAGAACTAGTAGACTAAATAAGCAAATAGAAAATTTTATCCACCAAAAGGACGACGCTTCAACTTCAGTAGTTTCAAACCAATTTTCCGCTACAAGTCGCAAAACTCTGATAAAGTCTTGAGTACTATACATTCTGATTTTGTTACAGAAAATTTTATTAAAGGGTGTGTTCTATAAATATTAATTTAGTGAAATGGTATAAATGCATATTTTTCTGAGCATTTCCATATTTTAATAAAAAAATTACATGATGCGGCAATAGTACGCTTAAATGCAAATAATTTAGATAGAGGTCGCCCAAGTATCATGAGCGCATCTACAATATATTTGTTACAATAATAACAAGATTTTAAATCCTAGGTAGAAACAAAAATTACCAAAAATAAAATATTACATTTACATATTTTATAGTTGATGATCAAAAAAATTTTTTGAAGCATATAATGGTTGTTCTTTACTTACGATAACAGCATAAAGGTACAAGCCGCTAGTAACAAGTACTGGTACAGGACTTGTCATTAAAAACCATTTTCCAGATAAAACATCTGAAAAAAAAAACACGACATTCAGTACAAATACGATTACTACTGTATTATTATATCTGTATTTTCTTTAATTTTCACGAAGGTACTACGGATTACAGTTAAAAATACGTTGTTACTTTAATGTTTTAGCTAGTCAAGTAGCAGTAGAAGCTTTTATATCAAACCAAGTAAAGTTCAAACTGAAATGCAATTTTCCATGAATCCGATATTTCTTTGTTTTACCTAAGTTGGTGGCTGCACACAATAAAGTACCGGTAGTAGGAACCTACCGATAAAGCTTATAAACTTTTTAAACAGGACTTAATCAAAATAATAAGTTCTTCCTCAAGTAGAGTTTTATCAGGCTATCAAAACATATACAATGCCTATCCAATTCATATAGCTATCCTAAAATTCTTACAATCTAAATCTAATTTTCTTCAAACTGCATACCTTCCTTTGCTTACTATATACCGGGTGTTCCAAATGAAAGCGTTACAGCTATATACCGCTTTTTATAAAAAAAAACGTTTCAGAAGAAAGTTTTATAGTTTTGTAGGGAAAAACTTTTGGCTAAAATCGTTTTTTATAGCTAATCATAATATGGCCAACTTTTTTTTCGCGCAGCAACATTTTCAAGTAGCTGTTACTCAAAAAGTAAAAGTCCAATAAAAAAAATATTACCCTCAAAAGTTTCTTATTTTTTTATGTACTTTAAGAATATGTAAGAAAAAAAATGGGATTCCCATTTAAAAAAACAAAGTTCACCTCGATATGGCCATATTATGGTCAGCTATAAAAAAATGAATTTAGTCAAAATGTTTCACCCAAAAAACTATTAAACTTTTGTCTAAAACTTTTTTTTTAAATTCATATTTTCGGCGGTATTTAACTGTAACACTTTAATTTGAACACCCGGTATATTATCTTTAACCACTGCACTCCCCACCAGTAGAACGCTACACGATCCTTCTGAACTAATGGCACAGCTCTGTGATATTTAGCGACACTACAACTCATGCCACATACTTTAATTTTCTTTTACTATACGGAGAATGGTCGCACTGCGAAGCTTTCTGAGTGCCTTTTAAAAGGAGATAGAAAACTCCGCCATTTTGAACCCTTAATACGTGTTGCCTACATCTTGGCGCAATATTTTTAATAGGTGCGTTTTATTAATCCGCTTCTGCTTCGGAATTGTCGGTTTTCTTGTTTTAATCTGACAGGTTAGAACGACTGAACCGACAATTCCGGAAGCAGAAGCGGATGATTAACACGCACCTGATATTTTGCTTGTTGCTGTCAGTGTCAGTGAATATTATTTTTGGAGTCACAGTTTATTGCTAAAGAATCAGCTCACTTGGACCAGTTTAAAGTTTCAAAATAACATCCACTCCAGGGATACAAATTCAGGATATGCAGAAGACTGCTGTTTTATTATAGGCGGTTGTCATATATTGTATTATCTTAGTTGCGCAGTGTATAAACTGGAACATTAAGATAAAAAGTGCCGACGCAGAGTGAGCGATCTGATTCTTTAGCTATAAACTGTGTCATAGGGTTCAAAATGGCCGCGCCCTATGTTGGGCGTGTCGGACCTCTCTCTTGCCCGTATAGTTATCAAAGTATGTGACTCATGCGCATTACGAAGGTTTTAGAAAAAATACAACAAAAATTACACATATGCATTATTGGTTGCCTAAATCAATTATCAGGATTAAATAAAATCTTTCAGAACGCAAGCAATTGGGATCTGAAGATTAGCGATACGCCCTCTACTGTGAACTAAAAGTTATGCCATTTGACACTTGACCGTCTGTGTTCTGTCAAGTTTTGTTTATTGTTTATCAGGTCATTTCAATATTTTAAAATTTAACAAGTATTTTGTTTGAAATATCTTATTTAATAATAAGCTAATGCTTTAAATTTATATCATATATATTAAAATATTATTTTATTTGAACTATAAGTGGAATATCAGTGAAAAACACACTTGTTGGGTGCCTGGATGCAGCCCTAAAAAAAATGGATTTTCTTTTACATTTCATTTGCTTCCTAAAGTTGGTAAATGTAGGGTAATTTTTATAAATTGCAAGAAATGCATGGTTACAAAAATTAAAAATTGAGAAGCATTTTAAAGAAGATGATTTGCCTAGAGGTGATATAGATTTATTTTTCGATTGAATGTTTTTATTTTACCTTTTTTTGTGTTGTAGATGCCTCATCCAAAGTGAAAATAAATATAAAAAAAAATCGCTGTCTTCCTGCCAGTTTTTAAGTAAATGTTTGACGATTCTGTTCAATAAACTTCAAAATCAAATATTGAGAGAACAAAAAGAAGATTCAAACCACAGAATAAAGATTTTGTGTCCAAACTAAAAAAAGTTCAATGAGTGCTAAATGTGATAGTGAGATTAAACAAAGTCATAGTTGAGAGTGATTTGTTTCAAGATAACCTAGCTACTCACGCCAAACAAGACAGAGGTTGCAAATACTCTTTTTCAAGTATATTGCCATTAGTGTACAAGTGCGCATACCCCAAAAATTAAAACAATTTCAGATCTTTTAAAATCTGACAAAGAGTTGTGTTCATTCACTGGTATTAACAACTTTAACATACTGTACTAGAAAATACAGTCAAATCAGCTGAAGTACTTCGGAAGATGGCCTATTGGGTATTCTAACTCAATAAAGAACCTTTATTATTATGTAAACATTGGCATATTTTGTTAACAGGAAAAATAAAAAAAATATTTGATTTTTATATTTATTGCTTATAATAATAGCCTTTTTACCAACAGAATCAACTCGACCCATGCAACGAAGACTCATTTTTGAGAGTTTTTAGTTACCTTTATCCAGCACATATATTTGCCAAAAGCTTTTATCTAAATAAGTATCGTATATCTAAACGAAGAGGTTAAGCAACCAGAAATTCTACCATCAAATAAAGTAAATCATTTTAGGCCATAAAATACTTTAAATACTATATTATCTTACATTTCTTAAAACTGGAAATAATGAGTTACTATAGTCTTCGTTGCATGTGTCGAACTATTCCATTACAGAATAATATAAAATGTACAATCACTCATTAGAAAATGTAACTGTACACGATGACTAGTAAACTTAAGAATAAAAATAATTATTAAAAAGAGTATTCTCTCAAGAACAAAATCAATCATAAATTTCAAGCTGTACATTTTCATTTATTGTATTAAAGAAGATATCACATGAATTACTTATGTTATTAACACAATATCCAAACATTACAAACATCAGTGTGTTAAAAAGGTAAGAATAAGAACACTTGCGAAGTGTCATACAATTGTTTGTAAGATAATAAGTAACATGGATTAAATAATATATTATAAAAGTATTAAGACTAAAAACTAATACAAACTACAAATTAAAATTATGACTAAGTAAATTTTACATCAAAACTAACAAACAAAATAGTACCTACTTGTGTTAATAGATGATTTTAAAAGAATAATTCTTCTATATGTTTTTAAACATCTTGTTAAATAAAATTATCGAACATTGAAATAATAATTTGATTATCAAATAGTTTATGCAAACATAAAAGTGAACCCATAAATATTCTGCTTCCGTACCAAGGACACATAGTTTTTGTAATAATCATAAACTGATTTTAGATTTATTTGAAAATATAAAAGAATATCTTGTGTTGTGCCATTATTTATCGATTCTTCACAATAATCATTTGTAATTTATATTTAATCTCAATAACTAAAAACTATGCTGAAAATTAGTTTGACAGAATTGTTACTCATTTAAAATAAAAAAAAAATAATGGTATCCTGGTGACCAAATATTGGTGGATTTCATATCTGTACAGTGTTCATAGAATGGATAAATATATTCGTTCAATGGCCTACTTTTTCGTTCTTTAATCAGTGCGTAAAATAAATAATATACATGTGGCTGTAGAACAAAATCAAAAGGTATTCGATCGAATTAGCTTGATAGTTCTTTTATTATTTGAAACAGTATACACCTAGATCACTTTATTAAGACTCCTGAAATATGTTTGCACTGTCCACTGTTCCCAGCTTAAAACAAACACTGCCATTCCCTAATTTCAAACATCTTGCACTGGCCTACAACAATATGGGGACCTGAATTAAATGCACTAGTTTGGAGAACAACTGCAAAAACGTGTGTATCACTAAATTCATTCTTTCCACATAAAAACTATGTGGCCCGCATTTAAAATAGCATCTTCTTTAATAACAGTCCTGGAATTTTCACCTGCATCAATATACTTCATAAGTTCTATTAAACTTAGCCTTATTTCAGACATCTCACTAAAAATAAAATAAATATATTAATATTTTATTAAAAGATAACACAAATATATCTTAAATTAACATAAATGAATGAATGTAATTTAAAAACAAAATTAATAGGGGGTTACTTACCAAATAAAAATATATATTCTACTTTAACCTAAAAACTATTGAAATAAAAGTATCTAATCACTAAAAATTAACAACAACAATATGTTTTCCCTCGTGTTTTCCTTAAAATAGCACAATATAAACTAAATACTTTTTATGGGTTGTTTGTTTACAAACTCAAAAATGTAAACAATAACAAGCCATAACAATTAGTTTAAATGTTAAGTACAGACGGCGCTGCGATCTTAATTTTAGATCCCAATTGTAAGAGTTATTATGTTTCTTTTAAGTTTTAGATATAAGTTGGGAAGTCCCTCAGGGTTCTCTGTTGAGTTTTATTTTATTCCCCTATATAAATGACTTAACTACACCTAACATTGAAAGTACAGTCACTCTAATTGCTGATGACACTACGATTTTATGGCACATAAATTACACTTATAGTAAGTTAACGTTGAATGGACGAACAGAATAAAATTTCTGGGCATTAATTCAGACAATAATTATTAGAAATATAAGAACCATATAAAATTTCTAAACAAAAAACTTTCTTATGGATGTTTTGCAGTCGGAACTGTTTCTAAATAAATGGTTTTAACCCAGCTAAAAGTGTATATTACGCTCTAGTTGTCCAATGACGTCGCATCGTCTAAATACGACTCAATGCGCATACTCAGTAGTGTCGCATCAAGGATCATGTCTTAGATAATATAATAGGATCATGTTTGTGCCAAAATTCAATTACGATATTGGCGATATACTGATTATATGTATCCACGGTAATACTACGTATCTACAAAAAAATTAAATTTTACTTTTTCGCGCCATTTGGTTGTATATTTACTCTGTCATTAGTTAAAATACATTGTATTGGCTACAGACAATATTCACATGGGACTATAAAACTGAAAAAAGCTTCTCCTATAAAATTCATACAGTTACAATATATTAGAATAATTAGACGCAAACTGAATAAGAGTCATGATAAATAAATACGTTATCACAACACAGATGTTGGAGAAAATGACGACTGGATTATTTATTAGTAATGATGAAGAAAAAATGATATTAATATTATTTTGTTGTACAGAAGAATTTTTACCTTCCCGTATTTTGATAAACATATGAAAAAATGCATTGGAAACTTCATACAATACCTTCATATGTATTAATGTAATTATGTGCACGAATCCATAAATCCATTTTACAAAAAGCCGTACTTCTGAGATTCTAATTTACTAAAACATACATCGTTAGATATCTTCAAATTTAAAATGTCAATGTCAGATGTAGAAAATAGTTAACCATGTCAGTATTGCGCAACTGTCAACTATATGGTATGTTCAGGGTATGTTCACATACTTTGATTACTATACAGTGCAAGAGAGACATATACTTTGATTTTCTTCTACTACACGGAGAATGGTCGCACTGCGCAGCTTTCTGAGTACCTTTTAAAAGGAGATAGAAAAATCTGCCATTTTGATCCCTTATTACGTGTTGCCTACATCTTGGCGCAATATTTTTAATAGTTGCGTTTTAATCATCCACTTCTGCTTCGGAATTGTCAGTTTTCTTGATTTAATCTGACAGGTTAAAACGACTAAACCGACAATTCCGGAAGCAGAAGCGGATGATTAAAACGTACCTGATATTTTGCTTGCTGTGAATAATTTTTGGAGTCACAGTTTATTGCTAAAGAATCAGTTAGCTCACTTGGACCAGTTGAAAGTTCCAAAATAACATCCACTCCAGGGATACAAATTCAGGATACGCAGAAGACTGCTGTTTTATTATAGACGGTTGTCATATATTGTATTATCCGAGTTGCGCGGTGTATAAACTGGAACATTGAGATCAAAAGTGCCGACGCAGAGTGAGGGATCTGATTCTTTAGCTATAAACTGTGGCATAGGAATCAAAATGGCCGCGCCTTATGTTGGGAGTGTCGGACCTCTCTCTTACACCGTATAGTAATCAAAGTATGTGAAGAGAGACGTCCGATACGCCCAACATACACCGCGGCCATTTTGATGCAATTACTACAAGGTTAGGCTACACATTTTTCCAAAATGTTAAACTGGTAGCCTAACATTTTAGTATTTTGAGATTTTAAATAAAGGCAACAAATGTAGAAGAAACGTTTATTTATTTTAAATAATACACAAGAAACTTCTTTGAAGTAAAGTTATAATTGCGAGTGCATCTTGAAATAGAGGTGAGTGGTTTTAAATTATTTCTAAAGCTGTGCATATGATTATTATAATAATATTATGATATTTTTCGCCAGTTCCATGCCCATGAACAAACATTTTATTTTTCTAATGTAATAAAAATCTTTGAGGCTAAACAATCTAATATTATATTTTAAATTTTTTAGCTGTAAATATGGTACCAAACTATAAAATAAAAACAAAGAAATGTGAGATCAAAGAAGCTCTAAATAGAAGATATTACAAGAGGAATATACTCTAGCAGGTAAGCTGCAAAATATAGTTGGTTTTTATCTTAAAACTTATTTGAGACAGACACGTTGAAATTGTATAACAGTTATTTTTTTTTTTCAAATTAGTTATATGTAGTTATTAAATTTTTAACTAAAACAGATGTATTGTATATCTACAAATGAGTCATCTTTCAGTTGTTACACAGTCAAAAATTGCTGAATATTTTCTATTTAAGAAAATACCCCTATGGGTATTACTGCCACCACCTCCACCAATATTCTCGTTTTTAAAGATTACACAAGTTGGTTAATTAATATAAGAGGGCGAATCGGCAATGATTTATGTCCTTCTTTTTATAAAGTTCGCTAAATTGACTGTAATTGCCATTTCGAAAGTCACTGACGTTCATTTTCTATATAAGTCAATGTAAAATAAAGGAATTTTTTAAAAAAATGGTGAAAAGAATCAACATAATGTAAAAAAAGTGCCTGAGTACAAGTAACATGAGTAACAAAAAACATTAAAGTAAGATTTACTTCGTTCCATATTGTAAAACAGGATACAAATCGCATGTAAAACTAAAGAAAACACAAGGATAAATCAATTTAATGTCTTCTTAAAACTTCTAATGTAAGTAAAATAATGTATTTTTCTCTAAATATAATATTGTAAATTAGTCACACCTATCACTTACTAGAAAAGAAAATTCGTTTTTTATAGAGTTTTATGTTAGATAAAGAGTTGCTACTGTTATTTTTTGTTGAGCCCCAATTTTATCATTGTAAATGTTTTTAATAGGATCATATCCGCTTAGAACAGTGGCAGCAATATATATCGTTCTAGGGCCGATAAAGTACTTTCTAGAGATGATGCTGTTCTACACTTTTTAGAAGATATTTCCAAACATTACGACTCTTTTTACTAATGGTACTGTTAGCATAATAAAACGGGAAAAGCCAAAAATAAAGGATGTGGCAATATCATATACATTCCCAAATCTGCCTTCATCCTTTGTATTATAACAATAAAAATCTGATAACTGTGTTTTATTTTGCTCCTATTATATTTAGGTATAGTTCAAAAAAATTTATACACAAAATTGTACTTACCAAATTTTATTATTTAACAGATCTTTGCAAATTGGGTCATATCTACCTAAATTAATATAGATAAAATTAAATAATTTATCAGTTAAAACATGCGAGACTTATTTAAAACAGTATTTTCTGTGCTTTATTTGGCAATAAACAAATTTATTTTTATTATTGTGATAAAATTATGTAAAAGAAGCCATGTATTTTAAACAGCGGTACTAGCACCAGCGCCCTTGCGGTAAATTAGAAAAGCTCAATTAGCGTTCGTTTTTTGGGACCGTATTTAGACTATGTCGATTCGCCTCATCTCTAGTCTTCATAGTTATAATCCGTTTCATTAAATAAAAGTACGGATGCGTCATAGGTGACGACATATTATTGAAAAATAAGAAAAAATCGGAGCCACGTGCCACAAATAAAACGAGCAACTGTTTCTCTCTGGAAACAACTACTCTATTGGCTAATACCACGACGGGCATTTAATTATATCTAAAAGCAATAGCAGAGGTAGAAAATTATTTTCAATACTGTATTGACTGTTAATTGAAAAAAAAAAGAAAAATTATTTATGGTCACTACACTATTACAGTCAAAAACAGTTCAGATTTCTGGGCATGATTTTCTTAAATCTTCGGTAGAATTTGCTCTTCTATTCAACCTAGGAAAATATAATAAAATTTAATAATCAATAAAAAGAAAGAATGTATACAAAATCATCTTGGAGAATAAAAGCTTGTTATTCAGTATAGAGAGTGGGCCACACATTTTTAAAAAGGTAATTGGATGCAGAATACGGCCAATCTAGGAAAAATAAATTCTAGAAGGATGTACAATGGACCAAGTATCCTAGTCCATATCATCAAATACAAATAGACTACAAACATCTTGTTAAAAATATTTTTAAATTTCTAGAAAAAAAAAGTTAATCAAACCTGTACTTTCTTAATATTTATGGCTTTCTACATCACAATTCGGTTGACGCCGTTCCTGACCACAACAACTAAAATCAAATCGAATTTAATTATGGAACATTAGGATAGCCATTCGTTTCCTATAGAATAGTTCAGATATTGGCGGTGCATTTGAGAGGCTGAAACACAGAGCCGAGAATAGCACCTAATACATCAAGATGCGTACAAAATAAGTAGTCAGTTTGCTTCGAACGATTCGCCAGTGTTTCACTGCCAGTTTGCTTGATTTTATTTATAGTTGTCAACATGAGATGTTAGATGAAGTTACCTTGGTGCGTAAGTCGTTGATAATTTGTTATAAATCAAAATTGTGTCTGTGATTAATGAGTGAATATTTAAAAGTTAAGTTGCACCTGAAACTGCATCTTTTATTATACTATACAGGGTAATACTAGCACTATAAACTGAGTAATACTAAATTATATGTTAGAAAATACGAACATCATTACAACCCTAAATAAGGACTATTCAGGAGATCTTTGATTTGTTATTTAAGCAGGTAGTCATTTTATAACAAGGTTTAGGACTTGTCGAAAACTTTGATTTCTAACACAAATGTAATAGAACTCTTTTAGAGATCTTTCCAGAAATAATGTATCAGGGAGGTAACCCCCTTTTTTCCATAATGCACTTGTCAATCTTCAACTCCACTACAAGCAATAATTATAGGCGAAGGTATGACATTACTTAATAATGACAGATCTCGAATGTATTACTTGTAATTGTTTAGAATTCAGAATTATTTAGAGTTTAGGGTTGTTTAGGGTTTTTGGTTATTTGACAGGATTCTTAAGAGTTATATTTCTGAGATTTATATTTAGCTATTATGCAACTTATAGTGATATTATCACCTTGTATCATATAATAATCAGTTTGCATTAACGGATTGCTTGGAAACCGTATGTACCCCAACTTTTTATTACTATTTTATTCTATTTTATCAGAACTGTTTATACATTTTTCAAATCTTGTGTATCTCATTTTGAAATTTGATTATAGTAGGTATTTCACTTTCAAATTTCTTTTTTAATATTATCATTTGTTTCTTCAATTCAGGTCATTAGCTTTGCGTACTGTGTAAACTTTGTTACTTTTTCCTTGCATAACTTTAGGAACAATGCTATTATAGAGACCAAAACACAGTAAATGGCCGAGTGATGAAACTTACCTTGACATTAGAATTAATGTATAATTAATAATTATACGAAGTAGCAGGGAATCAGCAGCAACCTATGGATCCAAAGGTCCAGACGCTAACCACAGAGCCACACTCCCCTCCATTTTCTTGTTTTGTTCGGCTTATAATAGACAAAAATTTTGTTTCTTTCTGTACATCAGGAGATCAAATTTAACAATCTTGAATGTTGTTCTTTTATATCAAAATAGATGCATTTAAATTTATAAATATTTTTTTAAACAACTCTTTTAAGTTCAAGTTTATTTACTTACTTTTGTTAGAAAATCTTTGAAGATATGCATTAGGTTGCACAATAATTGATGAAATAATGATAAACGAGTTCTTGAAACATATAAAGAAAAAACATTAAATCCGTCCGGGTACACCACATTTTGTTTTAATGAAGCATGTAGTCTGGCTTGCTGCCCAATTCTAATCAGACATTCCACAGGATTTTATTATTAAATAAACGTCATTAAATGTGAGACAGCCAATACTTTTATATAGAGATTTAATTCCAATACATATTATAATGCAATCAATTAAGCAATCGTTAGGAAGAAAAGAGACAAATGAGGTGACAACATCAAGGGATATAAACACAATCTTCAATGATATTGACATTTGTATCAGTAGAAACACGACAGAATCGAACTGAAGTACTATATTTGGAAATTAATTATAAATTTATAATTGGAAAAAAACGCATTTAGAAATAAGATTCAAGATGAACAAATAAACTTAAGTTTGGTCACATTGCAAAGATAAAACCTCACATAATTGTTAGACAAGTGATTCTTCCAGATAGCATCTGAAGTAATAAAAATAGCATCGGTTGATGAAACTGTGTATCAGAAAATTTCGTGCTTTGGCCAGAAGATATATAGTATAAAATAAAAAAAAAATATATTTTTCGTAATGTTGGAGAATTCAAGTAAGCAAAATAACTTGGGCAGCTGTAAGCAAAAATGGAATGCTCAAAAGCATGGAAATTTTAATGAAGACTAGAAAAGAGGAGAAAATTTTTAATTTAATAGACTATATTATATACCGGGTATTGCATCGTCGAGCGGGATATAGAAAATCCCATGTTATTTAAAATGGGGTCAGTTATTGGCTTCCCTAATTATTTCTTCGGTTTATTATTGGGTTTATTATTGAGAATAATTTTAGATATTTTTGATTAGCCCGTTTACGAGTTATCGCTGATTTTTCTACTTTTTTATGACCCTGTATTTACGAGCACAAGTCAATGTAAAAGATGACTGTCAAATAAAGTTGTCATTTTGAAATGTGTTATTAAAAACTCGTACATCAAAAATATTAATTTTAGTGCTCTTTAATAAAACTTAATTGACTTTTTCTTTAAAATAATTAGTGAAGCCAATAACTGACCCAATTTAATATAGGATTTCCTGTGTCCGGCTCGACGATGCAGCCCCACTATAAAAATTGCAAAAAGCTCTATAGGCTCAAGGCCAAATAAACAATGTTTCTTAATTTTTTCAATCCTACAGGTCTTCCTCCACTTTCGGCCTACCTCTTCTTCAGCTAATTTGGAATTGGTGGTTTTTAGGACAGCTTTTTAAATTTTATCATCTTGTTTAAGAAGTATACGTCCCATCCACCGTATTCTTTTACTGTATCTGCATCTTTGTATAGGTTATATAGTTCCCTTATTTTCTCTTTTATGTCAAATCCCCTGAAGTTTTTACCTTTATATATTCTACTCAACATCCTTTTTTTTTTTTCAATATTGCCAGTTTGTTTTTTTTATTAGTTGTAATATTATATCATAATTTACAATTACAATGGGATATTACTTCTTTAATGAAAGTCACTTTTGACCGTTGGGGTTTCATAAATTACCCAGTTCACATTGTTCCTCTCTTTATTTTATCTGTGATTTTCTCTTCACTTCCTTAATTTTCAGTGATCACAGGCAAGATTTATAAAGTTTTCCACCCTCTCTATTTCTAGTTTTTGAGTTTACTCGTTACCTTCAATAACTATTTAATTGTGGTTTCTTTTTTTTTTGTAGTGTTACCATTTTAATAAACTTTATATTATTCCTGAAGATATTTAGAACAAGTACCATGCTTTCCGTTAAAAACGTTTAATTACTTTAATTAAATCTTATCTTGTCTGCATGATGCAAGACATTGATGGCTTCTGACAATGATTATTTTATTTGTAATATGGTATTAAATAGCACAGTGTAAAACGGATCCCTTCCAAAAGATTTTTCGATAGCCAATAAGTCATTAAAGATTTGAGCTCTTACGTAATCAGCGTTGGGTCCCACAACATAACATGTTTAAGGAAATTGGAGATAGTATCACAAGAAAAGGGACTCAAACAATTTTTGTAGGATTTGACCCATTCTGCGATATAAGCATTTACACAATATTTGGAAAGATTAAAAAATAATTGGGCAGTAGAAGAAGCAGTCCTGGACTACTCAAGCTAAAATACATTTGAGTATATATAATCAGAAAAGATCGAAAGTTTGTATCTGCCTGAGAAAGAATAGCCTACGCATTGTAATTGGGCACTGCCGACTAAAAGGAGACCTTAGTAAACTGAGAGTGAAAGATAGTATGTTCAGATTATGTAGGAAGGAGAACGAAATATCCATTCACAATCTGACTGAATTTGTAGCACTCCAAAATCCAAGAGCGCTATACCTAGGAGCACACTAAATAGAAGAGGGTGATCTACTCAACTTGAAGCCATTATCATACACTTTCTAGATAATATAGGATTAGAAGGGTCTTTATAGGCATCGAAAGATTTCATAGCTGCATAAGTGACAGAAATGGGTACAATAGACGGTATGGGTTGCAGTAAAATAATACCCCATACCCAACACAACATAACGTGGTCTGCAATTAATTTTTCTTTAAAAAAATCCTTTCGTTAATCTCCCGTGGTATCCTTAAAAATGTGTTGTAATCTTTGTTTATTAAGCAGTATTGACATTATCTTTTATGTAAGATCTAGTAGAATAATCCCTCTATAATTCTCACATAGTTTAGAAATGTCTTTTTCTAATAACAGCAAGATAATGGCATGATTTCAACTATTTGGAATTTTTTTTTTCGTATGTCTAATATTAAATTCACTATATGTTCCTGTAATTTGAATACCATATTTTAATATTTCTGCACTAATACCATTTTCCCTCCGCAAGACTCTTAGTATTTTTTTAATATTTATTATTCTTGTATAATCGGGTTCTTCTAAAACTTTATTTTCTGAATCATGTTCTTTTTGTTTCCCGTTTACGTTTAATATACTTTGGTTTTTTTATTATT
Organism: Psylliodes chrysocephalus; assembly: GCA_927349885.1. Taxonomy (NCBI): domain Eukaryota; kingdom Metazoa; phylum Arthropoda; class Insecta; order Coleoptera; family Chrysomelidae; genus Psylliodes; species Psylliodes chrysocephalus. The sequence goes on along the minus strand of OV651815.1, from coordinate 54,525,085 downwards.
TCTAAAAGTTTATGGGATATTATGTAATATTGGGTATGTGGTATTAATGCACTGTGACGTAAAAGATCTATTGGTCCTCCCTTCCGTCACTAACGCATCATGGATATAGTCTCTATAACGATCCCTTCAATCCTATCTTCTCATGGAAGTTAAGAATTTGGAGTGGCTTTAAATTAGGTAGATCGCCATCTTCTAGTTGGTATACTCCTAAGTCTAATTGCCTTGTATTCTGGAGTGCTACACATCTCACAGAATCTACACTATCTTCTAATATTCTCAGTTTACTATGGTATCCTTTTAGTGGACAATGATTAGTAAGAATTTCGATTAAAATACGTAGCTTGTTCTTGTTCAGGAAAATACAGGCTTCCGATCTTTTCTAGTTATATTTTCCCAGAAGTATCTTAGCATGTCTCAGATCCAAGAGACTGTATTAATAATCACTTTTTCTACTGTCCAATTTTTTTATAATCTATCCTAAGAATGTGTTACTGCTGATACCACAGAGCGGTTCAGGCTCCACAAAGAGCGTCTGAGTTTCTCCCCTTTCTAGACTATCAACATTCTCCTTACCCTTTACTCTTTTCTGTTCTGGGATCTAAGTGAGAGTTACTAAATTCTCCTCGTCTAGCTTAATCAGGTTTTCTAGACATATCCAGACCATTTTTGAGCTGATTACGTAAGAGCTTAGCGCATTGAACTTCTCAATGGCGTGAATTTTTGCCTGATTGGCTATATACTTGGGTACATTCCCAAACTTACAAAGTGCCTGGTTCTAGTTCATATTCCAGTTCTTTTTCTGGTTTTCGAAGCATACCTATATCACTGTATTCTTTTATTTCTATTACTGTGAAAGGTTCATGCATATTGTAAAATAAATAAATTTGCGCAAGTAGTTGAGAACTAGAATGAAGATATATAATGTTTTGCATTCTATATGATACTCTTCACATTTTAACAGACCCCGCCCCCTTAACCACTTATTTTTATTCAGATTTTTTTTTAGAATCAATAGGCTTTATCCACTTAGAAAGCTTGATTTTCCTAAAGATTTTATGTGTTGATATTTAATTGTATTTAATTTGTATTTTTTGGTATTTCAACTCTAAAAATTTCAAGTTGATGTTGTTTTTCGTTCATAAGTTACGATTTTTTTAAATATTTACCTTAACACCTCCATTTAATTTATTTTTTTTTTCAAAACCAGTGGGCTGCATCCCCTTATAAAGCTTGATTTTCCTGAAGATTTCAATTTGATACCATTATTTGTTTCTAAATTAGGATTAATTTCAACTAGGGGTGTGCAAAATATTCGATTATTTTCGAATAATCAATTATTTTGGAAAATTTAATTAATCGACCACTTGATTATTTTCGATTAATCGATTATTTTTAGTTTATTGATTATTTTTAATTAATAGATAACTTTCGATTATTTAATTATTTTCGATTAATCGATTATTTTCGACAATCGATTACTTTTGGTTAATCGATTATTTTCGGTTAATCGATTACTTTCGATTAGTATATTATTTTAATTAGTCGATTATTTGATTAGTTTCGATTAACCGATTATTTTAGATTAATCGATAACTTTCGCTTATTCAATTATTTTTGATTAACCGATTATTTTTGATTAACCGATTATTTTCGATTATTCGATTATTTTCGATTAACCTATTATTTTCGATTAATAGAATATTTTCAAATATTTTTATTTTTTTTCAATAATCGATTACTTTCAATTAATCGATTATTTTCGATTATCGATTATTTCCGATTAATTGAATATTTTCGATTATTCGCATATTTTTGATAAATCGATTATTTTTGTTCAATAGATTATTTTAGATTAATCGATAATTTTCGAATTATCGATTATTTTAGCTTAATCGAATTTTTGAATAATCGATTTTTTTTTATTAATTGATTATTTTAGATTGTTTTAAATAATCGATTATTTATTTTTGTAATCGAACAACCCTAATTTCAACTACCCTTACCCCTAATTTAGTCAGATTTTTTTTGGAATTAATAGGCTTCATTCCCTTGCAGAGCTTGATTTTTACTAAATATTTCGAGTTAATATATTTTTTCGTTTTTGAGTTAGAAACTTTTTAAATGTAACCCCCCCTATTTTAATTTAAATATTTTCGGAATCACTAGGCTTCATCTTCTTATAGAGCTTAATTTTTACTAAAAATTTCATTTCGTTTTTGATATTTGATTTTTTTTTTAATTTCAACCCATCTTAACCCCCCATTTTTATTCAGATTTTTTTTTAGAATCAACAGGCTTCGTTGCCTTGTAGAGCTTATTTTTTTCTAAAAATTCATGTTGATATCGCTTTACCTTTTTGATTTATGACGTTTTTTAATATATCAATCCGTCTCAACCCCCCCATTTTAATTTAGATTTTGTGAAAATCAATAGGTTTCTTTTTTTTTATAGAGCTTGATTTTTACTAAAAATGTCATGGTCAATATCGCTTTTCGTTTTTGATTTGATTTTTTTTTATTTCAACCCCACTTACTCCCCAATTTTTGATAAGATTTTTTCAAAATCAATAGTTTTTGTCCCCTTATAAGGATTGATTTTTGCTAAAAAATTCAAGACGATAATCATTTTTAGTTTTTGAGTTACATTTTTGTTACTTTTCTACCCCCTTTAACCCCCTATTTTTAGTTAGATTTTTTCAAAATCAATAGGCTTCGTCCTGCTACATTTATGCTAAAATTTTTAAATAGATATCGTCTTTTGTGTTTGACTTATCGTGCGGACAAAAAACGTGACATCGGACGGACGCACGGACGGAAGGACGGACTACTGTGTGATGAGTATAACTATGCTTAAGGTGTTCAATTTCATGTTTAGGTATAGAACATAAATAAGAGAAACAGGCAATAAAAATGTATTGGGAGTTGGTTAGTCGTAATATGAAGAAATTAAATTCGTGCATAAAAGGAAAAGGTGAAGCATACATATAGACTCCGCTAAGGAAAGGGCCGAAATGATATCCAATGATAATAACAATATTACCTATTATCCTTTTCAATAAATATATTCCAGAAAGTAACAAAAAAAAAATACGATTATCTCGATTATTAGAAAAGAAAAATAAACGCCTTCGCACTAGTTTATTTTGTTGCAGCTTCTAATAAATAGGTAGTTTGGCAAGAATCATTAGTTTTTTAAATTGTAGGTAAACTTAGTTGAAATATGAAAAATGACTCATCGCGAGTTTTATTTGCGTAAATTCCCACAGATTTATTGAACAAACATCCTGTTTTATTCACATTATGGATTGATGCATATTTAATTTCAATAATACAAATTAAATTAGTAAAGACCATAAAACGGCAAAGTCAATGCTTATTTGAGGTAAATTATATTAAGTATATATCAAACCTAAGAAGACAGAAATGGTCCTTTTCACAAGGAAAAGGATGAAAATCGAAAAATCTCACCTTTGACAGCAAGGTAACATGGAACTCGCATTTAGAAAACAGAGTTAAAAGAGCATACATTGCTTATGAACCATGCGGCCGTACTGTGGGACGCACCTGGGGTTTCTCCCCCAGAGTCGTCGCATGGACTTACACGGCTATTATAAGACCTATGCTAACATACGGTGCAGTTGTTCGGGTACCGAAAACCCAAAAATTAACAGCTCTCCGCAAACTAGAACAAATTCAAAGAACAGCATGTCTCAACATAACAGGAGCCATGAAAACAACACCGACTAGAGCGATGGAAGTCATTCTTAGTCTCGCTCCCCTTGATATTTACATTAAGGAGGTTGCTCTGACGACAATGACACGCCACCGCACGGTCGGAATAGAACCTGATGTAGGATCTGGTGAAGCGAGACGTCACTTTTGGCAGGAGGCGCTCGATACGCTCCCACTGCTTCAAGCGAACATGGACTCCATCTCACCGATATATATCTTCCATAAGCCATATAAAGTTATAATAGAACAAATAGAAGAGCCAGAAGTGGCAGGTACGATTCATATCTACACTGACGGTTCTAAAACAAAAAAAGGTTCAGGATGCGGAATATACTCCACATTCTTAAACCTAAACATAAAATAGGCTGTGAGCAATAGTGCCAGTGTAGTTCAGAGCTAACGGGGATTCTCATAGCAGCAAAAGAAATAACCAGAAATAATATCACTGGAAGGAAGATGCTCACTTATACAGATAGCAGACAAGCACTACTCACCCTGAACAGACCACGAATTTATTCAGGGTTAGTACTAGAATGTCATGAAGCTTTGGCCGAAGTATCCATCAACAATGTGGTCACCTTAAGATGGATCAAAGGTCACGCCACATCGAAAGGTAACCGTCTTGCCGATTCACTAGCCAAGACAGCAGCCAACCAAATACTTTTTGGACCTGGCCCTTCTATTGGCCTGAGAAAATCGGTAGAGACAAACCTAATTAAAGAACATTCCCTTGTGAAATTCAAGGAAAGATGGGATGAAACAAGAAACTGCAGAGTTGCCAGGGAGCTCTTAAGTTATCCTGACAACACTGCAGCAAACAAATACTTAACTATGACTAGACAGAATTTGCGTCTGGTCACAGGCATTCTGACTAGTCATTGCCAAGTACAAAAGCATCTCCATATCATGGGGCTGTCAGAATCCGCACTCTGCAGAGGGTGCGAACAAGAAGATGAGACCATCGAGCATATCCTTTACGATTGCCCGACGCTCTCATTTATTAGAAGATTTATATTCGGTGAGTATCGGCTAACACCGGCCGATATAATAGAAGCACCTCTTGGCGACGTTGTCAACTACATTAAATCTGTAGGTTGGCTGACGAGCTAGGAGGTGCCTATCATCTTAGGAGGATGCACAATGGGCCTAATGAGGTGTAAGTGCCGTGAGGGTAACCCACCCTCCACACGTTACAGATACAGATGATATTAAGTACCTTTAAGCCAATTGAAGACACTGGTGCAAAAAGGAGGCAGCTCCATTTTGATAGAATTTTTACATTTATGGTTAAATATACTAACAGAAGGACGCTCTATCGATAAGTGTAAGAACGAGGTAGCTCCGTTGATTTGTACCGAAGTTATACGAAATATATAAATGTCCAATACTTCGGTGCAAAAAGAAGATAACTCAAGACCTACCTCGTTTATGTACCGAATTAATAAATTCAAATATGTCGAACAGTAGAAGCCCAAATAATAAAGTATTTAATGACTTCAATAAAGACCCTGATTTTTGCCCCAAAGACAGTGTTTCTGTATTTAATTTAATTGTTGAGGTTTCAACATTCGTAGAAACTGACTAAAAATGATAACATTCGCAAAAAAAGAAAGGAAACCAGTGTCTTCAATTGTTGCCGATACTTTTCAACAACGGAGTCCCCAGAAGTTATGGCCTGGTCACAGTCTCAGTGAGTGACCGAAATCGCAGGTAGCAGGGCTCAATGGATAGCTGGAATGCATGAATTGAATAAATGAGAAGGAGTAGGGCACCCAAATGTGCTGCCATGCCAATCGCACAGGAGGTAAATTTAGGCTGGTTACAAGCCTGATTGGAGACTCTATCGGAACACGGAGCAGCACTGGAATGCTTAAAAAAGTTAATAAAATGGATTTCGGCCCGTTAATAGGTCAAACTACTTCTGAACTGATTTGCACTGCTCAATTCTGAGAATCCATATAACATCAATTTTGTGCTTAATCACCGTAATGTAACTATTTAACATTAGTAGAATTTTTATTAATCTCAGTTAAACCGTTACAACTTGAGTTTTATGAAATAATGTCAAAGATGCAAAAGGTATACCCAGTACTACGTTAATTACCAAAATAGCATAACCTGCTCAGAGCGACTTTAAATTTCTAAGAATCAGGTCTTTGCAACTGCTTCTAAAATCTTTAGGATTAAATAAATTTCTGACAGCGGTCATTTTTTACACTTGGTACGTTACTAAAAATGTACCTTTGTAGCTTTCTCAATACATTCGATATGTACCCTATCTTTACCTACTAGTGTCTTTTTCAAGTATCGAGTGCAGTCTAAATTTGGTTCACTCGAGAGTTACGATATCTGGCAGATTTTTAAGAACTATACACGTAGGATGGGCCGAAAAATTAAAGTTTATATTTTAATTTGCTATAGCATTTAAAAGCTGCGTTTCATTATAAAAACTGCTTGTAATTTTTTTCGCAATTTTAAAATTGTATTTTCAGCCCTCTACCAGCCCCTAAAATAGCTAAAAATAAAATTAATAATAAATGTATAATTTTAATTAGCTATACCCATTGAAAGCTGTTTTCAAGCATATACGCTGGTTATTTTTTTTAAATTTTAGAAATACATTTTAAGCCCTCTTCCACCCTCTTAGAAAATTTATATAGAAAAACAAATTTACTTTCGTCATGACAAAATTGAAATCCCGATTTTTAGTAGAATTCGAGAGACGCTAAATTAGTGGTTCCCACATTATCGAGACTAACGCCCACAAGGTTAAACTCGTAGCGTAACAAAAACGAGAAATGATTTAAATTGGAACGAAAGACAGAAAGCCGATAGTAGTATTAGGACGTTGAATTTTTTGGTTTGTGAAGCATTGGCATTAATTAGGTTAAACCATATGATGATTTCCATAAGCCTTGATTTTTAAAACCATTCTATATAGCCTTTTGATTAGGGTTTACAAACTTGTTTGAGCAATTTATCCAATAATAATTGGCCCCTTTACCTCTTAAGCCTGCTTATGTAAAATATTTGGGCTCCTTACTTCGCCTGTTTACATAATATTAATAAAGGACAGAAGGATGAGTATTGCAACTATGTTAAAAGAAATAAATTGGCTTTTAGTTCAAAATTATGTTCAGTACATGAGTGATATTTATTTATAAAATAAAAATGACATAGTACCATCGAATCAGATCTATTAGAAAAAATTCAATATAATTCGAAATATCACAACTAAAATACAAGAAGCCAATTTGACTTTCATATATGGCAAGCCGTCACTAAAAGTTCCCAAAATACAATTTTTATTAAAGGTTTAAAAAATTTAATAGACTGCCTACAGAAATTAAAAAAAAAAAACAATGAATGCATTCAAAAGTAACCTCAAACAATACTTGATAAATAAACAGAACGTATATACTTTCTTGTGATAATACTCTTTAAACCTACCCTTCTTAAGTATTTCCCTTAATTTATTGTTATTTTACCCCTCGTTTTACCCGCATTTATTATAAATTATTTCTATTTTGAGATCATGTACTTTATTTTAAAAAATTACTTGATGATATAATAATACTACTTACTATGTTTAAATTATTAATAGTTTTGCGATGATAGGTTATAGCAACTTATAGCCACAAAATTATTTTTGTGTTAAAGTAGATCCATAGAGATCAATGTAATTTACAAAGGCCTTCTTTTAACATACAAATAAATGACAACTTTATAATTAAAATAAAACACCCCAACAAAATACTTCGGTACCAAGGTAAGAAGATTCATTTTTAAATTTTATTTATTGAGAAAATTTATGACTAGAAGTTTACTAATTATTATTTACAATTCGCTGGTTGAATATGTAATTCAAAATCGTATATTAAAAATTTTCTACAAAAAAAATCAGCATTATATCCTACTTTTGTATAAGAACATTATATTATCTATTTTGCTGTACCTTTATGGAAAGCCTGAATTGAGATTTACTACAAATTATTTGCAATAAATATCAAAAGAAGTATACATTTTTAAATAATTTGACATTTAAGAGCCATTCACAAATCATGGTTGACATCTTGATACTTGACAGGCACAGCCAAGCATTATTCTGATTTTTGCCAAATAAAATGGCCGGTAAGTTATTCTTTGGGGTTGCAACAGAGAGCCAATTTTGTGGCTAGGGGCGAAATAATAGTACGCTTAAGTTAGCACCACCATAAAAAAGTAATTTTTAGGAAATTGCTTATATAATAAAGTGACAGGCTTGGCTACTAATTTCGAATAAAAATAGCCATCAAAATGGCTATGATTGCAAGTATGAAGGTTGCAACCCGCCTTAGAAATTTCACCTTTACTATCAACAGCTGTTGTTAGAGAGCTGTCGTTACAGAATGTTTGCAATTTATGGAATTTTAAGAATGTTAGGAATGTTGACTTAGAAATAATTGAAAATCCTAAAATTATAACATAAGAAATGCATATGCAGATTTTAAGAAAATTGATTATAAAGTAGTTAGGATAAACCGAAAATTCTGAAAATCAATAGGGTTCTAAGTTAGAAGTAATTATTCAAGAAAATCAAAACCGCAAGTCAACCAGAACTTTCGTTCTAGAGTTATCGTGCCGGCATACATACATACAGACGACCAGACGAAATTTTTTTTTTCCATTTTAGGACTATTTAAATAGACCTGTTATTTATTAAAATTCGCAATTTGTGGTTGTCGATGCAAGATTAAACACGTCTTTGGGGTTGGTTATAAATACGCTATTTCTTAGATTCGGGCGATATTATGTGCCTAATCGTCGTGTAGCTAACATCTTTGTAAATTTGTTTTTGATTAAGAAGAAAAACAATAATAAACAACAATGAGTGTTTTACACTGTAGTTTGACTAGGAGTAAAGTGGAATGTCGTATATTTGGAAACCCATCGATTTGAACTCTCGTATGTTGGCGACAATTGAACAAATGCTACGAGATTATTTATTCATAGGCTATGAACTATAAAATATAAAAATATAGTGGAAAAGAATCAAGTTTTCTAAAAGTTTGCAATGAACTAAAATTGAAAACATTTGGAAAGAGGCATCAATTTTAACTGTTTAAAAAACAGAATTGTGCAATTAATATAGAAGTAATATAAAAAAAATAATATTTTAATAAGATATCCCAGAAGCAAGCAAAACAACCGCTATAAAGAATAGGTAAATACATTTAAAATAGAGTGTCACAAAAAAAACTTGACATAGCTGCTTGTAAATGCGATTTTTTTGGATTCATGTGTTAAAAGACCCGGAAAGTACCTACTAACGAACAAAATTTTCTTTCTGATCAAAGATCTGTCAGAAAAATAAGCATAGGAAATGTGGATCGTGAAGAAACAAAGAAAATATTGTCGAATAAACAAAGGCAAGCCAGAGAAATCAAAAGACTGAAAAAATATAAATCAGGATCTTGCAATTTATTAAGACCCAGCTGTTCCCCTCAAACTATTGCATTATTGTCGGGGTCAGAATCTGACCCCTCAAAATATCAGTCCTCTTCAGATGACGACTTTATCAATCCAAACTTACCCTCTACCTTAAAAAACACTCAAATGAGAACAAAGTTACCTACGTTAGCTCTTGTATGCGTTAAATATGATATATCTGATCGATCAGCTATTTCGATTGCTAGTGCAGTAATGAAAGATATAAGAATAATTACCACAGGAGATCCGTCGAAAATAGGAGTTGACAAAAACAAAGTGAGAAGAGAGCGAAGGAAATCTAGAAATATCGCAAGGAAGTAGTTTGAAAGTGATAACAGAAGAATAAGATGTCTGTATTTTGATGGAAGAAAGGACAAAACTTTACTGCTAGAGAATAAAAACGGTAGATTATGCAAGAAAACTGTTGTCGAAGAACACATATTGCTTATCAATAAACCTGAATCTATCTATATTGGCCACGTTACTCCAACTACAGGGACGACAAAGTTAATTGGAAAAGGAATATTGGACTTTTTTGCTAAAAACAATTTGGAACTAGATGATTTAGCGCAGTGGTCGCCAACCTCTCAATTGGAAAAAGAAGATTCACACAAATAGGTTGAACTTAATAATGCTTTCACTTTCAAGGCAACACGGTATAGAACTAAATATTTGTCTTTACTTACAATAGGCCAGATACATTTGGTATTTGAGACTAACGATTTTAAGGCTAAATCATTTTGAAACTCAATTACTTCCATTTCTGTTGCAGCGATGTCTTCGCCAAAGTTCTGCATAACACAAGTTGCAAACTGTTGGATATCAATTTCCATAATAAGATGAAACAACAAACTGCGCTACTAAAGCCATTTCGTTGAAATCCTTAAAACGAGTTTTGAAGTTATTCTTCAGGGTAGAAACTATTTCTACATGATATTTGCTGTCATAGGGTTCTAATGGATTTTGAGATATTTTTTCTGAAAGAATAGGAAAATGCTTGGCATCGCTGTTAATTAGGTTTTGTTCCCAAAACTCCAGCTTTTTGATAAATGCTTTTATATCAGAAATCATTTCCGCTAGTTCTTTGTCTCTCCCCTGAAGCTGCAAATTAAGTTCGTTTAATTTCTCTGTAATGTCCACGAAAAAACCAAAATCTCTAAGCCAGATTGAATTTTCTAGTTCCGGAGTCGGTTCATCGCGTTGTTTCAAAAATAAGATAGGACATCATTAAAACGTTTCAGCACCCGTCCTCTACTTAACCATTGGACTTCAGAGTGAAGGAGTAGGTCCCCGTATTGACAGTCAACTTCTTCGGCCAACGTTTTGAATAATCTTCTTTGTAACGATTGAGCTCTAATCTTGTTCACAATTATTACCACCAGTTTCATAACGTTGTTTAGTTTCAGGAAATTTCCACATAATGCTTGCTGATGGATAATGCAGTGGTAACAGAGAAATTGCGGAAAAGTTTCATCTTTACGACATAACGCCACCAGACCCTTATCACAACCCACCATAGCTGGAGCGCCATCGGTTGTCAAGCCTACCATTTTCGATATTGGAATTTTCTCAGAAGAAATAATATTTTTTAAATGAGAAAACAACTCCTGTCCAGTAGCGTATCCTTTCAGTCGAATAAACTTCAAAAGATCTTCTGTAATCGTAAAATCACTAAAAACCATCCTGAAGAACACAACCATCTGGGCAGTGTCAACGACATCTGTTGATTCATCCAGTTGAAGTGAAAAATAAACACAGTTATCTAAGTCAATTCTTAACTGTAAAAAAATATCATTGCTCATTACTTCTACACGTCTCATCACTGTATTAGCAGAAAGTTGCATAGATTTAATAGCGAAACTATCTCGTCTTTATTTCTAAAGTTGGCAAATAACGAATCAGCAGCTTCTAAAAACGCCTGTTTTATCATTTCTCCGTCTTCATAAGGTTTTTTTTTTGTGCAATTATTTGGGACACAAGGTACGATGCTTCAGTTGCAGCCTTATTTTTGTCGACTGTTCTTAAAAATATTGATTGTTGTCCAATTAACTGCTTTTTTAACTGTTTCAGTTTCTCCTTTCTGGCGGCAGAATGTAGTGGGAATGATTTTTCAAAATTAGAATGAACAGTTTTATGATGTCTCTCAATATTTCCTTTTTTTGCAACGGAGACCGAAGTATTACATAACAAACACACATTTTTATCTTTAACTTCTGTAAAAAAGTATTGTTCTTCTCATTCCGAATGCAAGTGGTATGTCTTTACCTTCTTACAACTGCTTGCCATAATATTATTTTTTTTTTGTTCTCTACTAACCCAACCGCTGGACGTTGGTTACGCGTTCAGTTTTAAACTAAGCGCAATGTCGCCGCGCCGTGCGTATTTATCCCGTTCAAAGCAATCCTGATCGTTCTCGAACACTAACGCGCTGGTCCGGCTGGTCGGTTCTAGCCGATTCTAGCTTGATGGCGTCAGCGGCAGATCGCTCACCGCAAAGTTGCCGCTATTTATGTTTAATATTATGACAATTAGATTTTTTTGTGGAATTTTCGGAAGCTTCCCTGATTTTTGCAGTTTGTATTTTTTAAATTAAAATCGTTGTGAGAGCTACCAGAATTGCCTCCGCGAGTTACCGGTAGCTCGCGATCGACAGGTTGGCGACCACTGATTTAGTGGCTGTGGGTTGCGATGGTACTGTTCTTAACACCGGTAATAAAAATGTTATTAGATATATTGAGACTGAATTGAAACGTCTTTTATAACGGTATATTTGCCAACTAGTTGCTATTAAGACATTTATTCCAACATTTAGATGGCAGTAGTGGGACCCCGTCAATATTCTGGTACCCTATTCTCGAACTCATTCGAGCGCTCCTACACTCTCCTACTCGACGGCGAGTCGACTGCTTCATCACCAGTGTTGCCAGACGACCAAAATCAAATTGTACAATGCTCTAGAAATTGTCTTTTTTTTCTCATAATTGTATCGTCCGAAACTGACCTTACTGGTGTGACGTTATCGTAGGCTGGTTAATTTAAGAGTTTATCGGATTAAGGTTAGGTTAATTAGACAATAATTTTACTGAATAAATATTATAAAAAAAAACCAAAAGAAAAGATAATAACCTATTCTTTTTCAACTAAAGTTTCAGAAATAATTTCTTTTTCTCGAAATATGATGGTAATTTTTCCAAAACCTCAACAAATTTACTGTGACGTCAGAGAAGCATATTTTAAAAAAATATTACACAATATGGTATTTTAGCAACAAAATATTATACAATACATTTCCTCTACAGTGTGTTCTAATAGAAACAGATTACTCTGTGTATTTTAAAATCTTATGGTTACATACCTACCTAATGTAATGATATTATTTATTTATTTATTTACCACATTACATATAGTAGTACATTTAAGGTGAGTATAGTGTAAAATAATGTAAAAAATAGGAATTTAAACAGAAATAAAACAGGTCCCAACACTGAGCCCTGTGGGACACCATTGTCAATTGAGGAAAGATCAGACTCGTAAATCGTTGCAGCTGACATATTGTTTCCTATTTGTTAGATAGGACTCAAAAAGACGCAACATATTACCTCTAATACCATAGTACTGCAACTTACTAAGTAAAATGTCTTTGTTTACACAGTCGAATGCATACTAACTATAGTATCTGCTCCCTCATCAATGCCTCCGACCACATATTCGATCAATGCACAAAGTGCGTTTACTGTAGATTTGTCCTGACGAAAACCAAATTGAGCAGGTGTCAGTAAAAATTTACTTTCACAATAATGCACTTAAACTTACTTAAAAGTCACTAAAGAAATGAAAGGTCGTCTTTTTAATAATTTTAGTACATAATTATTTTTTGGTGGTTGGCTGGATGGCTCATTCTGTATAAAAAAAGATATTGAAATAATTTCTGTATCGCAACTCAAATTAGACACAACCAGATTGTTGTTGTTTAATAGTTGGCGGGATTTTTATCATATTTAATTAAAACAGTACGAGTAATAACTATATATATTTTTTAAATTTATCAATAGAAATTTAAACAACTTTAACGAAAAACTAAAAAAATTAAAAGCCTCGATTTAACGCGTCTGTTACAAAATTAGAGAGTACTTAAAATCCAGGCGCATCCAACATTGAAATAAATATCTAGATATCGTAATTTGTTTGTGTTTATTTATTACCTTTGCACGTGTCATACATAGTGCCAAACATATCTATTTAATAAGCCCTATCTTTGTATTAATAAAATGAAAGCATTAATTATTTAATCAATTTATATTTTTATTATTAAGTTATTTATAATTATTAAAAATGCGAAATAAACATTTTTTCATTTAAAGAGTATATTTATGGATTGATGGGTATTAAAGAAAGTTTAATTTGTATACCTAAATAATTTCGTAGTTTACGAAGAAATTTCAACTATATTAATTACGGTCATTTGCGATGAGCCATAATACTCTAAAAAGTACAAACTATGGAAAAAGTCACAAAAATGATTTTAATCCAGGCAATAGAAAACATTATGCATGCCGGAGTATATGAGTGTTCTTTTTTAAATCTCGATAGATGACAGTTATTAAAGGTAATATAACTATTTGAAAAATATGCTGTGCCGACGGTTCTAAAACAAAACAAGGAATGTGGAATAAACTCCAGATTCTTAAACCTAAACATAAAATGGGCTGTGAGCAATAGTGCCAGTGTAGTTCAAACAGAGCTTACGGGGTTTCTCATAGCAGCAAAAGAAATAACCAGAAAGAACATCACTGGAAGAAACATCTTCATCTATACAGATAGCAGACGAAGCACTATTCACCCTGAACAGACCACGAATTTATTTAGGTTTAGTACTAGAATATCACGAAGCTTTGGCTAACAGAATCTGCGCCTAGTCACAGAAATTCTGACTGGTCATTGCCAAGTACGAAAGTATATCCATATCATGGGGCTGTCAGAATCCGCACTCTGCAGACCATCGAGCATATTCTTTACGATTGCTCGACGCTCTCATTTATTAGAAGATTTGTGTTCAGCGAGTATCGGCTAACACCGGCCGATATAAGAGAAGCACCTCTTGGCGACGTTGTCAACTACATCAAATCTGTAGGCTGGCTCACGAGCTAGGAGGTGCCTATCATCTCAGGAGGATGCACAATAGGTCTAATGAGGCCTAAGTTCCGTGGGGTAACCCATTCTCCACACGTTACAGATACGTTACAGATACAGATCCTTAAGCTGGGGGTGGGGAAAAGAATGTGCTTATGTTGCCAAGAGTAGGAATCAAATCTACAAATTCGACTGGCGTAGCAATGTGTATCAGTAGTCCAGTTGATAGAGGTGCCAAGGTTATACTCATTTTTTCTTCTCTTAATTATTCAGCTTTTTTAATTTTTAGTTGGTATGTTTTTATTTTGGGAATATTTGTGGGGAAATTGGGATTATGTTTTTACTCGTCCAAAAATTACACTTTGCAGTTTTCTATTCTAAAGCGATTTTTTCACCTATCTTTTTCTTTTCATGTTTACGGCGGCCCGTACACGAAAACTTACGCAAGGATAGGGCTTTAGGAGAATGTGTGTGTGTGCTGGCGATGATGACTTTAACTATACAAATTCGACTGTTGCAGCCCGAGAATAACGATCAAGGAGAAGCGACAGTAGCTGTTGGTGCCTTTGATATCGGATGTACCTTTTTCACAGCATGACTTTGATTGATACACAACTTAGCACGCTGAGGAAACATGCTTATTTTCTACACTGAGCGAAATAGTTTGGCAAATTATCTGAAATCATTGTTATAGTCCATGCGCAAATGTTGTAATGTGATTTAATTACATTGAAGTAGTTAGGGTTAATAGCAATGGTGAAATTTCGGCACCAAAATATAATTCATTATGTAATAAATAATTATTTATTATAAAAGTAAAAGACGTTTATTATTTTATAATTTATCTATAAAATTTGTTCAATATTTGGTTTATTTATTGTTAAAAATGTAATAAAAGCTCCATATTTAAATTAAATTACCTTTTCCTTAACTAAAAATAAGGTAATAAAATTAAGGGGGCCAAAAAAAAGTTTGAGATAGTTAACTAAATATTTTCAATATGCTTTTATTTTCAAAAACTTTTAGCTTTAAAAAGTACTTTCAAGTTTATCACTCATTTCTGTATAAACAAGTGTTTTCTAGCCAAGTTAAGCCAGATGTCATTCAAGGTTTATGTATTTAGAGTTAAATACCTGGCCTGGCTATCACCCAGACAATACAAATATGTCCATTGGACGTTCATTCGATATACAATTTTGCATGTCTAGACGTCCAAGAATAAGTTTTTTCTGGACTTCCGACATCCGACGTCCAGTGAAGTATACAAATGGCACACTTTTGACCATTCAGAGGACGTTTAATTCTGGAATATATTTGGACGTCGAATACTGAACATTCAAAAAACGTCCAGGATTATATTTCCATTGAGACCACATCCCCACTTTTTTTACAGAACCGCAACTTACCACACACTATTTTAAATTATTAATAATTTATTTATTATTTTGGCAAACCGCTATACACCATTTATTTTTTTTATTAAAAATCGCTTGACCTGAGCAAGCATCGAACTCACGACACATCCATTATCGTTTTACCCTTTCAATCGCTAGACGAGCTCGACCAAGGAACCACTTGAAAACTTTTTACTAGATACAGTTATAATTGAATAAGATTTCAAACTTCGGCTGATAGAATAAAATGCAATAGATTAAATTTGTCAATTGTTAATGACCAGTTATATTAAAAAAAGAAGTATATATTATAGATGAGTATTATCTGGTAGGCTTAATAAATAATGACCTAAGATGGACGTCCACTGGACGTCAAAATACTACTAAACTTAAAATTAAGTCCAAAAACAGACGTTCTCTGGGTATCAATATTCAGCTGTCAATTTAATTAGCATAAACGGACGTACACTGGATGCCCGGATATGGACGTCCTGACCCTCAAATAGATCTAAAGTGGACGTACATTGGACTATGTGTGCTGTCTGGGCATAGACGAATTTTTTGAAATAGTACTTATTTAAGTATGCACCAATATTTCCAAAATCAAATCCAGTATGCTTTATTCAATAAATGTAAATATGAATGGGCAAAACATCTTTATATTGACATAAGTGTACCTTACAATTTAGCCATAATAAATGATTTTGCCCATTTTGACCAATCCTAATTGAAACACGCGGATTTATTATATTTTTTTACATATAATTTCAAAATAAAATAAACAAAATCTCCAGTTCATTGTTTATTAAATTTATTTAAAAGAAGAAAACATATATTTCACAAAATACAATACCTACATATGAAAAATAAAATGTCAAAAATTATTAAATCATTATACTTAATATTTATGCATGTGATAAAATTGTTAGTTTCGTAGTAACTTTTTTGGCACATTTTATATCTGCATTAGAATACCTAAGTGAGTATAAATCTTCATCTTATTACTACACAAAACAAACACCAAAAAATATCACTTAACATTGCTCACGTACTAAACACAACTTGGACTGACTTTGACAGATAACATCATTTTGAGTGATACACAACTTATTTTTGCACATGCGCGTTACAAAACGGTACATTAAAAACACCAAGCTGTCGATTCTCCTTGATCGTTATTCTCGGGTTGCAGCTATGTGTTTTGGTGATCAAATTAGTAGAGGGCTCAACCTAGAGGTTCCAGGTTTGATCCCTGGCCGAAGACCCTATTTTTTTCTTTTCATTATTTTTCAGGGTTTTCAATTTTTCTTTGGTTTGTTTTCAGTTTGAGATACATTTCTTAATTTCGTAGGGGCAATTGGAGATTATATTTTCACATTTCCATATAATTAATTAAAATTAATGACTTAAAAATTTACAAGAAATATAAATAACTAAAACAAAACGTACTTTTTCATAATTACTATCATAATTATCAAAATGATTTGCAAGTCTACGAGGTTGTCGCTTTCACGGGCAGTCATGGTACCGAAAAATTCAGAAATGAGGCTTAGCTACAGAGTACCAAAAAAAAGTGTTTAACCTTTGTTTTTGGATTACCATTTCTTCATCCTAAAGACGTAGGCGACATTTTCGCAACTGATTTAACACAAATTAGGACTGTCAATGAAAAAGTTACGCAGTTTTGTGATTATTTCGTTGAAAATTATATTGCAGAAGACCTATCTTTTCCACCATTTATATAGGCAGAGCATTCTTATTTGCAGAGAACCACCTATTATAGCGAGTCTTTTCATTCGAAATATAATGCTTCCTTTTACGCCGCTTACCCTAATGTGAGTCTTTTTATAAATGTGATAACTCAATTTCAAATTGACACATATAAAAATTAATAGTGTTCTAATCCCAAAAAAACTTGTCAAGAAGATTTCTCGATAACTTGCTGAGTAATTTAAATCAACATAAAATAAGTAAATTTTAGTTCATTAAAATAATTTCGTATAAATTCAGAGCTAAGTTTGAATTATATTTTACAGTTTTAATAAACATATAAATATGTAGTTATTGTTGAATTATTGCCCATTAGTCAATTTACAAAATATTTTGAAAAAATTTAGAATGTTTATTTGTTGGAAAACAAAGGAAATAAAAAATAAAAGAGAATTTTCTTATGATGGATTTAATTATTCTGTGACGTCATGGCTTACTTCCGATTTTTCCAAAAATAACAGAAAATAGCAATTTACTTTTTATTTTTAAATTAAAACCCTTTTTATTATTGAAAATTTGAATTTCTGGGACATTTTTGTATAAGAAGCGTGTATTGAAAATTTTGTACCAGTAATATATTAAAAAATATATTTTCCAATCTGATGGTCATTTTGACAGCTGACAGAAAATTTTCAACACATGATTATTATCCACAAATGTCCCTAAAATTCAAATTTTCAATAAAAACGGGGGTCTCTATTTAAAAATTAAAAATAAATTGAGAGTCTCTGTTATTTCCGATAAAACAGAAGTAAGCCATGAAGTCTCACACCAATTGAATCCAGTATATGAGAGTATTTGTCCTAAGCTTTTAAACAAATAAGTTTGCATTCCAATATCTTAATTAACAACGCAAATAAAAACGGATGGAATCATTAAACGGTTTGCTAATAATAAAAATGCTTAGGTACGTCCCTGGCATACGGTAAATGGGTCTCAATGGGATTTTGAAGCCTAAAAAGATTTTATAAAGTTCGTACATTCCGAGGTGTTTTTCCATAAACGAATTAATAGTAACATTTAGAAAAAATATTATCCAATATGGCGGACATTTTGACAGCTGACAGAAAATTGTCAATACACGATTATTATACAAAAATGTCCCAGAAATTTAAATATACAATAAAAAAGAGAGTTTCCTTTTAAAATTGAAAAAAAAAAATCGAGTTTCTGTTATTTCCGGAAAACCCGGAAGTAAGCCATGACGTCACAGAATAATTGAATCCATCATAAGAAAGTATTTGTTCTAGTCTTTCAAACAGAACAAAATTATTCCGATATCTCACTGAATAGTGAAGATATGGGGGAGTGGAACTTTAGTAGTAACCCTAACAATGTCACTGACCTACTTGACAGAACTGATACAGAAGAAATTTAAAGCACATTTTTAAGAAACAAACAGAAGGTGTGATATACAAGAAAAATATGAACAAGAAGACACATTCATACATAATATTAAAAGAAATAAATAAAAAACCAAAAACATAAAAAAACTCACTCAAAAACGACGATGAACACACAAAAAAAAACACTAGGAAAAGGAAAATTTTAAGTTTTTTTTTCTATACTTAAAACATCGATAACAGAAAATATAATTTATTTTTAAGTCAGCCTATTTTCATTCATTATTCGCTCCGTGCGTAACAGCAGCGCCAACTATTTTATGAACTAACAGACGATATTTGCCTATATTGACAATACAATTTTTAAAAGAGTTCGTAATTAAAAAATATATATGTTTATTTTAATAAAAGTACATGGATTTGTAAAACAAGTGAAAAAATTATTATTATTATATATATTTTTTTACTTCAGCTAAAAAAGTAGTATAATCAATAAAAATTAATAATTAAACATAGGCAGGTATTTACGAGAAAATGTATGAGATCTTGGCTAAGCCTAATAAGTTGTCCTTATAAATAGGTTAAATAATGTCAAAATAAAAACATTACCATTATATAATAACGTAGAATTAAAACGTATTAACAAAATAATTGGTATATTTGTGATGGTAACATATTTTCTTAATTTTTAATTCGAAAGAATCCAAAAAATTTAAGTTTAAAACTGGTTTCCCATTAATAAGTCACAAGATTGCTTTTCAGTCATATACAATAATCAAAGGCAGAAATCTAATCATTTGCTAAACATTTAAGATTTAAGGGATGTTGAAGAATATCATAAAATAATAATTTATTGTTTATTTAAAATCTTTTCTGATGTCTATTATTTCCAGTATTACTGTTATTATTACAAAAATAAAGGTTTTTTTCTTCTCATTATACAGCTGTCCATTTATTTCTTTGATTTAATTTCGATTATGCTACTGAAAATTTATATAATTTACAGTTTTTTTGCTAGTATAATTTGCAACATACCAAATCCGGTTGCTCATTTTATTGTTTTTAACCTATTTTTCTAGTAAAAAGTAAAATGTATACGTGTATTTAATACTCCAAAATTACAAAATATCGCCCTAAAGTACTCGAATTATCCGCAGCTTGCGCTAATATCGTTTTTGCTTCCCCTACCATGACTTCGCACTGATTGAATAGACCGCAGCCATGTTTTAACATACCTTAGCGTACTAAATGTTCTTTTGATTAACTCTGTCGTTGGTAAAACAGCCATCAATAATTTTTAAACCACTTTGATGTCTGGATAAAATTCACAATGTTTGGACCCTATATCATTAATGGAGAGCTCA
The DNA here is from genome assembly GCA_927349885.1 of Psylliodes chrysocephalus. Taxonomy (NCBI): domain Eukaryota; kingdom Metazoa; phylum Arthropoda; class Insecta; order Coleoptera; family Chrysomelidae; genus Psylliodes; species Psylliodes chrysocephalus. The sequence continues at coordinate 54,504,884 of OV651815.1, read as the reverse complement.
TTGTGCGCAGAAAGCTCTTTCATACTCCAGTTTGGTATTTAGCTTCAAAATTGTCGATTCCAAATTTTTCCACTACTTTCATTTTCTAATCAGTAGTGAAAAAAATATTTTTTATGTTTTTGGGATGTAAGCGACGTAAGGGAATCCAAGTATGCAATAAATGTATTCAACCTCTAATATTCTTCAACTATATTAGCTTGAATATTATTATTTCTATAAGATTGTTGTTCGTAATGCATATCTTACGCGTTGTTGATTACGTCGAAAAATCCAGGGGGGGCAACTGCCCCCTCTTGCCCCTCTTGCCCCCCCCCCCCATTACAAACGCCCATGTATCTAACGGATATCGTTGGACTGGTAAAGTCAACAGCGAATGGCCGAATGGAGAATCCTGCATAATATGATATTATTTTTACAAAGGTTTTAAACCTACTTTGGAACAACATTGAATTATTATCCAGATGTATATCGAATACTAATGATTAAATCGAAAAAAAGTAAACATTTTGAAATAATTTTTTTGACAAATACAAAATGAAACAACGATAATTTGTATAAATCAATTACACCCTTGCCTCGTAATGTTTTCGTTGGCAAATTATCAACAGCCTGATATTTGAATTAGTATAACTGACCCACTCTTAATATAGATCAATTAGAACTTCATTGATATATTCCATTTGGTAGTTTAATTTATATAAAAAGTTGCATGTTTATTTGTTTATATATATTTTTTGTTTCAGATTGAAAAATGAGTGATGGCATCTCAAGAAAAAACAAAAACTAGTGTAAGTTTTTTTATATAAACCTCTGGATATTTAAAAACCTAAAAGTAAAGTCTATTATTACATCACAAAATTTTATTTCTTACACATTATGAAACAAACGATCTGAAATGCAACTAAAAATATAAAATATAGGTAGATATACATATATTATATTAGTGGCAGCCTTATAATCACTTATTTTTCTTATATATTAGATGTGTTTCAGATATACAGATATAGAGTGCTATACTGAAAATTTTTAGAAAATGTGCGATAACATTAAATACCTAATTTTCTTCATTGAAGATATGTTTTATACTTACCAATGGGAATCACAATAGTTGCCCATTGATACGTCGCGTCGTTCTGCAAAGAAACGGCGAGGGCTTCAAGATCAAAATAAATGGAACATGAGCGTGTTACGTCATATCTCTTCTCTCTATTGATATCATCAGAAAAATATCCAAGAGTTCAAGAAGAGCAACCGACAATGTAAAATTTATTGTAAAAGTTAGGAAATGTACCACAGTAACGAATTCTATATTTAAAGAAGGATGTGTATTTGTTTACACGCACTCAGGTTTTTGAGTAAGGGACGAGTGATCGCAGACGTACGGGCTAAGAACAATCTTGTACCTTAAAACCATTCTCAAACATTTAAATGATTCAAAAAACCGTTGGTTACAGATTTTCGTTATTGCTGAAACAGTAGAAATCGAGAACGAAAGTATGAAATAGTTTTTAATTCTAGAATATCAGTGTACGTACATTTGACTTGTATATTTTTAAACATACGTCCTCCATATCTTCCATTATCTGCTTCTATCTAGCTAACGTTTCCTTAGTCTGTCGGCTTAATAGTGTTAAAAGAGACAGTTTTGTTGCTTTTGTAGCTTCTATATACTTATGTCCAATTCACGTACATCTGTAAGCCGTGAACTCAACACAATCCTTAAGACGGTTATACACTAAACGGACAGTTGAGTTTATGTTTTGTTTGTGTTTTCTGAAACCTGAAAAATAAAAACAAAACTGAGACAAAAAAACTCTTGTTTCCATTAAGGGGACTACATTTTGTTGCAGTTTTGTTTCTGTTTTCAGTTCTTCCACTGGTTATTGTGAGGAAGTCAGAACACATTTATTCAATATTTTATTTATATTTATATACCTATTTATTTTTTAAGATAGGTCCAAATTAAAAATACATATAAAAGTAGTTTAAAAGATGTATGTGACATCATAAAAACTTAGAAAGGACAATATTTGGACTTAACCTAGTTTGGATCTGACACACAGCACTCAGATATACGTATATTCTACTAAAAAATATACTGTATAAATTTATCCAGCATTTCAAAATAAATCACTTTTTACTACTTACTTATCTATTAAAAAAAATACGTTATTTACTTACCTATAGGTACCAATTTGGTACAAAATTTAGATTACACAACACGACCGTTTCCACTAAACAGACTCGAGTTTCAAAACACGTCATAACCTTTTGATGTTACCGCTTTCGAGCGGTACTCGAGAAACAAAACTCCAATTGTCGCAAAACACGCCAGTTTTTAAAAAAGTTTGCGAAAAGTTGCAGTTTTGTTTTTCTCCACACGAGTTTGTGTTTTGTTTATGTTTTGTCCGTTTAGTGGAAAACCGCCATTACAGAGTGAGAGGAAATTCAAAATTATCTTCATGCAACATTGTCCAATAAAGAATTCGAAAGAATGTTTATCTGACCTTAAATCAAAAAAGAAATAACGAACGTTAAGTGTGTAATTTGTATGAAACCTATAGGTATGTGGTGAGCTTTAAAATAAGAATTGCCAAATGTCAAAAAAATAGTACAACAGTAATATTTGAAAATACACATGTAACTGTAACATTGTTTTTAAAAAAATTGGCTTGATAATTGCAGTTTCTTACTCATTAAAATAACAAAGTAAAAGTGACGTATTACTGAAAACAAAAGTCTATTCAATAACGCTGGCAATCTAGGGTTTTAACAAAACAGGGTCATGGTTTCTTCATCAGGATAGTGCTGCAGTCCAGACTACACTGCAGGTTTTTGGCTATTAAGATTCCTAGATTGGAATATTAACTGTAATCAGCGCATTTCCCATCAGATGAAATCAGTACTGAAGATTTGATAAATTGTGATTTTGGAGAAAAGTATATCGATGACTAAGAGGACAAATGTTGTACCCGTATGTTTAAAAATGTCGTTTTAAGTGAAATCGAATTAAAAGCTAGAGATGGAGCTATAAAACTTGTATTAGTTACACCTTACCAGCTAATGAACCGTTGCAAGTAGACGTACTAAATTTAGTAACTCTAAGGTCACAGAATCGTACCTATCCTATTTTCATTTAAAAGTGGGCACACAATATTTGTTCTCTTAACTAACGATATAGAAGACGATAGTGTTAAAGTTGTGAAAGAAAAGCGATAAAAGTTTATATAGCACTCATCTGATTTTTTGAAGATGCGTGGTTCAACAGAAAGAAAATGATTGTGTCTTGGTACACGCAAATACACTGTTTCTAAAAATTTTCAGCATAGCCTTCCAAATGAGAATTTTAAGCGTACTTACCTAAATAACATAATTATACCAAAGGATGTTGTAAATGTGAAATCAAAAACAATATTTATGTAATTATGCAAGGTGAATTTTGAGTTGATACTTTTTTAACTGTGTAACGAAATCATCGAAATAAATAACTTTTTAAAAAATAATAAACTAACATTAATTTATTCAGATATATATCCAACCTATCTAACTTAAATAATACATACATAAAAAAAACTTTCGTCCGAAAATGTTGATAACATATATACCTGTGCCAAAATCATTTAAAAAACTGAACTCAGCGGTGAAATCTTTAAGATGTAATGCTTAAACATATTGAACGTTATACAATTGAATTTCTTGCAATGTTATTCACACTTTTCTTTGATCTGCGTACTTATTATTAGATCTTCGTCGATAACATTTAAAATGTGTTGTTCTTTAATTTTTAATTTTTCATACTAATGATGTCTATTAACCTATAAGCAAAATCCCAAACGTTAAACAAAAGGTAGTGCACTAAAACCGGCTGAAGCCATTTTAGGATGACCATAAGGAGGAAGAAGAAGTAAACCAGCTCCAAGAGGCACCTGACCTTGTCTTTGAAAAATTTACGGGTGCATATGGGGTGACCAGAAAAGCAAACTATGGTGTTACAACCTAGCAACGACAAGACCTGCCTACGGTTCCTAAAGACTACTCGCTGGTACATAACACTTCCACCAGCATTAACGACGCTCGAGGTCTGGCATCTGTGTTGCGGAAGGAGTTTGGTCAATTGCCAGATCTTCAAGGTCAGTTACCAGTCTCTGGCAAATCATTGAAACTTCATTATGGATCGCGTTACATTTTCTATTTGGTAGTAAAGGACACCTTTTAAGATCGACTCACTTATTATGATACATAAGAAGCATTAATTAGTCTGAAGAAGTATGTACCAGACTCCAATGTACAGAAACTAGCCATGCCGAAAATATTATAGAGCAACCAGCTAAATTGGAGGATCATAAGAAACATAGTAGAAATAATCTTGCAAGATACCGAGGTCCAAATTATGGTCTGCAGCTATTCGCCCATTGTCCAGGTTTCAGCCAAAACTCTCTTATTATTTCCATGCAAATGAAAATTGTAAAAGTGGCTACAGTTGCAGATACAACAATTCAGTTTTAGTTGCAGTAGCTACTATCTCTTAAGGAAGGAGCAATGTCGTGCGATCACGTGGAACCGACCCTGTTTTTTATTTACTTTTATCGCACCTTAGAAAATGGCGTTTGCCTTTGAGACCCGACTCATGGTTAAGACATTGCTGGAAATTTCTCTGTATGCGGCTAGACGCTTGGAGGAAGATTTCGAGATTTTTCTAGTTAGGATTGTTTTTTTTTAGACGTTATATTTTTTATATAAATCGCTCGACTTTGACAATAAAAAAAGAAAAATTGTTAAATAAATTAGAAGTGTAAATTAAAACAGTGCTTGAGTCTAAATAAACTTATTAGTAATTAAACTGTTTTAAATAAATAAACTATTTTTTAAATAAACAATCGTTACAATACTAAACAATTTAAATTAACTAATGAATTCAGACGCGACTGAAATCCAAATTAATCGTAATATATAAGAAAGACCGAATATAATAAATATAAACAATGAAAGACTTATTATTTAGATTACTTTTTATACATAAGTCCGGTTCCGCATTACGATTATTTAGTTCTGTATTTTTCCTATTTTAATTTTTTTTAAAAAAGGTTATTTAAAAATGACGTTTATTTTAATACTTCTATATACAGTTAAAAAAGTATTAACCTAGGGTTAACCCTGTATATACAAAAATCAGTTTATTTATTAACCTGATTGTAACTGAAAAAAGGAGAACTATATTTTTTATTTCACATTTAAACATTTTGATATTAAATATTAACCAAATGTTTTGTTTATAGAAAACTAGCACATGTTACACAACAACTTATATTCGAAACGAAGCGAAGATTTTCGAAAAAATTGGCTACCTGATTGGCGATGATATTTTCTATAAGAAGTCCAGTATGTTCATAAATTTATTTTTCTTTTATGCTTCTTATCTACATGCTTCTATTTGTTTAATGGCATTTAGTAGTATCTAAATTTATTGCAAACTATTAATTACGTTATTTAAAATGTAACTAAAACAAGAAAACTATCTGAAAGAAAATCTGAAAAAAAAAAGGAAAGACATGCACAATTTTCAACACTACTAGACAACACTAAATACTAATATTTGTTAGATTTTATGCCTAATAAATAATTTTTTTTTTTTAGTTTTTTTATCCAGTAGATATTTTATTTTTATTAATAGATATATTTTTTCAGGTGATTATTATAAATTAAATATTTATAAAATTTACTATTAATTTTTTAAATTATTTATTCGTTTATTTAATTCACACAATCTTTTTACATAGGTACTTTCCGACAGAATGGATAGGTATAATAAGAGAGGTGATAAATATTTTTGCTTTCATGATCCATTTATAAGTTATAATATATGTTTTTAATTTAATAATAAGTATCAAAACAGTTTTTTGTATCTTTATTGTTTCGTTTTCCCCTTCTATTCATTTAACATTATCCTTTTTATTTTCTGTTTTATTTAATATATCCAACTTTCTCACATGATAACAATACATCTAACTTTATTCTCTCTATTAATTATATCTTCCCAATTTTCGTCTTTTCGGCTGGTTTTAAAATTAAAAATACCGCTACCATCTAAATATTGGTACTTTTCTTTCACCTTAATTATTTTCTTCTATTATCACCTATCTATTTTCAAATTCCTTTTAAACTCTATTTAATTCAGTTTAAGTTTAATATAACTTTTATTTACTATTCTTATTTTCCTTTCATCCTCCTGTATCTATTTTAAATTTATCCTATTTTTACTTTTAAATATATACTAATATTTTAGAATCGCTTTATATTTCTTCTTTCTTATTTTATATATCTTTTTTTCTCTTTCTTGGTTTCTATTTTTCCCATTATTTTTTTTTGTTTAATTTAATTTTTTTCTCATTTTATTGTTTAATGTTTTTTTTTTACTAATTTTATTTACTCTTTTATTTCCATTTTTTACTTTTACTACTTCTACATTTATTTCTTCGGGTTTTATGTTTATTTCAACTTCTTTTACTTCTACATTCTTTCTTGTTTATCTACTTCTAAAGCTTCTTCTAATTTACACCTTTTTACTTTTATTTTTATTGTTTCTTTACTATATACTTTTATAATTTCGACTATTTTCTTAATTATTTCTTCTTTATCCTGTTTAAAACTTTTTCCCATCTTCATTTGGATCTCTTCAATTAGAATTGATTTGTTTTGATCCTACTTTCTGTTTTCTTTAAATTTATCCATTTTCTTCATTTCCTCTTTGTCTTCGTTTTTATTTTTATCCATTCTTTTACTATAATCATCAATTTTCTTTAATTATTCTTTTTCGTCTTTTTGTCTTTCTTTTCTCATATCTAACAGCATCTCTGTTATTGTATCATCTTTCTATGTATTTCTCTCATATGTAGTCGTATCTTCTTCCATTATTGTTTCCTTATCCTGTTGTTTTCTTAGTACCTGTATCATCTAAATTTTGCTGGTACATACTTCCTTGTTCCACTTATTCTATCTTCTCATCATTTCTTTCTTTCATCAAACCAACATTCTTTCCTCCTCGCAAGTCTAACGAATGTATAATTTTCTACCTGTTAACCCTTTAATGAGCACTTTAATATTACTCTTGTCTAATTTAATTTCACTAAAATTTTTTAAACTCTGTCAAGTTTTCATAGCTTCTAATTATCCATTCTCTGTTCTCACGCCTCTGCTAACTTGTCTTTGCTTGTATCTGCCGTCTCCGTCCGTCATCTCTGCCTGTGTGCCTGTATCTACTCTGCCTGGCTCTGCTGCTGGTCAGCACAAGATCTTTTTAGTGCTCTTTCTGTTTTCCAATGTTTGTAATAAAACTAATTTTTTTGCCATTTAATGTATTTTTATGTTATCCATCTCTTTCTTTTAACAAAATCCAAATAACAATAACATTCAAAAAAACTCTTAACTTACAAACCATTTTGACTTTTCTTAATTCCCGTGTGACGATTTTCAAAATCAACCATCCAATCACAAAACACGACTTTCTGTGTTATTACTTGCAATTTTTACTTTCAAAACTTCATAACAATTTCCATATCAGTATACATTATTATAAGTTTGATAATGTTTCTGAACTGCTTTATATTTCCTAGATAGCAGAGTAAGTAATTTAGAATACATCACTAGAGTTAACTCTAACGTCTCTCCCTACTAATAATTTATAAAAGCTTTCTTAATAACGTAGCTCTTTGATTACAAATATAAGAACAATACTATCTTAACTTCTATTTAGGTGGTTGGAGAAGTTCTTGTAGCGTGGCAGAAGTATACAGCTAGCAGTCCAGATGAACTTAATTTACATGAAGGAGATGTAGTAGAACTATTAGATGTAAATGATCCTTCTCCCAGCAAGTGAGTATAAATGGTTGTTAAATAAACATAAAATGTATTTTTCTTATATTGTATTAGAAAGATATTACAAATATCTCTAACTTCAGCCAATAAAGTGACAACGTAATTAGGGGTAAATAAATTTTATGCTAAAATAAGACATATTGCGAACTTGTTCTTTTATATATTTCTAACCTCATTCTAAAAATTGGTTACAGTTTATCTTTTTTATTTTCAATAATAGTACATGATATGGAAGGGGTATTAGAAATTACCGTTTTAGAAAGTTTAGATGACAGTGATATTAAATATTTAATAATAAAAAACTTTGAACTAATACGAATTACGACGAGCGCACCCGAAAGCTATAAAGTCGCCACTATCTGTTCCCCTTGAACTAAAGTCAGTTCTAGGACGTAAAGGATCTGTGCATGCTCATATGTCAAAATATTAGCAGCGTTAATAAAAACTTACCTTAAGTTTACTATACCAACCCTTCTAGTCCTACCGCCCCGGGAAGTGTAGGATTTGGAGTGGCTTCAAGTTAGGTAAATCTCCCTCTTCTATTTGTTATGCTCCTAGGTATATTGCCTTACTCATTCAGTCAGAATGTGAATGGATGTTTCGTCCTCCTCCATATGGAAGATGCATTCACTATCTTCTACAAATTTTAGTTTACTAAGATTTCCTTTGAGTCGGCAATTCTTAGTAAGGATACCTGTTACAATGCGTAGCCTGTTCTTGCTCAGGCATATACAGGCTTCAGATCTATTCTGGATATATTTACCCAGAAATATGTTAGCCCGTCTAAGCCCCAAGAGACAGATCCCAAGTATCTTCAGTCCTGAAGCTAATAGACTTTCGTCTGATTACTCCGTTTTCTTTTTGCCACATCATTAAATGTAGACGGCTGAGGTTTAAGAAAACCTCCATTGCAAACGTAGTATAGGTTCTCATAGCACCGGTGATGCAAACACAGTCTAAGTCTTTGTACTTTTGAGGTATTAGCTCTCGTAGTAGCTAAACTAGTTTGGTTACTCAAGGCTATAGTCCTGTAAGTGATGACTGGTCTCCCTATTGCAGTATACATCAATCGCAGTGTATTAGGGTTACATCCCCATAGTTTACTAGCAATGTATCTGCATATCATTAAGGCTTTGTTGCTTTGTTTACTACTTTCTTCTTATGTAAGTTCCAGAAAGGTTAGGCCTAGATATTTTACTTTATTTTTACATACTTTATCTATTCCAACCAATTTGACGGTTTTTAGATTGTTTTATTTTTCATGAAAAGAATACTAGTGTTGTTTTTGTGGGGTTTATACCTCATGGCACCATCTATTGGTGTGTTCTAGTCCTCCTTGGACTATATTACAGAGAATATTTTCAAACTTGCTTCTAGCTAATATGACTATGTCGTTGGCATAACCTTGACAGGGCATGCCGAGTAAATCTACCGAGTTAATCTGCATAGAAGTTCGTCTACCGTTAGCTCCACATTAGTGTGGATAGAACTCCTCCTTGTGGACATTCTCTGCTTGTGCAGATCTAGATAGTGTCCTGCCTTACCTGTGTGTCTAAAGATCTCGTAGATAGCAGCTGAGCCATCTATCTAGATGTGGTGCTATCTACTCCTCTGTAGGTAAATTTTTGACAGATTCGTATGGTGTGTTGTTAAATGCTTCTTCTATGTCACACACGACCGTTACTTTGTTTGTCAGTACATCCTGGATTATGTCAGTTCTTTCTGCTCGGTACGTCTGCTGGCTGTGGTGGAGTGGCAGCCCTTTTAGAACTTCTGTTCTGATATAATTATCAACAGCTTCTTCTTTGTTTTTATTACAAAGGAAGGATTCAGGGTGTGTAAAATCCTTTTTCCCTACTTTTGGAATAAAAGTGACTCTAATCCCTTCTCCATGATTCTGGTATATATCGTGGGTCAAGACTGCTTCGGGATATCCGGATTATGTGAAGTAGTAATTCCTCATGTTCAAAAGTATTTAAGGCCCACTTTAATCGATTGCTGCTGTACATGTGTTTGGCCATTACAGCGGCTTCTCTTGGGGGTCTGCTTACATTAGATGCGTCCCTTATTAGAGAAAGTGTGCTTTCTAGAAAGTGAGTTTGACAGATGACGGTTCCACCAAGGAGCGTCCCTAATGGTTTTATTTCTTTTAATAGGACAGCTTTATTCATATGCCTCAAGTATTGCCTCATTTAGTTATTCGAAATCGCTTTTCAGAGCAAGCAAGTACCTGGGCTTCTTTTTTGTCTGGATACATGCTAAATTTTGTTTTAGAATGATGTTGTATTTGTCCCAATCTGTTTTTTTAGGATTCCTCCTGACAATGGTCTCCGGTGTGTCGCCCCCTAATGTAAACACAATTATCTTGTGACTAGATAGAGATGGTTCACTCGATACTTTAATGCTCGCTGTACTTAATATGTGATATCTAATACATCTTCTCTTCTTGCACAATATTTTGCACAATATGGTTCTTACTAAAATTATATTTAGAAAGTGGCTCATCTCTGATTGGTGTCGTTACTTCCTCATATGGTGCTGTGCGTGTTAGCGTCGCATCCAAGAAGTAATGACAGGTTTCTGCTATGGCAGTAATCCAGTAGACTCGATACTTTCGGGGATGGGACAGGCCCATCTCCGGTGAAGTAACTAGAAGCTTTTACTATGTCTTGCCGCCTCATCCCAAATTTGAGATATACTCGAATTAGGATGACATCACGCGTCATGAATTCTGAAATACAAGAATATTTAATAATATTTCTTACCATATTGCATGTTCTGGGTACTTCATCTCTAGTGAGATAAATTACCCTTGCATCTTTAACATCCAAGCCCTCTTACCTGGTTTCCAAAAGTCAACGTTTCCTGGATGAATACGATTTCTAATTGGTCTTTAGTGAATGTCCTTGAGATCACAGCCGTTACTCCCTTCCCTTCGCCTTTTTCTTCTTTTTCTCCTTTTTCTTCTTCTTCTTAGATTACTACATCCTCAGATGAGTCTAGGTTGATAGTTAATAGGTTAAGGCTCTGTGTCCTTCTCATCGTTGGATGTACAGGGAGTTGCTTTCGTATGTCCTTCCGGTTCTTCTGCCTCCTCCTCCACCCTTTAAAGACCATGTACGGGGACTTTCTCGAACCGATAATGGATAGCATATCCATTACCTTTGATCCTCTGGCAGGCTAGGTCATCTATCCTTACCCTCAGAATTTGGCCTTTACCATCGTCTCTCGTACTGACGATCTTCCACTGCGTGGTCGATAGCCCTACTTTCTGTGCTTCTATTAACTGCATGAGCTTCTCTACAGTCTGCCCTTGACATCTGTGGAGGGAGAGAGAGAGAGAGTGTGATAGTATGTGCTTTCGGAATGTCGTCTCCCGCACATACTTTCAGCACAACTCATTTTCAGTTGCTCAAGTGTGGGATTTTAACCCTGAGCCACTCTGCTGACTGTGGAGTTTCACAGTCGAATATGACCATACCTGGTAGAAAGTGAATGCCTTCAAATTAAAGCTTCCCACCCGGAGAAAATTTTATCTCTATGGATTCCTCTAGTAAGGTTTAGTCGTCTGCACAGAGGATAGTCTCAAGGAACTCCTTAGGTAAATTCGCAACTCGCTTCGTCTTGATGACAGTTGCATAACTGCAGGAGCGGAAGTAATAGCCATTTTTCTCTTCTTGTCGGTTCTTTTCGATGGTGGGGTGTTCTGCTCTCTTCCCGCTTTCTTTTAAGATCCTTGGAAATGGGTTTGGCCTGATTTCCGTACGATCTATACTTAACATCATTCTTTTTTGCTTCCTCCTAGTCAATGAATCCGAACCATTACTTTAACTTCGTGTATCTCGGGTTCACCTTTATTGGGTCATTTAATTTTTAGAACGATTTCTAGCCGTTGTTGATAACTATCGAATAATTCTGAGGTTTCGTCAAAATGTTTGAAAGTTAAAATCTATATCAGGAGAAATTCTTTGACTGTAATTAAACGTTATTGTTATAAATTATTTATTAGGATAATTAGAGCAGAACATTTACGAATGGTGTTAAATCTTCTTCATGAGTCGTTGGCATAACTTTAACCGTTAAATATATCGTATAAACCTTTATTTACCTACGTCGCCAATGTTATAGCTTGCCTTCAGGAAAATCTGAACTTTATTTTTATATAAGTTTGTCATTATTTTCATAAAAACTGTAATTAAAAAAAAATTTATAGTTTCCTGAGTGGAATATTACTAAAAGTATAACACACATGTAATTTTTTGGTTATGAAATTGGTGAAGAAATCAAATATGTTGACATCTCCTTTAGAAATTAAACCTACATATTTAAATATTTAATATCCAGTATATCTAATTTTTAGACGATTGAAACTTGATCCAGAACTCGACAGCGTTACTGGAGAAGATGTGCTTGATACAGCGGCCGCCAAGCACAAACTTTCTGTTAAACCTAAGAGGACCCATACAAGCTCCAGACATTCCCCAACTAGATTAAATATAAACCAAAGGTAAGTTATAGGCAATTATACCACTGAACCATTCAGGTATTAGAAAACCCAGTTATGTTTGCGCACTGTTCTCTTAATATGGCCCAGCAAAATATTTTCAGATATAATGCGAGGAACAGGAAGTAATTTAGGCATTTCAAAAATTTTATAAATATATTTGAAGCAGAAATTTGTAAAATTTTAAGAAGAATTTTATTTAATTATTTACAAAACGGATAGTCAACGGATAGACGCAGCTACCCACAAGCGACTAGCACTAATAATATAAGGAAAGAAAACTCTGTCATTTACCACAGAATTTTATTCTTAATTGGCTACTAGTTTCGGCCTCTATGGGCCATCATCAGACCTAAAATAGTAAAGTTATATAGTAGGTAGAATGATGAAGAGTATGTAAGCAAAAAAACTTTCCTATAAATGGTTTATTAACTTACCTCATATTGTTAAATAAAAAAGAGGGAGTCCTAGATCAAATGTCCAATAAGTTCTAGCCAGAAATTGTCTGATTATGACATGTGATAATTGAAAAATTCCTTTATATAAAATCAAAGTTAAATCAGAAGCACAGGTTAAAAGAGGGATTATCTTGAAATTGTAGAAGGTGGGAGGGGGTAAGGGTGTAACTTGAGTTAAAAAAGGGCAAAGGGAAAGATGGGTAGTAGTAAACAGAACCGATTCAGGATATTCTTGAGGAGGAACTATCTCACATAATAATAAATTAAAAAACTAACAGGAATCAGTTCTATGAGCTATTAGGATGAGAAAAGTGTGAAGAAAAGAGGGTAATGTTGAGAGAAAGAGTGAAAGTGATGTGTTAGATTGGTGTGAGAGTAGTAGGGTATGAAAATACGGAAAAATTAATATCTAGTGATGGAAGAGAGGCTTGTGTGTTTGCTCAACAAGCCAAATTTTGTGACAAGTATGATATGGTAAAAGAATCTATTAAAAAGCGGTGGCAAAAAGAGCAAGGAAAGGTCAAGAAACCATAAAAAAGATAAAGCAGGGAGGAGAATGGAAAGGAAATCAAATAGCCAGTAAAAGAAAAAGAAGAAGAAAATGGACAGGGAATAGAGGAGAAATGAGAGAAAAAGGAAAAACAAGTAAAGGAAAGTAAGAAAATTAGGAGAAAAATAAAAGGAAAAAGAAGTGCCTTATCCAGTAAATTGATGGTGAAGCATCTTTCCTTGGGATAGCCCAAGCGCCACATGTAGTTGGTACTACTGATGAAAGCAAAATAGCCGAAAGGAAACTGATATTCATATTAAATAATGAGCGGATGTTGAAAAAGGTAATACAAAACTTACTTGGCAAATATCCGCCGTAAGAGCGTAGTTTTTTTGTAATAAAGACTTTTTAGATTGTCCAACAAACATGAGTTGTTGCGGCATTCGTTTCAATTTGGTAGATGAGGCGTAGAAAACATTTTCCAATGAAATAGGTAAAATTAAAAAAAAATCCGAATGCAAGATGTGAATAGAAAGGGTAAAGACAAAAGAAAAAAGTGTGGGAGGGGTAGAAGAAGGAGGTAGGTCTGATTCAATAATATGTAGAGAATATCTGACAGGTTCTGTTTACAAATATTACTTAAAACAGGTAAATAATCTAGCAAACAACGCGTTACTGAATAATACTGATATTACAAAATGTTGAATAAAAAGAAGAAAAATAAAATAACACATGATGTTAGTTGACAGTTGACATAAATTTGAAAAATACAAATAATTAAATAAAATTGAAGGATAAATGAGCGTTATATTCTAAAACATTATTTAAAAACTATATCTAATGTTATTTTTATATTAAAAGAAAATTGGCAAGTTAACAAACACATTTTTCACAAATAAAACTGTATAAGGATGTTGTTTTTGATCATATGTTAATCCATAATATTTAGTTGTCAATTTTATCTATCATCATCAACTGACACCGTGTGTCATTTAATTTTTCTTTTCTTTATTCAAAATTTTGTAATATCAGTATTAATCAGTAATGCGTTGTTTATTAGATTATTTTACCTGTTTTAAAAAATATTTCAAAACAGAACTTGTCAAATATTCTCTAAATATCATTTAATCACACCTACGTCCTTCTTCTATCCCTCCTACACCTTTCTCCTTTTGTCTTTATCCTTTTTATTCACACCTTGCATTCGGATTATTTTTTTTTATTTTACCTATTCTATTGGCAACACTATCACTAACTTACTTCCACTACCTTTACTTGTTTTTTACGCCTCATTTACTGAATTGAACCCAATGCCACAACAACTCATGTTTGTTGCATAATCAGAAAAGTCTATTAAAAAAAAACTACGTTCTTACGGCGGATATTTACCAAGTAGGATCTTTTTCTCCTAGTTTCTTTACTTCCCTCTACCCTTTTTTCCTTTTCTTTTTATTTTTCCTCTATACCCTGTCCATTGTCCTCTTGTTTCTCGCTATTTTATTTACTCTGCATTCTTCTCTCTCCTTTATCTCTTGTCTGGTTTATTGACCTTCTCTTTCACCCTTTCTTTATTCTTTTTTTCAGCGCTTTTTAATATATTCTTTCACCATATCATAGTTGTCACAAAATTTGGCTTGTTGTGCAAACACACAAGCCTCTGTACCATCACAAGATATCCACTTTTTTGTATTTTCATCCCCTACTACTCTCACACCAATCTAACATACCACTTTCACTTTTTCTCTCTACATTACCCTCTTTTCTTCACACTTTTCTTACCCTAATAGCTCAGAGAACTGATTCCTGGTAGTTTTTTAATTTATTGTTTTGTGAGATAGTTCCACATCGAGAATATCAGGAATCGATTCTATTTACTACTACTCGCCTATCCCTCCCGCCGTTCTTAACTCAAGTTAATCCCTTAACCCCTTCCACTTCTACAATTTCAACATAATCTCCCCTTTTAACCTGTGCTTCTAATTCAACTTTGATTTTATATCAAGGAATTTTTCCACATAATCAGACAATTTTTGGTCTAGAACTTATTGGACAATTGATCTAGGACTTACTCTCCTCTTTTTTATATAACAATACGTGTTAAGTTTATAAACAATTTATAAAAAAGTTTTTTGCTTATATACTCTCCATCATGCTATCTACTATGTAACTGTACTATTTTAGGCCTGGAGATGGCCCATTAAGACCGAAACATAAGCCAATTAAAAATAAAAATTTGTGGTAAATGACTTAGAGTTTTCTTGTCTTATAAAGGATTACTACATTAGTGAAAATGAATGATTTACTATACTTAACTAAACATATATTTTGTAGGGTTTTATAACGTAAAAATAACTCAATAATAACAAGTGCCCAGACATTAAGCAGAATTTAAATTCAAATTAACATTAAATAGGACAAAAAATAAAAATAAAGAAATGTGAGTTAAATAACTAAAAAAATGTGTATATTTTTTAATAGGTATAACTAAGCATAAACCATAAAAAAGCTACACGAATTGAGCTTCTAAAAAATAACATTTAAACAGTAACAAACATAGTATTTTTAGGACTTTTTTGGATGTAATTAAGTTTGTGGAGAAAATATTTAAATCTAAGTTATAAATAACAGTTGAATTAAATGATCTGATACTCTTTATCAGATAAGATCTTCTGCTTGCTTGACAAGAGAAGTGCACTTATTTGAAAATAATATTGTTGCTTATGCTTATGCTTAACACATTCAGAAAATTCTCAGTTTTAGTATGGACGGCCTTATCAGTATCAGATTTTTTACAAAAATTTTTGAGTCCTTCACCAAACAGTATTTTTAATTCTTGTTGCGAAAAAGTTCTATAGCTTTTTTTTTATATTTCTAAATTTTATAATTAAAGATTCTATTGATTTTTATTATTATTTTTATTATTTCCAATAGTGTCTGTATTTAAACGTATTTTAATTGCAGATGGCTAGTGAAACAAGTAAATGGTAGTAAAAAACAAGGATGGGTGCCTTGCAGATGCTTGCAAACCGCAGACGATCCAACCATGAGCACAACTGGATTACCTGGAGATGCAGAATTCAGAAGATTGTACGGTGAAATTGTAAAATAAAAAAAAACATACAGAACTATCCATCGTTATAAGATTACGCTAAACCAAATACCAATTTACGCTTGTCCACAAAACTTTTAATTGTTTGGTATAATTACCTTTAAATTTCATAACACAATTTTGTATAATAATAAGTAGTTTGTAAATAACTGCGAAGAAAATACAAAAACAGCATATTCCAACCGAAACTAACCTGTAGACACCATCCCAATTAGTTACAGTATCCGAACCGCAACAGCCTTACCGAATCAAAAATAACCATTTAAAACTCCTCGTATTGAATTAAAAATATCCGTAATGTTTTTGAAAGAATAATCATCTTATTTGGCTTTTCCCCATATCCCTTATTTGTCCATATCCTCTACATCTTACAAACTTCCTTCAACGTGAAAAATTTCTTTGGCGGAACCTATACTTAAAAAGATTAACAAACTCAATGTATCACACTATCATCCAATAAGCGTAGTCCCAATTGCCTGTGAAATATCGATTCTGTCTGATTGTTTTAATAGAGACTGTTCCATATTAACAATTTTAATGATATATTTAAACGACAGATTCCGCTGTGGATAGCAAAGAGCCTGTTTATTTTGAATATTTTGACTTCGCAAAAAACCATTAATTCCGTTTCTAAGTTAAGAAGAGTTGGCATTCGCGGTTTTCTCTGGATAAGTGAATTTTTATCAAATCGCATTTTTAAGGTCAAAGTTGTACACAAATTCTCTTCAGAATACCCAATTTTAAATGGTGCTCCTTAAGGTTATGTCCTATTTCTGTATTACGCAGCAGGTCTAGAATACATTTCAATAATTTTTTTTACGCTGTTGATACTAAACTATACTGCAATCCTGTAAATAACTCTACTCAGTTACAAAATGTCCCTAGAGT
This sequence comes from Psylliodes chrysocephalus, assembly GCA_927349885.1. Classification (NCBI taxonomy): domain Eukaryota; kingdom Metazoa; phylum Arthropoda; class Insecta; order Coleoptera; family Chrysomelidae; genus Psylliodes; species Psylliodes chrysocephalus. The sequence continues at coordinate 54,487,563 of OV651815.1, read as the reverse complement.
TATTTCAAATTGGTGTTATACTTGGCTGCTTCCGTTAAACACGGCTAAACGTGTCGTTCTTCGATAGAGAAAAATAACCCATGCTTGGAATATTTTTTAAACGGTAGTGAGTTAAAGAAAACGCGTTTAAACTAGTACCCAAAATTATTTGAAAAAGGTAAAAGGCACACCGGGGTAAGTATAAATTCGGGGCAAGTGTAACCTATACCAATTTTTACGTTTTAATATTGTACTAATGCTTTGGTAGCTGTATTATGATATCGAATCGAAACTGCAATACAACGATTACAGGTAGACAATTTAAAATATGAATTAGAATCAAACAATTTTATTCTATGGCAGTGGTTTACATTTCCCCGCAATAGAACTGGCGGTAGGTCACACTTACCCCTTCTATAATGTGAATATTACTGTTGCAGAATATAGAAAGAAACTATATCTGTAAGAAACGTTTACCTAGTTATACCAAAAATGAGCTAGAAGAGGCAACACAAGCTGTGAAAACAGGTAGGCTGACATTGTATAGAACAGCAATTGTATACAAAATACCTAAAGCTACTCTTTTCACTTATGTTAAGGGTAAAAGAGTAAAAGTAAGACAGGAGGTACGGCTCGTGTTTATCCTTTTGATGTGGAACAGACAATGGCCAAAGGCGTAAAAATAGTGAAAAAATTGGACTTTTTGTAAATGAAAATAATATTGTAGGGGAATGTCCCGTACCTTGAACCACCTTTTTTTCAGTTAAGTGTATACCCAAATCTATTGGCAGTATATCTGTCAATGAAATAGGCATAGATTAAGAGCTACCACGGCATGACATTAGGTGTGTGAAAAATAAAATAAAATATTAAGTGACAACATAGCAAAATTAGTTATTTTTTATTTTCTTAAAATGGCTCAAGGTACACAATCGGTGCTGTACCTATAGCCACTAGGATATGTATTTTGGTCCAGTTCTAAAATGAAGTTGTACTAATTGTCAATAACGTAGAAAGTAGGGTATAAGTACCTCTTTTATGGTAAATAAAAAAAGAAAACCAAAAATACTGAACGCATTTAATTAAAATATCAGTAACAAAGCTGATGCCAGAACAGAAACATACAATTCATGAAAGATAACAAATATATTCTTTGGAATCAAATTAACAAAAATTATTCTACATCGTAGGTTGAAAAGTCTATGCCAAAAGTGAACATGTTTTTCTGTCTTTCTGAAAATCTACTGCACTCAGGTTCTAGAAGAACCATCACATCACCTTTTGAGATATCATACACTTCGTCTTTTTCTTTGACGAACTTGTAGGTGGTTTTAAATCTATTCAGGTATTTGACCTTTATGTTGTCTTGATCTTTGATTTCGACAATTTCCGCTACATAGTAATGTATTTTCTTTTTTCCTGCAAGTCTGGTCAAACAATATTTATTTGCCGCTATCTCTCCACTATCCAGTTCTGCCGAGGCTTGTGGAGATTTACAGAAGTCGTCGAGGGTCAAATCCAAGTCTGAGCTACACTGAGATGAGTATTCTGATATATCTGAATCTGATGAAGATTCATTCTGCAACAACTTTCTTTTTACAGTCTTCACAGCTTGTTTCTTTATACGCTTTTCTTCCTTTGCCATTTTTTTTGAATAAATTCGCTCAAGTTCTTCTTTTTCTTGTGTGTCAGTCAGAATGCGACATGTTGTTTTTTTTTCGATTTCTTTGATGTTTCCTAGGAGCCGCTTTAGGGAAGGGTCGAATTTCATGTGGTGATTTGTAGGCAGAAGTCGAAGGTTTTTCAGGGGCTGCTGATATGTCGGTGCCCGTTACTTATTTTTCAGAAGAACTAAAAATTCATCATCTCCAAATATATTCTCGTTGACAGGCTAAATTCCTGTAACTCTAATCCAGCTTGAATGTTTGAGAGGCTAAATGCTAAGGTATATGCTTTTCCAGTCAATTCTGCCACATTATAAATGGTAATCGGAGTAGATGGCTGAGATAACATCCACTCATTGGCAGCCGTATTATAGTATTTCTTATAGGGTCCAAAAACACATCTGTCTAACGGCTGCATTTTGTGGCTCGTATGCGGTGGTAAAGTGAGCAAGATGATTCCGTTAGATTTTGCAAATGACACAGCTTCAACCGAGATGTGGCTGTCATGGTTATCCAATATAAGCAATTTTTTATTTTCTTTAGTGGAGTTATCATGACGTATAAAATGTTTCATCCAGTCAATAAACTTCTTTGAATTAGACCATCCACTTGGAATAGCGGCCCCTACAGCTCCTGGTGGAGCACCATGCATCATTATGTTTTCCTTAATGTTCACTCGAGGAAATATGAACATTGGAGGGACACTGTTCCCAATAGCATTTATACATGCGATTACAGTGACATTTTGACCCCTTTTGCCTGCTGTCGCGCTTCCCACTTGCTTTTCGCCTTTGACTGCTATAACTTTCCCTGGATTATGGACGGTGCTGTTGGATGTTTCATTCATATTGTAGATGCTGCTCGCATCGAATTTATATTTTTCCATCACACTTTTTAGTTTAGAAAAAAAAAAATGTTGACATTGTGTCTGTTAAAACTGGTGGCTCTAGATAAGCTAGTAGCTTCGGGTTTGCGTAAACTTAAATTGGGATGCCTTCTCATAAAATTCCTAAACCAATGCTTTTCTGCTCTTTTATTTTCTTTCCATGATGCTGGTAATACTTTGTGGTTTGCAGATGCAAACTGATATGCTAATGTTCTTAGCTGATGTATATCTAAGCCATAATGCATCTTTGATGCAGTAACAAGATATTTGCATAAATCATCTTCCTCATGACGTTCAAAAAATCTTTTAAACTGCACATTTTTCGTAAGACTGGTAACTCCCTTCTTCATTAGTTTCTTGGCTCATGTAATGCTTAAGAGTAGACCTTGACACCCAGAATTATTCGGCAGCAGAACGTTGAGAAACGCCATTTAAGACAGCATTTCTGGCTTGCTGTAAGTTCTCCAGCAAAGGCTTAGTTCGTTTCTTCCCTTCTTTACTACGTGGAATCTGCAACAATAGGTATCGCTTCTTGTAGACTTGAAAAAAATCACACCATAATAAAAAAATACCTATATCGACTTTGGCGGTTCATGCTACAATGGTGTTATCGTACCTTGAGTTGACCCAAGGTACGAGACTGCTTCGCGGTCCAAAGTACGTAGCCTAACACTAACGACTAAGTAAATTCACATAACCTATACCGCTGATAAAAATGTTATAAAAATGACACAGATTATGTACAAAGGATTATGTACAAAGCAGATAACTATCTAACACAAGTAGCGATTCAATAATAAAATCCATAAAAAAGCTAAAATAACACGTAATACAAAATAAAAAATACTTACTGTTTCCTCTTTATTGAGACAACGTGCACTTTTCACCACTATTTGTTTTCGAATGGCAACCAATTAATTATGACAGATGACTGATGAGTCAGGGTGTTCGCAAATTTTAGGCGATTTTTTTGCGCATAATCGTTGATATGATATTCGAATGGCTCAAAGTACCGAACGGCTCAAGGTACATGACCTTCCCCTAATTTTTTTTTTAAAACAAAATTCCGGGAGATTCGGTAAGTCTCAAAAAACCTCAGTCTGTTGAGGTTGCTCGTAAGAGGAACATGGATCCATTCATCACTTTCAATTATTTCAGTATTCTGAAAGAGCATATTCAACAAATATCACCACATCAAATATATAATATCTGCCTAGATCCATCCCGAATAAAAGTTGTTGGCGAAAAGGTTAAAGCAGCTCATAGAACAACAAGTAGCCTCGGATGATAAAATATAAGAGTTCTTGCCGGAGGAAATGCTGGAGGTGAGAAGCTTCCACCTTTGATAGTATTCAAAGGGAATATTATTTGGGATAGCTGGATTGCAAACAAGGATTGATTATCCTGGAATGACTTATTCAGCCACACAAAATAGGTGGATGTAGACAGAAACATTTCAAAAATATTTTGAGAACAACTTTTTGTAAAATGTTATTATTAAAAAAAGGCCAGTTATATTAATTTATAAAGGTCATAGTTCATATATTATTATTTCTTCGATAGAAATAGCAATAGCTAATGTTATACTAGTAATGAAACTTGCCTCCTATTCTAGTCATTTATTACAGCCTATGAATGTATGTGTGTTTAAGTCATTAAAATAGCATGGGATGTAGAATTGACAAAATGGAAGACACAAAATTATGGCACCAAATTACCGAAAGCACTGTTCTCTACCATAATTTCTAAAATATGGTCAAAAGCAAGTTCCGCATTACTTATTAAGGGATTTGAGAAAGGAGGAATAAACTCATTTAATAACCAAGTGATATTCGCTGAAAAATTTTATCCGGATGCATATAGAAGGTAGTCTTTAGAAAACAGCAGTAGTTTCGAAGCCGTCTGCTGTAGAAGAACAAGTTTTGGCAGAGCAAATTAAATTCCCTTCAACTTCAAATTCCCAAGGATTTGCAATAAATTCAAGTTCACCGATTCCATTCAAAAGTTCCATACCATTGCTTAAATAACTTAGCCATCCCAAAAGTTTTGAGAGCATTCTTTTAGACTAAAACAGGTCCCAAAATCAGATAAAACGGAACGGAAAATAATATGTAAAGAGACTAAAGTTATTACATCTTTGGAGGCAGTTGCTATGTTAAATGAACAAGCAAATACATTTATTGAAACAAAACCTAAAAAAGAATAGCCCAATCGGATTAGTATTTTAGATTCTGAAAAATTCGAAGCAGCAATTTTCCTTCGGAATTCGTTGGAGGGGGTCTCTGGTAGTCTAAATTCAAAAAGTTGGGATTCCAAAATTGTCGTTACCTCCGCCATCTTGATTTAAAGGGTTATTTTTTGTATCTTGAATAACTCATTTATTTTCAATTTTACACGGAAAATAGTTTTTACAAAAGTTATTTAAAATTAAATTTCCTACAATTCTGCTTTTTTTTGTACGATCGATTTTTTCGATTTATACCCGAAAAGAGGGGGTGAATTTTTGGTTATAGAATAACTCGTTTATTTTCAATTCTACGAGAAAAATTGTTATAAAAAAAGTTGTTTAAAATTAAATTTCCTACAATTCTGCTTTTTTTTTGTACGATCGATTTTTTTCGATTTATACCCGAAAAGAGGGGGTGAATTTTTGGTTATAGAATAACTCGTTTATTTTCAATTTTACAGGAAAAATTGTTATAAACAAAGTTGTTTAAAATTAAATTTCCTACAATTCTGCTTTTTTTTGTACGATCGATTTTTTTCGATTTATACCCGAAAAGAGGGGGTGAATTTTTGGTTATAGAATAACTCGTTTATTTTCAATTTTACGAGAAAAATTGTTATAAACAAAGTTGTTTAAAATTAAATTTCCTACAATTCTGCTTTTTTCTGTACGATCGATTTTTTTCGATTTATACCCGAAAAGAGGGGGTGAATTTTTGGTTATAGAATAACTCGTTTATTTTCAATTTTACGAGAAAAATTGTTATAAACAAAGTTGTTTAAAATTAAATTTCCTACAATTCTGCTTTTTTTTTGTACGATCGATTTTTTTCGATTTATACCCGAAAAGAGGGGGTGAATTTTTGGTTATAGAATAACTCGTTTATTTTCAATTTTACGAGAAAAATTGTTATAAACAAAGTTGTTTAAAATTAAATTTCCTACAATTCTGTTTTTTTTTTTGTACGATCGATTTTTTTGTATTTATCCCTGAGAAGAGTGGGGGTGAACCTAAGTATTGTATTGTCACGTTTATTATTGATGTTGTACCATTATTTTTTCTGTTTGTTTTTTTTTTGCTGATTTTCAAAAATGTTATTTGGTACAATTATGATTCCGATTTTTTCTAAGAGTTTACCCCCACTCTTCTCAGGGATAAATACAAAAAAATCGAGCGTACAAAAAAAAACAGAATTGTAGGAAATTTAATTTTAAACAACTTTGTTTATAACAATTTTTCTCGTAAAATTGAAAATAAACGAGTTATTCTATAACCAAAAATTCACCCCCTCTTTTCGGGTATAAATCGAAAAAAATCGATCGTACAAAAAAAAAGCAGAATTGTAGGAAATTTAATTATAAATAACTTTTGTAAAAACTATTTTCCGTGTAAAATTGAAAATAAATGAGTTATTCAAGATACAAAAAGTAACCCTTTAAATCAAGCTGGCGGAGGTAACGACCACTTTGGAATCCCAACTTTTTGAATTTAGACTACCACAGACACCCTCCAACGAATTCCGAAGGAAAATTGCTGCTTCGAATTTTTCAGAATCTCAAGCCTGTTCTTCACCTAATCCGATTGGGCTAGAAGGGAAGCGAAAGAAAAATAGCTAGTCTACGAAGAAGAGACAGAAGAAGAGAGTTTAGAGGAAGACGAAAATAAAAATTATTCAACTGATGATGCGAAGAAAAAGAATTTATGAACTTAGTGAATAATAACCCTAAAATTGAGGACTGGGCAAGTAATAAAACTAGAACCAAGCCAAATTCGCTAGGCGATCGGGAGCTGTAGCTCAGTTTAATTCGCCAGACATCGCAGACATTTCAATTATTACTGTAGATCATACTTACTTGTGTTAACCTCCTTCAACTATGCATAAAAGAGGACATTTGCCTTTCAATCAAATTTGATAAAAATGTATGTTAAATTTAGTTTCCTATTAAAATATTCTAATAATATTTTGTATGTTCTATAATTTACACTTACCCAAATTAAATTTCAATGCTTTTGCGTTAATTCAGATACCTAATTTACACTTGTACCAATGTGTGAGGTTCATGATAAAATTTTTCGGTTTTAAACCACACAAATATTTTATTTGGATATTTTCAGTCTCTCTTATATATAGATAGGTAAAATCACTATACAATTTCAATAATTTCTGTTGTTTTAAAATAAAATTAGTACCCAAGATAGTTTAGGTAATAAAATTTTGGGTCACACTTACCTCGGTGCACCTATAATATCCCGTCACGTAGCCGAAATCTCTACAGAGGAAGTAGCAAAACCGGTCGATAGAAAAATGATTGTTTCATCTCTATTGACATCTAAAAGGTATTTCATTGCCATTGCAAAAAAATTAAGAATTTCATGGACAATCAACTTTATTTGAATTCCACAGGTCACTACCGGGACATAGTACATGTTTTTCAGTCCCCTTTTCGATACCCAATTGCAAATGGCCAGCAAAAAACACAATGTACCATTTTTTGCAGTCAGAATGGACGACTACATATTAGTGGTATTTAAACGTTCTAAATCGATATTGTACCTATTAAAAAATAAATTCTTTTATATGAATTTTATATTTTCTTTAAAGGTTTATATAACCTATGCTAGCTAGACCTTTGACGGACCTGCCTGATGTCCTGGAACTTGTTTCTGATCAAAACAAAAACTGTCATTGCTTAAAACAAAATAGTTTTTCATCATGGCAAAAGTATACAACATTTTGAAACTGACAGTTGTGGAAAAGCCTAAATTGGTCATTACATTTACCGTGCTTGTATTAAGGTGGATAAATCTGTATAATTTAATATAAGAAGCAACTAATCCAATTGTATAGTATTTTATACCCTTTAGGGCAGGTTAATTTTTAACTGGTTATATTCAACGTACATATATCATTTTTAAAATTATGTTTATTAATAAACGACGAATATACAGGGTAATTAATTAGGGGTAACTGTAGCGACATGTACTACATATCTTTATCATTTTTATTACGTCATACGAATTAAATTGTTGTCATTATTTAGACAACCTTTTGACGACCGGCCGTTTTTGAGAATATCGTAAAGTAGAATTTTTTGGCAAGAAACGCAAAAACAGGTCGATTTTCATTTCAAGGGGACATCTTTTTATAATCTAACCAATACAATTTTAACTCGGAAGTTTGATGTTTCTGTTGTCCACTTAGTTCGCTGCTGTTGATAAATATTCAAATGACCATCTTTTCCATAAGTGCTGATACAAATTTTGGATGTGATTCCATCTCTCTAACCGATTGATTGGGACATTCGTATAATTTAGCTTAGGGGTAGTTATTAGAGCCTCTTTAATTAAAAAGTGTGGACGAGTAAGGGCTTGAAAATCATTGGGGTTTTCCGATAATGGGGTTACTGGCCAATAATTTAAAATGCCTTGGGTTTGAACAAGGAAAGTGAGATATTCTTCATAAGTGAATAGAGCATTGGCTATAATTCGTCTTAAGTGATGTTTTAGTAATTTTACGGTGGCTTCCCATAATCCTCCAAAGGTTGGGGATCCAGATGGAATAAAATGCTAGTTCACTGTGTTATTTGCTAGATATCATAAATTGTACTCCAATGTTCTTCTGATGAGAATATAATTCTTTTAATGTTTTATGTGCCTTAACAAATTTAGTTGCATTTTATGAAAAGATATCTGTGCATTTTCCACGTCTGGACATGAATATTTTAAATGAAGACAAAAACGCTTCTGAAATTAAACTTGAAACTAGTTCCATATGAACTGCTCTACTTGTAAAACAAACAAAAACAGCTATGTAACACAAGTAAATATTAATGCTTCCACGTTTGCGACTTTCTCTAATTTTTACATGGCCTGCATAATCAATACTTACTTTTAAAAAAGGACGACATTGGGTAACTCTGTGTTGAGGTAAATCACCCATCAGTGAAACTTGAGTTACTGGTTTTAATCTCGAGCAAATAAGACATTTGTGACTTACTTTTTTTTATAATATTTCTGGATCCTAAAGGCCAATAACTTGTTCTGAGAGATGGGACTACTGCTTGATAACCAGCATGAAGAAGACTAATGTGTTAATTTTTAATTAATAATTCTGTTAATTTATGACTTGTTGGAACGACTATCGGATGTTTTTGACTGAATGAGATATTGGCATTCTTTAGACGTCCTCCAACTCTGATTATACCACTTTCATCTAAAAAGCAAGATAATGGTAACAATCTGCTTTTTTGGTGTAATGGTTTACCTTTACGTAACGAATCAAGCTCTTTTATAAGTGTTCTCAAGGCATTGTGAATTTCTTGTTCAGTTAGCTGTACTTTGTGTTTAGTTTTAAATCAAAGTAAATATGTTGTAACACGTTTAAGTTTTGTTAAAGACAAATATTTTTTTAAAATATTGAAGCAATATGTTTTTAAATTAGTTGTTACACAAGCGACTACCATCATTGTCCGTTTTTTTAATATTTGTTGAAATATGGGTGGTAATTTTTGGCCAATATTTCGAATCCCGTTTCAACCAAGAGAGACCTTGCCATTATAATGTGTTTTTAAGAAGCTTTTCTGGTAACAAGCCTCTTAAAATGACATCTGCTTAATTTTTTGTGCTACTTACATAATACCATCTGCTAATTGTTGTATTTCTTTGAATTTATGTCACTTTATTTGCCAGAAATGTTTTTCAAGTTTGGGGAGACGCTGCTATCTACAGTACAATAGTGGAATCAGTCCAATAGTGAAAGGAATTAATGTTATACCTTATACTTTTCTTTACCTTGTCTACTAAATTTGACAGTAAAACAGCTGCACATAGTTCTAATCTAGGCAAAGAAACTGATATAATAGGAGCCACTTTACCTTTTGAGCACAAGAGCTGTGATAAATGTTCTCCTTGAGAATTTGTTGCTCTCAAATAGATGCAAGCACCATTGGCTCGTTCACTTGCATCATAGAAGCCATGAAATTGTAAACTAATATGATCTGTAAATTTCGATACCTTCCTAGGTATTTTAATTTTGTTTAATATCTCCAATTGCTGTGACAAAATCTCGCATTGAAAATATACTTCTTTAGTATGATTTTTATCCCAATCTATTTTTAGAGACCATAATTTTTGTAAACAAGCTTAGCGAATGTAACTACCGGCCCAATAAGTCCTCAAAAATTTGCACTATTATTGAAAGTATGTTTCGTTTTGTGTAATCTTTTTTAGAGTCTAAATGTATGTTAAATTTTAAAATGTCTTAGAATTCCAAATCATTCCTAGAAGTTTAGAGCTCTTGAGTTTGTCTTGTGGCATGATGTAATTTTTAATACACGTTTATGTGAGATAAAATACTGGAGCGCCATTTTCGCAGCTCGAAACACTCTTTATTTAAAATATGCCTGATTTTCTTGTAGAAAACGTCATGTTCATTATGTGTTCCGTTTAAGAGATCACCAACAAACAAATCAATTGAGATAACCTCGGCCGCTAAAAAAAACTGTGTGTCGGTTTTCTACCTTTTTATTTTTCTTTAAATGCTTACATTATATGCACATTTTGTAGCTATGATTATAATACATTGAGCCATGAAGACACTAACTACATTAAATATGCTAATACTGAACAACCATAAAATTACCTTTCCGACATGTGACATTTGAGGATATTATAGAAAGATGTCCCCCTTGAAATAAAAATCGACCTGTTTTTATATTTCTTTTAAAAACACTTTAGTTTACTTTAAGATATTCTGAGAAACGACCGGTCGCCACCCTTAATGAATCACCCTGTTTACATTTTAACTGTCTATTGTATAAGTTTCCCTTATATCTATAAAGCTCAAGCCTCTAGATTCATAGATATTTCATAGATTCATAGATATTTCATAGATTCATAGATATTTCATAGATTCATAGATATTTCATAGATTCATAGATATTTCATAGATTCATCGATATTTCATAGATTCATAGATATTTCATAGATTCATAGATATTTGAAACCGATTATCGGAAAGGCCGTAAGTATTGTAAGCTTCCACGCACTTGTTTAGTGTAGCAGAGATAACTTTTGTATAATCTGAGTGGGATTTAGTTCTGTATCGAGTAATACGATTCATAACTCGATCGAATAATGAAAAGCGATTCTATACCTCAATTTGTTTTGACTTTGGAAATCTTCTGCAATTCGACAAAATATTGGATCATTCGAACTATTCTGATACTGACTTTTAAATGTCAGAAAATATGGTATTTTAAAAATATAAAATAGAAGACCAAGATCGCTCTCAAATGCCACCACACTTCCAATTCCGATGGCTTTTGCGAATCAATTGGCAAAATGAAAAATGCACCGCGTAGAATGTTACTGCACACTCGATAGTTATAAATTCTATACGGGATGGCCGGTTGTAAAGCTTCCTGGGTCAGAACTTGTTCGGGAGATCCGCAAATAGCTTGACCTAGGGAGGTTTGACAACGCTAGATCGCGATAATTTAAATTTTTAAAATGAATGCTATACGGGACGGCCGGTTGTAAAGCTTCCTGGATTAGAACTTATTTGGGAGATCCACAAAGAGTTCAGCCTAGGAGGTTTGACAACGCTAGATTGCGATAATTTAAATTTTAAAATAAATACTTGGTCAGTAACTTCGTATCAAAATATAGTCAATTTATATGGAAATGCCTAGTTTGGTTACTATTCGGAGAGTTCAAACACGGAAAACGATGAACAATTCACTAACTTTTTACTCGTCTAAGACGTCGGAATACCACCACTAAGAAGACCCGAAATTAGGTATCTGCTTCCTATTTATGCCCTTTCAGCAGAAGAGCTCTTGGATTGCACGATTTTGGAGTGGGAGAAGCCACCACCAGTTTTCGGACTGTTTACTACTGATTGCAAAAAAATGACTTTTGAAAAACTTGGCAAAGCCATGTAGATAATTTGCATGAAATTCGATATTTTAATACGAACATGATTTACGGTACATACGAGAATATTTTAAACTACTCTTAGATGTTTAAAACCGGCAATTACTAGGGAATCCAAACTACGGATCTCTAAAACGTCTCTCGACGGGAATTAATTAAAATATACAATTTTATAATTAATTAAAATTAAAATTAAAATTTAGTGACTTCGTCACAGCATATATGTCTAGAGGCTAGAGCTAATCTATATGTTCTGGCAAGATTAAACCCCTGTTTCTGCTATACTTGGGTATAAGTGAATAATACATAGCGTTTTAACATGCAGGAAAATAAACGACACGGTATCATATTATTTGCCATTTACAGGTCCAGCCGGCAAAAGGCAACATTAATATCACGTAATTTACTATTCACTCCAACACAAGGAAAGCAGGGCCAAAGGTTTGATTTTGCCAACACTGTATATAGTTTGATTAGTTGTTTCAAAGATTATGTGTGGAAAATATCTATGAAAGAGATGGAGATGTTCTTTATTATGTTACCTGTTTTTCTCTCTATTTTATTTTTACCAGATGATATTTTTGTGGTCGGAAGATAAAAGGGCATAAATCTATTTTTAGTGATATGAGCTCGGTAGTTAATTAAAGCTCCATTCTCTCTATAGCGTTTGTCTATTCCGATTAGCTACAGTTTAAAATGCTTAAGTAACAGTTAAAATACCAAAAATGTTATTAAGTTAAATCAAAGTTTATCACAGTCCCAAAAATGTTATTGTAACTTTTTTTAATTTTTAATAATAAAACTTTCTATCACTTTTTCTTCTCTCAACAAACATCTTCTGGTTAGTTATCGATCTGCATTTGCTAATTACCTGGAGCTAGTGATAAAATTTTAATCTACCAAGAATTTTACCATTCTCAATTAAATGCTGTTAGATACTAATCTAACTTAGATAAAATAAACTAAGCTAAAGACACCTTAGTTTTTTCCTTTACTCGTTTTTTTTTTCAATTTCACTATTTCTAGGTTTTTGGATTCACTTATTTCTTAGCCCTAAAACTGTTTTAATAATTATTTTTTCTCTAAATCTTGGTTACTAGTCTTTATATATACCTTTGTTCTAGTGTGAAAAAAATATTCCGACGATTTCAGAACCTGCTCCTTTTTTGAAGTCGGTTAAACAGGATTTAATCATTTAAAACACGTACCATTCAAAGTATTGAAAATTGAACATCTCAGTCGCTTTCAAAAACCGAAAAAAAACTTTAAATTTATCAAATTATTTTCAGAGCTGTCGTCAAAGAACTTATAGAAACTGAAGTGGAATTTGTGAGAGATCTTGATATGGTAGTTCAGCGATATCTTATTCCCTCAGAATCAGGAAAAGTTCCGAAAATTATTAAAGATAACTTCGATCTTGTGTTTGGAAATCTTAAGGAAATTGCTGAATTTCACAGAACGTAAGTAACCTTGTAGAAGAATGATCTCAACCTAAATTAATCGTATCTTACCTTACCACTTAATTAAGTATGAATGTTTATTTGCAGTGTATTAATAGAAGGAGTAAAATTTAATGCTAAAAATCCCATTTTGATTGGAAAAACATTTTTAAGATTGGAAAGAGATTTTGACAAACATGTCGCCTACTGCCGAGATGAACCAATGGCTCAAGAATTTTTGGAAACATGTGATCAAGCCTTTGATTATTTTCACGTAAGTTATAATAAATTTGTTATAGTCATCAAAAATTAAAAAGTTCTTGAATTATAAAACTGTTATAAAATTACGTAACTACTTGAATATAGGCTGGAATTTAAATTAACTTGATACTTGGAACTTCGGTATTTTCATAAAATTTGGTCCGTCAAGTAGTAATTTAAATCTTAATTAAAATAAATTAATGCATTTACGTTTGTTGATATATTTTTTGATTATATATTACTGTTAAGGCAATATCAAAATTTAGGACTATTTTTAATTAAATTTTTCATAAAGAAAAAAGTCAGTCGAGTGTGATGTAATTTAACCAAATTTTGTTGATTATTTTGTCCATACACTAAAATGAGTGGGGAAAGAGGATTGCTCCTAAAATAATATACATAACATACTTTGCAGTGTAGAGTGAAAAGTTTTAATTTTTTACTTCGAACAATTTTATAATTTTCTTTATCCCTATTTAACAAAAAGCTTAAAAGAGTAAGATTGTCTATGTATTATTAGACACCCTATATTTAACCCATATCACAGACATTGGCCTTGGGCTAACCACTGTTTAGAGGCTTGAAAATAGTCGCGTCAAATTAGCATTTTATCTGAAACTTTTTGCGGAAAGATTCGATTGAGATGCGGTTTTCTCCAAAATGTTCAGGAAACCGTCTATAACAAAAGGTATATCTAACTTCTAGACGCTCGCAAATTCTTAATTGTTTATTTAATAAATGAGGCATTTTTGTTAGAGCGTTGATGAATATGTGGCAAATGTCACACACGGTTCAACGAAAATGTCTGAAAAATATTCTCTAGGGGGGTTTCGAGGTCCCTCTTTATCACTTTGGTGTCAGATTTATTATTTGTTGCTAAACTGTTGTAACTTGGCTAATTAACAAATGTAAAACTCAACCCCCAAAAACATTAAAGAACCGGAATTTTTCCAGCATTTCTGACTTGTTAAGGCGAACCATCAGCACAAGATTTTTGCAAACATAATTGTTTATTGTTCGATTGTTGAGACCCCCCTTATTAACAAATTAATAACTCGACTCCCAGAATCATTAGAAACCCAGATTTTTTTTTGCAATAACTCTGGGATTATGAGGAGAACCATTGCCAGAAGGTTGTTGCAAATATGATTGTTTATATTTAAATTGTTGCAGCCTGGTTAATTAACAAATTAATAACTGTCATCCAACAAAGGTCAAAACGAACACTGGTGTTTTTTCTGTAATGCAATGGGGACTATTCAGAACTCGTAGCCAAGGGCTTCAAATTGTGTTGTGTTGAAACTGTGTAGATAATGGAAGGTTACTTGAATAATACAATGATATAATATTAATGATTGCTCTTTATTGGAAAAATACCATGCACGTACTGATAAGCTTTACATTACTACATTACAGATTCTTAGTGCACGTCTTCACAAAAACTTTCGTGAATTTTATTTGTTTCGAAATAGTCAAATACAGAAACATTGTTGGGTGGATAATGTCAATGGTCGTCGAAGGTACAAAATCAACAGCAGCCCTATCGTCATCGTCTGCATCTTCTATGAGCACAGGTTTGCAGTTTGTGCAATCATTCACGGCACAATTCACACACGCTGCAGTACAATACAATCCCGCTTTCCTGCACGCATACACTTTTACACAGCCTGTGGTTGTACATGAACAAAATATGACCTCTAGTAGAGAAGATGGGACAGCTTCATCAGTCATCGAAATCGGTTTGTAAAAATTCTTCCTAGTATCAAATTCGCAGCCCCAGTCACTGGGGTCCAAAATGTTTCCCATCCAGCATTGAATTTGGAGATAAACTTTCTTGATGTGTTGTAGAGCTGCATTTTAAGTAGGTGGTAAAGAGCACAAAAGTATTTTTGTCTTCTTAGATGCTACATTTTTGCAAAAATACTCAAATCTGAAGTCATTCAATTCTATGTTATAATTTTTTGCACCGTACAAAGCCAAAATAAATTTTATTCCTTTTATTATAAGGTCATGTAGATGAGCATCAGGTTGTCTAAACAATTTTTCAGCATTTTCTAATTCTGTAGATTTTTTTAATATACCGGCTAGTTTAGTCTTTCCTTTTTCATAAAACGCAGATGTTGTGTCACAATCTGATATAGCGTGTAAAAATAAAATATTTTATTTATTACTGGTGAATGATCTAAACTTTTAGATGAATAAGTTGCACCAGGTATTTTACCTTTTGGTGGCTTGATATAAAATATATCTTTGTCATCGGGTGTTAATTCCACCAATATCACTAAAACATCTATGTCCTACGCAACAATAGCTACTTTTGAATCGGATGCAGAGATGTTTGCTTCTGCTAGCCGTAGATATTATTAATCTATCCGCATCATCATTGGATTGCTTGCATTTAAAATTACTCTCTTCTAAAACTTCGATTAACATTTTATTGAATCTTGATTTATTCTTTGGACTTGCCAGAAATAACTCTTGCGAGATCTCCAACAACATATCTTTCTGAAACATATCCTGTCTTAGCAGCTCTTCTCTTTCTTTTAGAAGATTTCATAGTTCTTTTGTCATAACCATCAAGTACGATGATAACGTTCTTGCTATAATTTGCTCGCAAGTACATGACAATAATTAAACAATAAAAAAGTATATTTGCAAGAACCTTGTGTCGATGGTTCGCCTCAGTAACCCAGAGTTATTGGAAAAAATTTTGATTCTCCAATGATTACGGAGGCAGGATTATTCATTTTTTAATTAGCTCGGTTGTAACAATTGCAAAATAAACAATTATATTTGCAAAAATCTTGTGCCAATGGTTCGCCTCAAGAGACCAGAGATATTGTAAAAAATTCCGGTTCTCTACCGATTTCGGGAGTCGAGTTATTAATTTGTTAATTAGGGAGGTGGCAACAATAGAACAATAAACAATTATATTTGCAAAAATCTTGTGCGATGGTTCGCCTTAATAAGCCAGAAATGCTGGAAAAAATTTCGGTTCTCTAGTGATTTCGGGGGTTGAGTATTTCATTTGTTAATAAGCCAAGTTAAAACAATTTAGCAATAAATAATAAATTTGACACCAAAGTAATAAAGAGAGACCATGAAACCCGCCGAGAGAACATTTTTCAGACATTTTCGTTGAACCGTGTGTGACATTTGCCACATATTCATCAACACTCTAACAAAAATGCCTCATTTGTTAAATAATCTATTAATAATTTGCGAGCGTACAGAGGTAAAATATACCTTTTTTTATAGACGGTTTCTTGAACATTTTGCAGAAAACCGCATCTCAATAGGACCTCTCCGCAAAAAGTTGTCCATTTTCACTTTTTTATGCTAATTTGACGCGATTAAATTAAATTTGTTAGCCCTATTGCATTATAGTTTTTTTTTTTACCCATTTTGCTCTGAAAATCTCTTATTTTAAATGATTTATTTTATACACTAACTGGCCTCGCCAATTTTTGTAGGACCGTTATTGACCTAGTAATAATTTAAAAAATTTTAAGGTTAGAGATCTTTAAAATTAACACTAAATATAATATAAAATCACCAGAAAACATCCTAAACATAATTAAAAATAAATGCCGAAGATATTAACTTGTGTCACTCTAAATTTAACCAAATCACAAGAATTTTACTTATTTTTGTGGCAGTGGCAGTACAGAATTACGCAGTATGTATACCGTCTGGATACATTCGTTCCAGTTTAAACTGGACTTTGCCAAGTTAGGTATTCTAAATAAGTAGTTGGTGTAATTTTGGCAATGGTCAAATTAGGTAAAAGCAAAAACGTTTTCTCAAGGTGGCAGTTTAAAACGTTCTCCTCAGCGATCAGCAGCCGTTACATATCTTATATTCGAATCCGTAATAACGCGCTAAAACAAAAAACGTTCTCAAAACTATTTTTCTTAATTTGGACCGAAGCTTCTACTACTGACTCTCAGGTGATCGCATTTTGTGCAATCAACAGATATATTGCAGTTATGCCGATCCATATTATAAATCCCGATAGGTCTTATTTTTTTCGTAGATATAGAAATAGTATTGGCACAAAAATATTTTATTAGAATGCATCTTTGTTTTAAAAATAACGAAATTTTGTTCATTTAGACTATTTCAAAATGGTATGTCATAAATTCTTCCTCAGATAGATAACCAAAAAATAAGTGGATTTGGCTATATTTACCTATGTCAAAAACTGGCTCCTAAAGTTACAGGGCGTTAAACTAACATTAAAAAAAAAACGTTTTTTATTTGTAAAATTTTACTGCTGCGATTTTTTCTTTGAATTTTTTGCCTATACTGTAGATTTGAAGGCTCAATATTCTAAGGAGAAAAAAATTAAAGCGACCCCCTAAAAAAAGTTGGGGGTTGGGTACCTTTTAACCCCCCCGTATTTTTTTTTGTCGTAAAGAAACTTGCTTTATCGATCTTAAAATCAAAAAGAACTATGAATTTTAATTTTTTTATATAGTGAAATGAACTTTGTATCTTTCTTAGTTCTATTTACAATTTTTTAACTGAATTTTTAGAGCAATTCATCCGTCCTGGACTTAACAAAACAACAAAAATTAGATTAGGTCAGAAGTTATTGTACAGAAAACGCATATAAAAATCAGTGGTGTGCCTAGGGCTGTGCTTGAACCGCCCCTGCAAAAACTATCTGTAATATGTATAATAATTATTACCAAATGTTTATATTTAATTGTTAATTTTTTGTTAATTGTTTAATTAAATCATATTTTTTTTATTTATCATTAAATTTAATAAATACATTTCCCAACTAACGTGTATTTTTATTACTGGCATGGTGAACCCATGAGGACGGATGGCACACCATTTTTATGGCACCAATCCAATATTATAAATACTTTTTTTTACAAAAATATAAATAAAAAAAGGATTTTTTGCAGGGGCGGCTCAAGCACAGCCCTAGACACACCACTGATTTTTATATGCGTTTTTTGAACAATAACTCCTGACCTACTCTTAGTTTTGTTGATACATTAAGTCCAGGATGGACGATTGCTCTAGAAATTTAGTTAAAAAATTGTAAATAGCTCGTTAATTAAGAAAGATACAAAGTTCATTTCGCTATAAAAAAATTAAAAATATTCACAGTTCTTTTTGGATAAAGCAAGTTTTAAATTTTTTTTTTCTTAGATTATTGGGCCTTCCAATCTACAGCTCTGGCAAGAAAATTTAAAGAAAAAATCGCTAAAGCAAAATTTTTACAAATAAAAAACGTTTTTTTGAATGTTAATTTAACGCCCTGTAACTTTGTTGGAAGCCAGTTTTTGATATAGGTAAATATAGCCAAATCCACTTATTTTTCGGTAATCTATCTGAGTAAGAATTTATGACATACCTTTTTGAAACACCCTGTATATTAGGCCAATGTAAACGACTGGTGTGTTTTTTGATTACGACAATCATTAGGTGTTACATGATAATATTAATAAGATATTTTGAAGATGTTCCAAAAAAATTACTATATTTTTTATATCTCAATATAATTTTAAAAACGAGTCACTACAGATATACGATGTTCTTTGACATTAGTATACCATGAACATAGTATTAAAAAAATAATATGATCTAGCTCTGTACGAAATGTACCTACAGTAGTCAAAATCATTATATTTTTTTACTTTGCTAAGATACAGTTCATCAAATTTCTAGAGGTGTTCGACGCCCAGACAGAGAACGCGCTACGTGTGACTAAGATAGCTATTGTACAGTCTGCTAAACAAGTTATTTTAAATAGTTTTTAATATTTTTAGGTAATTAAATTTTAAAAGTGTGGAATAGTTTAGGGATTAAATTGGTCTGATTGGACTTTCTTAGAACGTTTTTAAAAGCAGCTATAGATAGTATGTAGAATTGAAAATAATTATTATGCCATAAAAGGTGTTTTGGAATTCCTTCAACCTTTTGAAATTGAGTCAAAAAATATAAATTTTATAGGATAGTGGAAAATACCTATAATTTTTTTGTAGGCCTTTGTAAATCGTGGAAATAGTTTATATTTTATTTCTACCTTATTAAGGAAAATGGTACCTATTATTAATAACGGTTGTTTCTGAAACATTACTAAAATTTTCGAAATTTTGTTTTTCTACAAAATAATAAACTATACTATTTAGAAAAAAATTTATTTCTCTTATAATTTTATAAAAAATAACAGGGGAATATTTACATTTCTTGATCTATTAAACAAAACGATAAATTATCTCGACGAATGACACCATGTTCTAGTACGGAAACTAGCTTTACATTTTTGTTGGTGGTTTCATGGGTTTCATATCAATTTTTTGTAATTGTAGTTTACACGTACATATACCTCTTAACACTTGTTTGCTTTATTAAAAAAGTGTGTTGTTGTGATTTACGTCGAAATAAGTCAAAAACAACTTGAAACCTCGTATAAAATCAAAAAGGAGAAACGGAAAAAATTGAGCCTGTAAATGAACACAACTCAGAAACAAAAATAGCTATCTAATAATAAAAAAATAAAATTTGATTCTTGTGCAGCTTCATCTATATCATTAACTGTTTTTGGTTTTTTAATGGTTTTTCTTGGTGATGAAAATTACGATATCTCACGGTTATCGATTCTTTTTTCTCTTCAGAAATGCGGACGACAGTGTTTTTAGATACTCCTGTGGCTGCAGCAACACGATCATTTACATTTTTAAATGGTATTGAAGGTGAATTAAAGTTTCCTTCTCTTCTCATAAACTCTATAACATTGGCTATTATTTCGCGAGATTGACTGTTAATCACGCGGCCTCTTAATTTGCTATTAAACTCCATACTTAGGTTCTATTAAACTGTAATGAGCAAAAAACAAACGAAAATAAAAGAAATGTTTTAGCGAAATTTACGTCTGACATTTACGTCTGAATGAAATAGTGAAATACTTGATGCGCAGAGTGTACTTTCATTGCGTAAATCCGTCGGGATGCCTGTCAGTAGTGCTTTCTCTGTCTAGCCGTCGAAAGCCTCTAGAAATTTGATGAACTGTAAACCGGTATAGATGAGTTGGTCGTAGAAGCAGAAGAAATTAGGAAGAGGTCGGATCGTCATGATGTGTGTTTATTGTTTAATTTAATGTTGGTTAGTTTGTTATTCTAAGTTTGAGTAGATTGTTTTATTTGTAGAATTGTTTGAAAAAAAAGACTAACCAATAATTTTTTGTAGTTCCAATCAAAGATATTAGAAAATAAATACTTGAAAATAATAATCAACTTAATACCGATCTGATACTTTTAAAATATTTAAATATTTTTCGTATCTGCCACTTCCGGATCTTCTATTTGTTCTCTTATATGGCTTATGGAAGATATATCTCGATTAGATGGAGTCCATGTTCGCTTGAAGCAATGGGAGCGTATCGAGCCCCTCCTGCCAAAAGCGACGTATAGCCTCACCAGATCCTACATCAAATTCTATTCCAACTGTGCGGGGGCGTATCATTGTCGTCAAAGCAACCTCCTTGACGTAAATATCAAGGGATGTGAGACTAAGAATGACTTCCATGGCTCGGTATTGTTTTAATAGCTCCTGTTTTGTTAAAACATGCTGTTCTTTGAAATTGTTCTAGTTTACGAATAGCTGTTAATTTTTGAATTTTCAGTACCCAGACAACAGCACCATATGTTAGCATAGGTCTTATGATAGCCCTGTAAGTCCATGCGATGACTATATAGAAGAAATCACAGGTGCGCCCTACGGTTTAGCGGCATTGTTCATAAGCAGTGTAAAGCTCTTTTGAATCTGTTTTCTAAATGCGAGTTTCATGTTAACTTGCTGTCAAAGGTGAGACCTAGGTACTTCACATCTATTGCAAAGTTTAGTATTGTGTTTAGGAGTTTTGGAGGTTTTAATTTTATTTTCATCCTTTTCCTTGTGAAAAGGACCATTTTTGTCTTTTTAGGATTGATAGACAGTAAATAGTCTTTCGCAGAGTATATTTTTAAAATTCCCTGTTTGCAGAATGACCAGGTCATCTGCATATGTTATTGTGTATTGACTGTCATCATTCAGGCGGTTGATGAGGGTTTCGGGGACCATATTCTACAGTAGGGGTGATAGCATTCCTCTCTGTGGACATCCTCTCGCAACAGACCCTCTTCTATTTACATCTTCTATAATTTTGTTTACTGCTCGCTTTGAGAGCATGTCTGGTACCACCCACTAACCATCTGTGAAACATTCCTATTGGTTAGTGAGTGTACTATCTGTGTCTATGAAAACACCCATGGCGGACTCCTTATTGTCCAGGGATCTCTCTATTTAGCCAATAACTAGATAAAGGGCTAAATCAGTAGATCTGTCTTTCAGGTTTGAGTATAAAGACCACTTTTACCTTTCTCCATTTGTTGGTGATATACCTAAGAGCCAACAAGGATCTGAATATACATACCAGGTGCAAAGTGAGTTCATTTAGGCCCCACTAAAGTAGGGTCGGCAACATTAAGTTTATTTTGAATGTTAACCAGCGGTGGTCTAACATTCCGTCTTTCCTTGAATATCAATAGGGAATGTTCTTTAAATAGGTCTGTCACTACCTTAGATAAAAGAGACCAGAGATATAACATACACCGGTTTTAAACCTGCGCAAATGTTGCCAATTTCTAAAGAAGGGTTGACGGAGTGGGGGAACTGGGCGGCGACACGCGGCGACCCGAACTCTGTGACAGGGACCGGACTTTGTTTATTAGCATCTTAATGAACTATTAGGTTTATTTAAAAGGTGTTTAATCGAATTTTGTATTATGAAATAAAATTAACGTGATTTTTTAATATTAAATAGATGCCACGACATTTTATGTAAAGAGAAGACCTTTTATAGAATATTTCGTTAGCGTTTATTTACTACGGACTTTTCTGCAAGAGATTACAGTAAAATGTTGAAATAGAATATATTGTTAATAGAGCAAAAAATGTTACTCATTGTCTACGAGTATTATAAAAATAGCATGTGCGCAGGCTAATACTGCAAATCTACCCTTATGAGTTGAACATTATATTTTTTCTACGGCTATTACATATTAAAAATTAGTCAAAATGAGAAAATGCTGTTTTGTATTGTAACCTCAGAAAAAAGTATATTAAGGCTTCTTTCTTTAAGAATATTAATTATTATGAAGGATGAGTCACATAAAACTCTAGAAATGCATATGTCTAAAACCAGATAACATTTTAAAATTTAAATCTATTAAAAGTCATTTGGTCGCTAGGGATGAGTGATTATCGAAATAAATTATCGATCATTGAAAATAATGGATTATTTTCGATCAATCGATTATTTTCAAACAATATATTTTTTGTCATTTCCTTTAAAATCGACTACTTGATTATCTTTGAAAAATCAAAAATAATCGATTAATTAAAAAGCCAATTAACCGATAAATCAGTGTTTACAAAATATAATATAAATAGAATTATCGTTTATTTTAAATAATCGATTATTTTCAAATAAACCATTTTTTTTCGTCCATGGAAACAGATTATTCGATAATCTTTGAAAAATCGAAAATAATCGATTAATCAAAAATAATCGATTAATTAAAAAGTCGATTAACTGATAAATCGATTTAAAAAAAAACAGAATGATCGATTATTTTATATAATTGATTATTTTCTATCAATCGATTATTATCAATAATCTATTTTTATTGTATTTCCTTTAAAATCGTTAATTCGATTATCTTTGAAATACCGAAAATAATCGATAATTCCAAAATAATCGCCTAATCGAAAATAATCAATTAATTAAGAAGCCGATTCTATGATAAATCGATTATTACCAATAATCTATTTTATTGTATTTCAAAAATAATCGACTAATTAAAAAGTCGATTAACTGTCAAATCGATTTAAAAAAAAACAGAATGATCGATTATTTTAAATAATCGATTATTTTCGATCAATCGATTATTATCAATAATCTATTTTTATTGTATTTCCTTTAAAATCGATAATTTGATTATCTTTGAAATACCAAAAATAATCAATAATTCCAAAATAATCGCCTAATCGAAAATAACCAATTAATTAAGAAGCCGATTCTATGATAAACGATTTTCCAAAAAATAAAACGAATTATCTATTATTTTCTAATAATCCTTTTTTCATATTTCGTTTGAAATTGATTATTCGATTATCGAAAATAATTGATTATTAAAAAGCTGATTATCCAATAAATCGATAATTTTAAAAAAATAACAAAAATATCGATTATGTAAAATAATCGATTATAATTAATCGATTATTTTCATATAATATCTTTGAAAAATCGAAAATAATCAAATAATTAAAAAACCGATTAAACGATAAATCGATTATTTTGAATAAATCTACTTTTTTTGTATTTCCTTTAAAATCGATTAATACATTATCTTAAAAAAAATGAAAATAATTTATTAAAAACAGCGGATAAATCGATTTTCATTAAATTTCAGAATTATCGATAAATCGATTATTTTTGTAACCCCTATCGGTCGCTTGCTTTTATCTGAGCATTTAGCTCCAAAATTTAGAGATTCGGATTTTTTGATCCAGTTATCTTTGAAATCGCATTCGATTGTATAATAAATATTGCAAAATTTTGGTTTTTTTTTAGTAAATGAAAATTATGTTCGAGTTGTTTAGGGGTTTGTAATGTAACATTTTATTAACGTGACTAAGGGTCGATTCCACCGTTGTGTTAAACGAAGTTTAAAATGACATTTTTACATTAACATTGTCATTTTAATCTCCGTTTAACACAACGGTGGAATCGGACCTAACTCCTGTAACTTTAGTATTTTTTTTTGCTTATACTAGATTACTTTGTTTTAAGACTGAAAATTCAATGTCACTTTCGATTTGACCGCAATTAAGATGAACCTTGAAATTTTAAGTAGGTCATCCTGTATTTCATCTAATATTCTTATAAAAATACCTTATAAAAATACCTTATAAAAATAAAATTTAGCTAGCAACTATGATTCTTTACCTCTTATTTATCTACCAAAAAGGGCTTAAAACTACCTTTAGAAAACATTCTTATAAAACTACTTTTTAAATACAAAATTTCGTTAGCAATAATGCCTATTTATTATTTATTTAAATTAAATGTTCAAAATTTTACCCTTTTGTAGATTTATGTAAGTAATATGAAATCTCATTTCTGATGCTTAATATTTATTGAAACCCCTTAATGCGGATCTGAAGTATTCAGCCCAAAGAATCATGGCGCTTTATGTCAAAACGTTAATAAATATTTACCGCTGAAAACGAATATATTTATAACAGTAGTACTTGTATTATAAGTACATACACTTTTTCAAGATACATCGTGACATTTTGAACTTGAAATTGAATAACTAGAACATTTTAAATTGCTAAAATACCAACAAATAAATCAAAAAACAGCTGTCAATGGTGATTAAACTCAGGTGGAGGTGATCGCTGAATGGAAATCGGAGCAATTCGGGTGGCGTCGTGCAACAATGATTTTCAATTGGTGGGTTACTTTGGCTTAAAATAGACAACATGCGCAGTGTGCAATGTTACATCTTCGGTCTCTTTAATCTAAAGTCACTACCAACAGAAGGACTAGGTTTTAAAAAGTATTTAATTGGCTAGTCAATCAGCAAAACGGTTACATTTAGATGTGGCATGATCTTTGATCCATCTTTAGGTGACCACATTGTTGATATATACTTCGGCCGAAGCTCTGTGACATTCTAGTACTAACCCTAAGTAGACTCTGTTCAGGGTGAGTAATGATTATCTGCTATCTGCATAGATGAGCAATGAGCATGTTTTTTTCAGTGATTCTGGTGATTTCTTTTGATGCTATAAAAATCCCCGTGAGCTTCGTTTGAACTACACTGGCACTCTTGCTCGCTGCATATTTTATGTTTAGGTGTAAGGATCTAAAGTATATTATCCATTCTAAGCCTTGTTTTTGTTTTAAAATCGTTGACGTCGGTGTAAATATGAAACGTACCTGACACTTGGCTCTTCCATTTATTCTGTCATATTTTTTTATGGCTTATCGAACGTATATCTTGGTTTAAATCCAGACAATCCCAAAATTTTGAAAAGCTCTCTTTTAACGGAATTCAATAGAATGTAAATATATAGGGCATTTCTATAAAAAGCCTAACTTTGATAAGTCACACGTTTATCAAACACCCTGTATATTATTAGTTAGTTTTGAAACAGCGTTGATTGCTCTCTAGAAATTATATTTAAGACATGTTTTCTTGTTTCTAATTTGGAAGCAACTATTGCTACCCACGCATCGTTGATACACCCTGTATTTGAATTAAAATAAAACTTACCTGTGTTTTCTAGAAGTTCATTATACATTAAAAAAATATATATTATTTGGTCAATGAGTAATGTATAATATTAAATATTATTTTGCATAAATCGGAACTTACTTGTCAACAAACGAAAAAATTAAAAATAGAACGTTTACGAAGTATAAGTTTAGGCGACTATTTCTGGAAGACCGATATGTGAAAAATATTACGTAAATTTCCACCTACGATATGGAATGTATATGAGCACGTATAAAATTTGAGACGAAATATTTAATTGAATGAGAACATACGAATTAATTTGAATTAATAAAACAGCATTCGCAATAAATATCTAAATTCATCTATATTATTTTGAAACCTATAAATAATTTTAATTTCCCGGCCTATTTATATAGTTATTATTATAATACGTGTTGTTGCCAACATGGGTAGAAAATTACGAAGCAAGAAATGATTAAATATGGCTGGTCAGTAACGGTTATTAAAGGACTAATATTAACATCGTTTTTAAATAATTTCCAAGGTGAAATAAACAATTTTAATGCATGATCAAAACATTGGCGAACGAATCTTCTACCAAAAAAATAATTACACCCTCTATACACTTCAGTGCTGACGACCAGCGCTGAAATTGCACAAAAAGTGTTCACACGGTGCCACTAATATCCAGTGCCTGCATGCCAGTGAGACTGGCGTCAGCTACTAGATACGTGTAAATTGGTCTTAATAAAAAATAACCAACAATAATTAATATCTATGTGTATTAAGTAAATCCAGTTATCAAGTCAGATGGCCTTAGGGGAAGTGTGGATATGATGGCACCCTTTTTTTTATTTTTAGTTTTTCATGTATAAACTAATTTTTTAAATAGTGAAATTGAGGCTGCCGGTTAATTTTTCCATTGTTTATATATAACACGTATCAAATAATTAAAAGTCACGTGATTTTTTTATTTATTTATTATTTTCATTTTATATTCAAGGGTGCCATCATATCAAAGTATTTGATATGATGGCACCAATAAATATCTTAAACACAAAATACAACTTAGATGTTATGTTTTTGTTAACAAAATCCCTCTAACACAACAAAAGCTTAAAATAAACATAAACCATAAAATTAAAATCCTTGGACACAGCAAAAGTTTAACTTAAACGAAAAACGATACCTAAAGAAAATAAAAACAAAACAAATTAAATAGGTACCTACTCTTCGCAAAGTTCACATATAAAAGTTTTTATTTTTGGTGACCTATCAGCACAAGCACCATGTGCGTTCATTTCCCGCATATTTGGCATTTAAGCCACAACTCTTTGGACCTTGACCAGGAGTATAGTTCGTTGCAATACAAGCATGGGACGTCTTCATCACCCTCATCTTGTTGATAATTTGCCTGGAGATTTTCCTCATCCGATGACGTTTCAACAATCTTAACCTTTCTTTTTACAGCCCTTGCCAACTTCGCTCTTTCTTTTTCCCGTTTTAAATTCTCCACTGACTTCGCAGATTCAATATCTGGTGTTGCATTAATAATGCCCATTTTCCCTTTTTTTCTTGGTTTTCGTGTGTTTGTTGATACTTCGGGCATTTTCGGCAAAGGGGATATTTGCTCAATGCTGACTGAAAGCTTCGAGGAACGTGCTTCCGAATTCGACTCTTGGAGCGACCTCGGCGATTGATTTGAAGTACTTGGTGCACTAGTAACTTCTTGATGAGCAAGAGGCAGCAATGGTTGATTTTTAGTATCAGCTAAAGAAGAATTAATTTTTATATTCTCTTCAGCGGGCGTCCTATTTGTTGTTTCTGAAGGATCGAACATCCAATCTTCAAATATTTGTGGATTATATGGAACGATGCCTGTTGTTTTGAATGCTTTTATGGCTGTTGCAGGCGTTGCAGCTTTAAGATAAG
Source organism: Psylliodes chrysocephalus (assembly GCA_927349885.1). Classification (NCBI taxonomy): domain Eukaryota; kingdom Metazoa; phylum Arthropoda; class Insecta; order Coleoptera; family Chrysomelidae; genus Psylliodes; species Psylliodes chrysocephalus. The sequence goes on along the minus strand of OV651815.1, from coordinate 54,459,928 downwards.
CCTCGCCAAAAATGTTTGCTACTTGCAAATGGGTCACTACCCTTCCAGGATGCGCCTTAAGCCAAAGACGTATCTGTTGATTATAGAACGTTTGAAGCGGCCCGAAGAATCCTGTATCTAATGGTTGACATCTATGCGTGCAGTGCGCAGGAAAACAGAATAATATAATTCCATTTTCTTTGGCCTTGGTCAAGACAGAAAGATGTTTGTGGCTGGCATGGCCATCGAGCAAAAGTAAGACTTTGTGTTGTAAAGTTGGTTTTGCAAAACTTATAAAATGATCTAACCACTTGACCATAACTTCCGAGGTCATCCATCCAGTTTCTTGGAAAAAGTATACCGACCCAGGAGGAGCATTATCCATTAGTTCTGGCTTCATATTCTTTCGTGGAAATATGAACGCGGGAGGTATAAATGTTCCAACGGCGTTCATAGCACATACTGCAGTATAGTGTAGGCCTCTTTCCGAACTTGTTAAACTACCAACTTGTTTACGACCTTTGGTAGCATATATTTTTTCAGGCTTTGTCTGGACTGTAGAGAACCCACTCTCGTCCATATTATATATGTTCTCATGAGAAAACTTATATAAAGTCAAAACTTCGTCTAGACTTTTAAAGTAGGCTTCAATATTACCTCTATTAAAGGCTGTCGCTCGAGCTGCAGATGTATTTTCTGGTGTTCGCAGGCTTATTAATGGATTGCGTTTAATGAAGGAGTGAAGCCACGTCCATCCGGCTTTATTATTAAGATGACTGAATTTGTGCTGAATATTATTTTGTACTGCAACCTGATACGCCAGTGGTCTTACGTCTGTTGTTGTAAGCCCCAAAAACCGAATCACCATATTTGTGATATGGGCAACAATTTCGCTCTCTATCTCATTGGAAAAAGTTGGCTGACATCCTCCAAGGTTACCTTTCTCATGGCTCATATTTTTTCCAACTCTACGACGCAATGTAGACGCTGGGACATTAAACGTTTTAGATGCAAGTTTCCATCCCATTTTTTTTGCTGTATATTTATCATTGCCTCACGCATATTTTCTTCATCCCATTCATGCCTAGAAACTTTACTTTTAACTTTAGGCATTTTTCTATATCTCTTCTAACCCTGTAAAAAAAACTAAATTAAAGAACTCATTTTTAAAATTGTTTGATATGATGGCACCCTATGCCACCATTAAAGGGTTATAGGGTGTCATCATATCAAAATAACATAACAGTGCAAATGGCTGAATTTTCGTACTCTAACCCAAAACTAATTAATTGTTTTAGTTATATAAATAACCTATTATCATGCGCTTAAACAGATATAAAACATTTTGCAAATATCTATGCATATGCTACTAAATATTCCAAAAAGTCGATAGAGTGGAAAAAAGTTTCATACTTACAACTAACAATAACAACGTGTTTCTCTGGCTGAAGGCACAATACTGCGATCCGAACGTCACAGCAGGTTCATGGTGGCGTGTTTAACAGCGGACAAGTGTTGAATTAAATAAATTCAAATAAACGGCGCCAATATCAATAGGATGCCACCATATCAAGGGTGCCATCATATCCACACTTCCCCTAATCGTTTTGTTCTTGGAGCTTCTTCCTGGTCCGCAAACAAGCCCTTTGCTAATATATTTGGATGTACTAATAACCGTTCACGGTATTTCTCACTGTATTTCCTGATGATAACTTCTTTCACTAATGGGATGGATAACAGATATTTGTTATATTGTCTTACATCAGCAATATAATTTTTGGGACATCCGGCAGGTAACCAATTTTCTTTATTATTAAGGTCTTTATAAGACGATAAAGATACATTTTTTGCTTACGTCTTCTTATTTTTGCCAAACTTCATTGAAACGGAATCATTATCATCTTGAAAGAGTGCGTTGATCACTCGAATTTGTGGCTTTTATTTTGACTTCGGAAAAAGAATTTAAAGCTACTTTATCTACTAGTAATTTCAAATCCTACACTTCCTTGAGAAAATAGGATTGGAAGGGTCGCTATAGGCATTGAGACATTTCCTTAGTGCAGTGGCGACAGAAGGGGCACAATAGATCTTTTAGGTCGCAGTGTATTAACACCCCATTCTCAACATAACATAACATACTAGTAATTGGAAAGTCTTCATCTGAAGAACATAAGACATCGTTGTTTTCATCATTATTTTTAAATGTTGCTAAAGCATGCTCAGGTTTCTCCTCAAAGTTTAGAAGCTAGGTTAGGTTGAAAATAAGTGCGATGTTTTCATCGCCTTTCACTGCGATCCAGATAAATCTATCGTGGCTTATATCTAATGTATTGTAACGGACAATACCTTGGTCAAAAATATTTTAGAATTGTGAAATGTACATAAGTTAAAATAATAACAAATTAAAATTACTTATTAAGGTTTCTGTTAAATTATTTATAGAAAAATAAATAAATAATGTAACAATGTTGATTTAATTTCAAGCTATGAAAGCATAATAGGTTTCTAACAGTGTACAATAAATTATAAATGAATATGAACTAATAATACTTACAAATTTTGAGCATCAACATGTAAAATTTGACTTCACATGTAATTTAATATCACAAATAAAACTCTTTTGACAATAATTTTACTGGAAACTTGTAGAATGGAGTTTTGGGATTAGTTACTGACACAATCCACACTTTGGGAAGTCCAATCCTAATAGCTGGGTAAAAATTAAGATGTCAGTGTAGACTCTATCTCTGATCCTAAAAAAATATTTAATATCAAAACATGTAGATGAGAATTAATGCTTACATAATGTTAATTATGGTTTGTAGAACAATTTTCAAATATTTAGAATCTCAAAATAACTAAATACCATTAAAAAAATAATAAAATAAAGTAACTTTTTAGGTCAATAATTTCAAGAAATGTTTTACAAAAAAGTGTATGCAAAAGCTTTAATTTAAGAATAAGTTAGAAAATCTTTGTAAATATTGTAAAATAAAATTGTTATATCTAAAAACTATCTAGTGAAAGTGTTTAAAATAGAGTGAGAAAAAGTTTATAAAAAAATAATAAATCATCCTCATATATGGATTTTGAAGGAAAATTTAGAAAAACTTACATCTTAGTAGGCTGTGACATCAAACTTTATTAAAAGCAATTTCCACCAAAAATGGAGTCAGTTCCTTTTTATTTTCTGCCCAGTAAACACCTAGGATTTTTGTCGAACTGTCGATAAGGAAGATTCCTGTATTACCGGTTTTTTGACACTTTTTGACATTGGAGCTGTAAAGACAGGAGATTTGCTGTCGAATTTTTGAAAATTGCCGCTGAAACTTCAATTACTGGATTGCCTACATATTATTCCCACAATAATATAAGTGAAAACTGGAGCATTACCTCGTTTGGAACATCACAATTCATCCAATAGGATTTTATAAGGTACTTCTGCACAAATTTGAAAAACCTATAAAAAAAAAATGCTACGATAAATCTTGACAACTAGGAACTATTTCTATAAGACAAAAATATAAAAAAGTTAAATAAACATACCTAATCTAATCGAACTTTATTCAAACAGAATTCTAATTAAATTTATGCGAAAGTGACATGCTGCAACTTCACGCTCAAGGAACCCACCTGTGGATTAAGACTACTCGGCTCACAACCAGATCTAAGAGGATCGTTATTTTAAATTATTAATATTATTTTTAATAGCTAGCTTGGAGCAATAAAGTTATTAGGTGTATGGTGCGTACTGAGACTGAATAGGTGTTGCAAGGTACGAGCTTTTGCTGGCGCCCAGGGTACATTATTTTAACAGTATTTTTTTTTAATAAAATTACCTTTTGTTTTATTTTCTTCTGTTTAATACTTTATCCAATGACATTTTTTTTTTTTTAACTTTGATCATGAATATTGCAAGAGTCAATCCTACACACTGGTAAGTTTCAGTAAATCTTAAAAATAATAATTATAAAAAAATAATAACAACAATAAATAAATTACACGCACGCGCACCTTAATAGTATAGTTCACCATACACGTCACACCTTTTGATAAGTACTATGGTGATATTGGGTTAGACTTGTTTAAAGTCAGTAGGCTCCAGTGGGCTGAATCCAAAGACCTGGAACCCAGTTCTATTCAATGCGAAGCAGGTACATAAAATGTGCTCTGCAAGTTCATCTTCTGCGTCCCGTGAAAATTTGTAGTTGTTTCCTACTCCATTCCTGGATCTGAGTAAAGGCGCTCATAGAACGGTAGATAATACACGCCGTCGAATGAGTTAGCTTACTCTAGTTTGTGAGTGCTGCACCCTCAGTCCATTATGAGATATGTAATTTCTTTGGCAGTACTCTTCGCAATGCCCAGTTAAGGTTCTGGTCCTATGAACTCAGAGTCGAGTCCTCTTTGAACGAACTTGTCCGTTTTTTCATTGCCCTGCAGACTGCTGTATCCTGAAATCCAGATTTAAATAACTTTTTTCCGGTCACCAAAACACTCAAGGGTATTCTAATCAGCTTTGAGTTAACTCGAGTGGAACTCAGGTCCTTGAGGGCTCCATGGCTATGCGAAAAGATCTTTAGTCATGTTTGCGGGGAGAAAATTATTCAACTACCGCTCCCAATTGTATAGCAATCATTTCTGCTCAGAAGATCGTGGCCAGAGAGAATAGGTTTACTGATATGTCAACACTTCTGGCAAAAAAATGTTGTTTCTACTCCTATTTCAATTTTGAAGCCTTTAATATACAGCACATAGTCCGCCTGGGAGAAGATTTTACCCATTGTTTATATTGGAAGCGTTATTCAACTTTTCGACATTGGGGTGAGGATCTCGGAAAAATATTTTCTTGTTTAAAATTTATGTTGAATTGTTTTAACAATTTCGTAGAAGCTTTTCATCCCAGTGGTAATCAAGAAAACGAAAACACTCTTGTTTAGTGGCTGCTATTCGTGATTTTTGTTACTTAAATAGCATATTATCAAATTAATTCCATACTTATGTTTAGCTCTTTTTGCTATAGAAATATCTAATTGGCAAGAATTACCGTTAAAAATTAAAACAACTGTGAGGGTAAAATGTAATTTGTGAAATGTTTTAATTATTTGACAAAGAGCTCTTGGATTATGCTTTCCCTTAAATTCATTTGCACCACAGTCCATTTGACAGGTCACCTTCAAACGTCGCTCTTTACTGTAAAAAATATAACCAATTTTTTTTTACACCTTTTGGGGCAGGAACTTGACGCTGGTGATGTAAATTCAGACGAAATCCTTTCTCGACCATATTTAAAATTTTGGCTTATTTAGCCCGGCAATGAACAGGTATCTTCTTGATAAACTATTTGTCCCTGGAGGTCACACAATTGGCCTAGTAAGGTCTAAGGGATGCGGCCATAACACACTCTCCCCTTATTACAAATACATATAGAACTGTTGTAATTTAGTATATATTTAAATGCTTCTAAGGTTAGATATATTGATATTAAAAAAAACGTATTTTAATAAAAGACAAGAACAACATAAATCTAAATTTTTCATTTATTCAACGTGTAATATTTTTAATTTTGTTGATGGTACATAAATTTATTCATTATACACATTAAGGTTAATGTTAAAACAGAAACTAAGAGATCACCGCGAAAATATACTTTTATTTTTATTGGTTTTATTTTTATTGGTTTTATTTTTAATTTTTCTTTATTCCTCAAATAATATTATATTTCAGAACCACTTCCTTATAGACCACCATGTAGTTACGCCTCTGAGCGGAACCGACCACTAGATAAAACCAATGCAATACAAAAAAACCCCTCTTATCGCTAATACCTGAATATATTAATCATTATAGTTTCTAGTGCGAACTCGACCACACTAAAATAATAAAAATGACCGGTAAACGCCGAAATTTGACCTAAAATTTGTGTGAAATTAAAGATAAAATTAGAAAATTTGAAAAGTGGATGGAAGGATTGTATGAATCAAGTAAGTAGTTTTAAATAATATATTAAATTGTGTTGTAGGCTATTATCACCGCCAGCTATTGTGATGTGAATACAAAGTTTTTTTTTCCAATTTATGTCCTTTGTTGACTAAATTGTAATAATATCGATCAATATTTTTTGGCGATTAAATTTTACCTCATTACAGACAAATCTCTTAGTTAGTTTGTGTATATTGAGTTTCCGACACACTTCAAGGATAATTTTGATTCCAGTTAAATCTGATGATGCCGATTCCAATAATTCTAATCCGGAATTAACCAGAAATCAAAAACAATCCGTTCGTCGCTTGTCTAGTAGTTCTAGTGACGAAGAATATACACAAAATCCAGTTATTGTTACCGTTGATGTTCATCAGTCAAAAAAGGCGGAGGGAATATCGCAATTGTTAGGGGAAGAACCGTCGCTTAATACAGTTTTTGGAGATACGATAAGTAATGATATTGTATCTAGATGGTCAGCTTATTTGAGTAAAGGGTTGGAGAAGGAATTAAGAGAAACTCTTGCAGAAAAATGGCGTATTTCTGAAAACTGCCCTCTTCTTTGTGCCCCCAAAGTAAATAATGAAATTTTAGGATTATATTCTTCGACAGATTTGCGTAAAGATAATTTTCTATCTGCAGTGCAAGATAAAATGAGGAAAGGGTTAAGCGCCTTAGGTTTTGCGCTAGACGTTATATTAAAACATCAGAATTCAGAAAATATTAATCTAGAAAACGATATTTTGCCCGCAATTGTTGACTCCGAGAAATTATTTTGTGAATCTCATTTTCTAGTTTCTCGTCATAGAAGATATGAAATTTTGCCAGCTATGAACGAAACTGTAAGGAAAATTGCTGAGGAATTGGTGCCGGATAGTTTTTTGTTTGGTTTAGACTTCAATGAAAAATGTAAATCAGCTCAGACAGCACAACATGCTCTGAAGGACTACAAGGCAAAGACTCCCTAGAGGATTAAGAATTCAAAATTTAATTCGTCGAATTTTTTAAACTCGAAGCGCCCTTATCAAAAACACAAAATCAGAGAGAGCACAGAGTACAGGTACAAGCGAAAACAGGTAAAATCCAGGGACACGGAGGACACAGTACCAGAGAATACAGAACAAACGAATATAACTCAGGTAAGAATTAGCTTGTTCTATTCCAACTGGCAAAAAATATGTAATGACCATAGAGTCCTAGGTTGGGTTAATGGTTATACTATACCTTTAGTGAAAAAACCTAAACAAAAAAATTTTAAAATTCTAAAGAAAATTACTCCTTTAGAAAAACTCAGATTAGAAGAAAGTATAAGAAAATTAAATTAAATAGGAGCAATTGTAAAATGCTCATATAGTAAACACCAATTTATTTCACCTTATTTTTTAGTTCCTAAACCTAATGGTGATTATTGTTTTGTTTTAAATTTAAAAAAATTCAATACTTTTTTGGAAACGTTTCATTTTAAAATGGAAAACATAAAATTTGTAAAATCTCTCATTTTTCCAGGTTGTTACATGTGCACTCTAGATTTAAAAGATGCTTATTTTTTGATACCGATTAGGAAAAATAATAGAAAGTATCTAAGATTTTTCTTTCAAGGGTCGTTTTATGAATTTACATGTATGCCTTTTGATCTAAGTACAGCTCCATTTGTATTCACGAAATTATTGAAGCCTGTATTAGGTTTTTTAAAAAACCAAGGAATTTTATTGTTGTGTTACCTAGATGATCTATTAATAATAGGAAAAACAATTGCTGAATGTTCGGAAAGCGTAAATACGGTTAAGGACGTTCTAATTAAATTGGGGTTTTTAATTAATTTTGAAAAAAGTGTACTCATACCCAGACATATATGTAAGTTCTTGGGATTTAATTTTAATAGTCAGCTAATGCGCATTCAATTACCTAGTGAGAAGCAAACATCAGCAATCCTAAAGACTCAGAGGTTATTAAGTAAAAAACTGTGTACAGTCAGAGAACTAGCTAAGGTTTTAGGTTATTTAGTTTCTTTGTGCCCAGCAGTAAATTATGGATGGTTGTACACTAAACAATTAGAAAGAGAAAAATATTTAGGGTTAAAAAATAACTTAGGAAATTACGAGGCAACTATTATTATTAATGAAAAAATTGAAGAAGATATTTTTTGGTGGATAAAAAACATTCCTTCTGCTAGTAGAAGTCTAGAAGATAAAAAATTTAAAATGGAATTATATTCAGATTCTTCTACTTCAGGATGGGGCGCTATATGTAACGGGGAAAAAACTCATGGGTTCTGGACAAATGAAGAACAATTACTACATATAAATTACTTAGAGTTACTGGCAAGTTTTAATGCTTTAAAATGTTTCGCAAAATATAAATCCTTTTGTACTATTTTATTACGAATAGACAATACAACTGCTATTAGTTATATAAATAGAATGGGAGGTGTTAAATATCCTAAGCTATATAAGATCACTAAAAATATCTGGCAGTGGTGTGAATTACAAAACATTTGGATTTATGCATCTTATATTAGTTCACAAAATAATTTTCAGGCTGATGCAGAATCACGTTGTCTTGATATAGAAACTGAATATTCTTTAAATGATAGAGTGTTTAGCACCATAACAAAAACTCTCGGACAACCATCCATTGATTTATTTGCGTCTCAATTTAATGCCAAGTGTAAAAATTATGTATCTTGGAAGAAAGACCCTGATGCTTTACATGTTAATGCTTTTACGATAGCTTGGTTAAATTTGTCGTTTTACGCCTTTCCTTCTTTTCCAATAATATTAAGAACACTCCATAAAATTATAGCCGATAAGGCGGAAGGCATTTTGGTTGTACCTGATTGGCGTACGCAACCATGGTACCCAATATTCACCAGGTTGACTTGTAGTAAACCCATTATTTATTTTCATGCCAAACATGATTTAATATTAAGTCCTTTTAGGGAAGCTCATCCAATATGGCACAAGATTACCCTGGTTGCTGCTCGCTTATCAGGGAGTCGTATTTAAGAAAAGGAGTTCTACAATCTATTATACCTACTTTAATAAGTTCGTTAAGTTCTAGTTCCATCAAACAGTACAATAGTTCATTTAAAAAATGGTGGAAATTCTGTAAGTCAAATAATTTTAGTTGCCATAATAATTCATCTTGGGAGGTACTAAAATTTCTACAGGATCAGTTTGAGAATGGTGCTAGCTATAATACCTTGAATACTCATCGTTCTCCTCTTAAGTTAATTTTGCATATAGATGACGAACAAATAATTAATCGTTTTTTGAAAGGGGTTTACAGGAAAAAACCGGTTTTTTCCAAATATTCTGCCACATGGGATCCCACACAAGTTCTAAAATTCCTAGCTGGTTTATACCCATTGAATAAATTATCCCTAGAAGAATTAACTTATAAATTAGTCACCCTTTTAGCATTAATTTCTGCACAGAGGGTACAAACATTGTCTAAGATTGAAATTCCTAATATAAAAAGGTATGACAATAAACTAGAGATTAAAATAACAGAGTTAATCAAAACTTCGGGACCTAGCAGATATCAACCATTACTAATTGTACCATATTTCGCGGAAAACCCGGAATTATGTGTAGCCAAATGTTTAGATGAATATTTAAATAGAACCGAGCCAATTCGAGGTATTATATCAAGCCTAATTCTCACACATCGAAAACCATATCGAGCTGCCTCGACACAAAGTATCTCGAGGTGGATCAAAACTACTCTTTTCAAAAGTGGTATTGATACAAAACAGTTTTCTGCTCACTCTATTTGCCATGCCTCAACCTCAGCAGCTAAAAGAAATGGCACAAACATAGAGGTAATTCGCAAAGCTGCAGGCTGGACTGAGAATTCAAGTGTATTTGCCAAATTTTATAACAAACCACTTTTGGATAGTTGTTCATTTGCAGAAACTATTATAAATAAAACATAATATTCTTTTTTCTTTTTATGTTATAAATAAGTAGATAAGAAACACTCCATACTTATTAATTATTAATTATTATTGTCGTTTTTTATAGACATATGTTAGTATGTTATTATTAGTAATTTTTTTGTTGCATACAAATTAATTGTTACAAATTTTTACATTATAATGTGTTAGAAGATATATTTATATGTTAAAATTTTTGATAAAAATGATTTTTCGTTAATACAAGATTTAATTAGAAATGGTAAACAGTTTTATTTTAACCAATCTAACCATATAGTATACATAATTGATTTTAGATTTTTTATAGCTTTGAACATCTACATGGTGGTCTATAAGGAAGTGGTTCTGAAATATAATCTAAGATTAAACGACTTACCTGTAAGGAAGTTCAATCGGGATTATATGAAGAACCACTTCCGCATAGACCACCCCACCCATTCCCCAATGGTAAACTGTGTTCCCGTAAGTATGATCTAAAATCCGGGAGCACTAGAAACCATAATGATTAATATATTCAGGTATTAGCGATAAGAGAGGTTTTTTGTATTGCATTGGTTTTATCTAGTGGTCGGTTCCGCTCAGAGGCGTAACTACATGGTGGTCTATGCGGAAGTGGTTCTTCATATAATCCCGATTGAACTTCCTTACAGGTAAGTCGTTTATTCTTAGATTATGTATCATCCAAGGTACACAACTAACGAAATAGTTTTATTAAAATTTATTGTTTTTTAATATGATTGTTATTATAATCATTCACCGTATACGAACCACTGGCTAAATTAGTTAACAATGGTGTTGCTAAAAACAATTGGAATGTAAATGAACTTTGCACTTTCTGCAGTTATATTGTATATGATTAAGACATACTCTGCAAAGTCTATGCTTTTCTTGCTTCAAAATAACGTGATCAAATTATCTGTAGGAATCTCATTAGATGATTAGTAATAATACAAACAATTCAAACCAACTAACAAACAGAACCATTATAACTTCACAACGTTCCTAAAGGTTAATTATGTGGCAATAGTTGTGGTCAATAAGTGTGACCAATATGTAAAAAAAGCACTTTATGGTGACCTTGGTAGGTATTGCAGTGGTGGCTCACATCTTGAGGCTAGATCGATATAGTGTAGGTCATTAGAGTGTTTTAGTAGGGTGTTGGTAGAATGATGACAACCACGTGCACACATTGGCCAAGCGTTTAGTTCAGTTAGCACCTTAATATCCATTTTATGTCCGCACATTTGCTTGAATCGATGCAAACTAAACGACCTTTCAACAATTCCAATGTATGAACAACAATTGGCACATATATTGGCCAATGTAAAGAGGAGGCATAACAAGAAGACCAAAAATTCTAAATTCTGGTACTCTCAGATTCTTTAAGTTTAAAAATAACACTAATAGTGAGGGGAATATTTCTTTTATTACAGTGTACCACATCTACTTATTTAGCCAATGGTACACTAATGCACCAGTTGTGTTCGAGGTAACATTATACAAAAATTTAATACATTCAGATTCTTTTCTAATATACTGTTATAATTTTAGTCATTGCTAATAATAATATCAGAATATTTTTAGAATATACAAAAAATAAATATTTTAGAACATACATGAAAGATAGACGTACATGTAACACCAATTTTACTAATATATGAAAATTTCTTGTAGACTTATTTTATTTGGTAAATACATAAGTGTTTTATTTTTCGTTATCTTATATGTAGCTTAAAAAATCCGCTAAATTTATAAATATTGTGATGCTAGCCATTTTATTATTCAGTCATGCTCTATCCTCCAAGTCCCTCTCTGTCTTATTTGGACTTTAAGGCTCTACTTGTCCGATTGTCAAACATAATTAAACTCAAGACAAAACATATATGACGACTATGGCAAAGGCGCTTTCGAAAACCTTCCAGAACGAACGTGACAATGTTTCTAGTTTTGACGGAAGGGTTCTAGATTTTCACCAGAATTTTCAATGTGTATAAAAATATTGGTGAAACAACACGAATCAGTCAGTCAGTCGTATATAAAAGGGTTGTGAGGATTGAATTTAAGTGTTGGACAGAAAAGATAAATTGTAATAAATAAATTAGATTTGTGAGTTATAATAGTATCTAAGTATTAAATAAATTAATTAGAACATCATAAATAAATTGTAAATAGTGTGTTTTAAATAAATAAACTATAAATAAATTAAACTATCGTTTACATTGGTGTGGAACTATAAATAAATACTGGACTAAAATTGCTAAAAAACTGTGTGATTTAAAAGTGGATGAATTGCATCGAGAATTAGAAGATCCTGATCTGAAGATGACAGGGAAGAAAGCAAAGCTGGCAGAATGGCTTAAAGAAGCAATGGAAAGCGAAGGTTTGGATACGGAAACGTTTCTATTTTTGGATGATACTTCTTCTATAATTTATTTAATTTCTTCCGATATAAAAACCAAAATATCTTCTATGAAAACTAAAATTACTGTTGATCTTTTTTCTATAAAAAATTATATCTCCTACCTAGAAACTAATGTTTCTTCAGACATTACTTCCTTAGAAAGTAAAGTTTCTTCTGACATATCTTCTTTAAAAACCGAAATTTCTTCTGATTTGGAAAACAAAATGAAATTTCTTCTAATATGACTCCTCTGAAAAACTGAATTTCTTCCATTGAAGATAAAATTTCTTCCGTTGACGAGAAAATAAAAGAAATGAATAAGAAAATGGAAGAACTGGAACATACAGAACAGACCAAGGACGTTGAAATAAAGTGCCATGAGGTAAAATCGAAGTTGAAATTGGAAGTAGCTGTAAATTCTACTCGTGTTAAAGCCCCAACTTTTGACGGGAATATATCATGGACGAACTATCTTAAACAGTTCGAAATAGCTGTCAGAGCAAAAAAATGTTCTGAACGAGAGAAGGCAGTAAATTCCAGACAATATCTTTGGAAGAGAGCGATGACTTTGAACAACTTAAAAAGAGACTAAACATGCGATATGGCCGGCCACGAACACTTGGAGCAGGAGTACCGATTACATTTGAAGAATCCAAATCAGAAACATATATGATTTTCGAACCTATCCACATTATATAGTAGGTAAGTTTGACATTCTCAAACTTTATCTCAGCCTATATGTTACATGTACTATTATAGATCATTTTTGAATTAAAAATTCAATGATCTTAAGATATGGAACTATTTTTTACGGCTTGTCTAAATTAGGCATACGGCCAAGTTCACTAAATATACATAATCATTACGACTGAAGCGCAAAACTGCATTTGTTTTTTGTTTATTAGAGTTTCCACGTAATTACTTACTTTTACAAAATAACGTAATTGTATATTTTAAAAATAAAACAATGGGCCAATGTCTGATAATATTTTGCGTGTGCCAGAATGTAGGCGTAACTTTAGACGTTGTAAGAAATTGTATTACTAGAAAGTAATTTCATTAGAAATGGAATAAAAAAATTTTAATACTATAATGACGCAGTTTAGAAATTTAAATAAAAATAATTAGAAACTTTAAGGATACTCAAGAAACCGTTTTTTAAAACGTGTAGTGGTGAAACTTATAGGAAAACAGTAATGCCTAGATCATTATTTTATTTAGTGCCAAAACAAATAACAAAATCATCTAAATTTAAAACCGAAATAAAAATCCAACCTATCCCTAGCCTTGTTTGAAATATAAAAAACAATGTTAATATATATTATTTATATTGACACTTTTCTTTAATATTTGTATTTGACTTCTGTTAAACTATGTAAGAGAAAGTTTTAAACCTACTTCAGTTTTTTGGACTTACTTTGCTCTAGTATTCTATTACTGAATCATTTTTTATTTTTAAAAAATAGATTAACATTAATATATTTTTTCTTTTTTTGCATGAAATTGATTTCATAGGTCGTCACCTCTATTATGCCCATGTTATGTTATAAGAAATCTTGTAACAAGAGGTGTTACAACCCTCCAATCTAGTTCAGATATTGATATAAATTAAATTTATGGGTCAGTGGCACTATATTTAGTTAAAAAAATAAAAAAGAAAATTAAATTAATGCGTGTGGATGTTAATGTATTTAGTTGTTGAATAACCACTAATTTTGCCATGCCAGTTAAAAGGAGTAAAAAAAAATACCTAATAAAATTAATAAAGATGTAATGACTGTAAAATAAAAAAATAAAATAAAGAAAGTAAATTTAATGACAAGATAATTTTGACTGATAATTAGGTGTTTCAAAAATGTTAAGTGTCGGATGACACTTATCTTTTTTCATGGTAGTCGATCGAGACTGGAACACTCCGATGGGGATGAAGAGTGACATTTTCTTTAGATTCGCTCTACAATTTTCTAGGACGGACTAAGAAGAATTCTGGCCAGGACTAGGGATGACTCACCTGTACGTAGGACACTAGGCATGCTGGTGAGTTTTGCCTACTCTAAGGCTTGGTCTACTTTAATGCCTTAACGACATCCCTCACATCCAAAATATGCGTGTTTGCTCCTTGGATTTGTAGATTCAGGATAGTTTTGTTTCACAAGTGCTTGTAGACTTTGAAATCTTCCAGACATTGTATGAGAATCATCGGTGCATATTCCAACGTAATTCTTCCATTTTATATTTGCCTCAAACCCATATAAGGCCAAAACTTTTTTTTTATGTATTTATAATAATATTTTATTTTAACACTTATTTATGCCTACAAAATTAAAGTTTAAAAAAAAAATGTGTCAAAAATATAATACTTTTTTCAAAAAAGGGTGTTCTTCTAAAAGGACGGTGGTGGCATGATATCAGTGTAAAAAATTAAAAACGCAAAAAATTACAAACCTATTTTTTTATTTCTATTAATAACAAAAATCAAAGTAAATCAACTTAAATGCCTAATTCGTATGATATTCATAAAAACATTGTTTCGGATGCAGTGCAACATTACATTTCACGCAACAAAAGTTACATTTTTTGTGACACAGAGCACAACGTGTTTGAGTATCTTTATAGATAATAAGATGATTCATCCCGTCGTATCTCGAGTGATTATGCAAATTGGCTGAGGGTTTGCTGGGTCCTCTCTTTGTGGTCTTTTTGAAGGATTCAAGAATGCCCACTGTAACTGAACGACGATATTGTAAATGATCCATTTTTCCACCTCCGATTCTATGTATATGCCAGGCGTTTTATTCTGCCAAATCCACTACTTGGCTTATTATGGGAAAATACCATTTTTTTGCCACGGATTGCAACCCTATAGTGGCTAATATTTTCATCGGCACGATCCACGCCACCCATGTTTTCATTATATTTTTTTATAAGATCGGGCTGGTCAACCCGCACCCTCTTTTTTTCCTTTTGGAAATATCGTTTTACCTGCTTTGTTGGATAGACAGAATTGTGGTTAGATATGATGGAAACGACATTATTATCATTCCATTTGCAAATGACGATTTCGCTGTCTTCAGCAGTACAATAGTCAAAAGAGCCTCGTTCTTTTTTTTTGAGGAGGTTTGAAGTCATAATATTACAGTCTTTGCCCAAGCGATTTTCCCTTATTGTACCTGTTCCTTTATATCCCCTTGATTTTAGCTCTTCCAAAAGTAGTATTGTAGTAAAACAATTGTCAAAATATATATCATAGGACAATTTGGGAGCCTTCTTCTCTAGGACATCAACAAATTGTAAGACAACACTAGCCCCCAAACCAAGATGTTTATATTTATCTGGAATATTAGTAGAAGAGCCTTGATAGGGGTCAAACCACTAGACATAACCTAGCCTTGTAGTCCCCATCCAGAATTTGTACCCCCATCGAATGGGTTTCCCACGGATAAACTGCTTGGTTCCATGTTTTCCATAATATAGGACCATCGACTCGTCTAAGCTATGATGTTCTTCTTGTGGTGCTAAATCGATAAATTTTTGATTCATTGCATCAATCAGAGGTCGAACTTTTGAAAATTTATCTTGCACATTTAAGTTTGCATTGTCACAGCAATGTATATTTTGCATAATAAATCTAAAACGGTTTCTGGACATTGCATTAGCTATAAGGTCATGTGTAGAATCCGGTGATTTTTCCCATAACATGTCTCGTCTAGCAACACTTATGTATCCACTATATAAAAAAATTCCAATGAAACATTTCATTTCATTTATAGTTATATCGCTCTCACGATTATGTAAATTTGCATACATATTTGAAAAATCAACAAGCATCTGAATGATTGTATCATCAAAAAACAGAAAAAAGGTATCTAATGGCAAAAGAAGGATTTTTGGGCCTTCTATCATACGCCACGGTACAAGTTTACTATTTATATCCCTCTTGATCCATTTATAGTTTTTGCGGCGTTTGATTGGCTCTTCTCGACGTTCTTTTACACTTGTTGTAGAAGTCAGTTTATTTTCATTTTTTGACCTACTTTTTATTCTGTCCCACAATGGCATTTCATCTTCATCTTCGCTATTGTCAGAATAAGTAGGTATATTTGAATCATTGACAACTATCTCTGCCTCAACGCGAAGTTGATTTCCTGGTAGGTTACCTATCTGAACAGAATCTTCATTACCGCTGTCCTCATCAGTCTCTTCGCCGTCATTGGGTGGAAAAATAACTATATCATCAGGAAGTTCCTCATCGGACATGTTTTCCATCTCGTCAATTACCTCGTGCAAAGTTAGGGGTCTGGTCCAGTACCTAAAAAACTATATTGATGTATAACAGTGGAAAACGCCACCGTCCTTTATAAAGGACACTAAACTTTGAAAACGAATATTTTGAAAATTATTATTTCTTCTACTAAAAGAAGTTTTTAAACATGGTATTAGAGGTATATTAAATACATAAATATAAATGTTTTCGAAATCCTAGGATTAAAACAATAAATTTTACTCACCTTCGATCCGCCATGTTCACAAACAATAAACAGCAAATTATTAAACCTCAATGAGTCAACACCACAAACTCGTTTTACAAAATGACTGTCAGAGATTAAAATCATACGGCTCTCTACTAGGCGAAACAGTAAGCGACATCTCTGAATCAGTAGCAGTATTACCACATTTCAGGTATTTATAAGGTGTACTTTTAAAAGAACGGTGGCCTTATCTGGGTTAATAAAATCTTTTAAAATATCAAAAAAAGCGAGTGCTGTTGCTTTGTGTTCTATAGGTTTTCAAAAAGTAGTTCTTTTGCTGCCAATATACCATCACAAAATCAAAAATAGGCAGTTAAATGGGCGCCTTTATTGCTGTACAGGGTGTTCCATCTCAGACGAGCCACCCCGTATATTTCTTATCCCATAGTAATTGGAAAAATTTCCCGAAACACGTCGGATGATTTTCTTTGGGGACCTCTTTTAACGTATATTTGATGCTTGAACCAGCAACCCCCTATGAGGGGGCGCTTCAACCCCTCAAAATTGAATAGGGAAGAGAGCCTCTTTACAATGGTGTATGAAAAAAATCACAAATTAATTGTTTTTTCGTACATGAAATGATCGAAGAAGCGTGATAAACACCTTCTAAGAACAAAAAATGAAGGCAAGATAAGAAAATGTTTAGATTTTTTTTTTATTTATTAGTTCGAGAGAATTTATTATTGTATGGAAGTCAATGGAGAACAATTTGAACATTTGTTTTGAAAACGCAGTTTTGATTGTAAGCATGATAAAACAATTAATTTTTTTAAGAATGTGAATTTTTTTATACACCGTTGTAAAGAGGCTTCCAAGACCTTACAAATGAAGTATCGCTCAATCTCTCTTCTCTGTTAAATTTTGAGGGGTTAAAGCGCCCCCTCATAGAGGGTTCAAGCCTTAAATATACGTCAGAAGATGTCCTCCAAAGAAAATAATTCGACGTGTTTCGGGAAATTTTTCCAATTACTATGGGATAAGAAATATATGGGGTGGCTCGTCTGAGATGGAATACCCTGTATGTTGCCTTGTCAATCTGAATCGAAAACTTTTCAAGAAGCTGATGCTGTACATTTTCGGCTATATCACCAATTCGGCGGGCAAGAGAATGGATTGCAATTGTTTGCCAAAATTTTCTCCAAACTTAGTTTCCACAATCTCCATCGCAGCTGGCAGAATAAGGTCTTCACCAATGATGTGAGCCCTTTTACATCTGGCTCTTTTATATGATACTTTGTAAGAGGCAAGTAAAGCTTTTTCTTTCACAGACAAAGTTTTTTTAAATAATCATGTTTGCTCTTTATGTGACTTTTATTTCAAAGAATTCTCTGGATTTGTTACCGTACTCACTATAAATTATTTTCAAATGGCGTCTAAGTTTATTAGGTTTTATGCTGTCTGTTGCCAAAATTTTTAAACAAATAACGCAGATAGGTCTGTCTTCTTCATTTATTTTAGTAGTGGTAAATCCAAAATTTACGCATTCTTGCAAACATTTTCTTGACTTGATCTTCGAAATCATGGTCGACTGTGCACTTGTTGATGCTTCACTATTATCTAATACTTGCTTACGTTTACTTAAAAATCTATCCATAGTTCTGTATAGATTTACTGCCGTAAAATTAATATAAATATCTTATAGGAAAATACGGCACAGTTACACAAAATTTGGCACCGTGATTCAGATAAAACTGACCGGAACCTCTAACAGCCGCAGCATTTATACACCCTTGCTCCACTGTCTAGCAGATCTACCATACTATTCCAAACAAATCGAAACCACGGTAGAAACAGCTCGTAGTGACGGTAAGCCGCAAGAATGTTCGCTATCCGTCGTAATTGATAGAGAGCAAATGAGAAACATCGATTCTGGCACAGACCTGTGGATTCTGGCTTCACGATTTACCTATATGGGATGTGACGAACCGACATTGCCAAGTTTCAATAAATTCACCTATTCTCGGTAATTTTGAAGGTCTGTAATTTAGTTCTAGATTCTAGGGTCTAGGGCACTAACAAGACGCTGCACTAAGGGTATGAGGGTCAAAATTTTCAACGAATTATATACGTCGTTTTTTATTATTATATGAAAAAGAAAGGAAGGGGGCACCATAAAATTTTGTATTGATAATTGGGCCCGGAACACTGAAAGGTTGAGAAACGATGCATTAGTATCTACTATAAAAAAACGCAAACAAAAATCAGCTCAAAGTAACATAAAAAGAAGGTGGCCCTGAAGTAACTAAAAATTCAATGATCTTAGGACTATGTTATCTTAGGAATATGTTTTTCGGCCTCTTGACTGAATGAGGCATACTTTTATGTTTCCATTCTGACTCCAAAAGACAGAATAGACAGAAAAAAATAATAGTTTCAAAAATTGACGTGCCGGAGCGTTTAATCTAAAATATTGAAGCAATTCCTTGGTTTCGTTTGGCCATCATATATATATATATATATATATATATATATATATATATATATATATATATATATATCTTCAAAATATATATTTTTCTTTCACATATTTATTGAGTCACTGTATGTAAGTTTGGTTACGAATTTTCTTTTCTTTTAAATGTTCTAATTAAACTTGATTAAAAAAGTTTTTCCAATTCTGTTGTATAAAAAGAAAAAGGTATTTTTAATTTAAAACATTTGGCAAGGTTCTCTATGCTTAGTCAAGATAGATAATTTTATTTCTACAAGTGACAACTTAATGATTCGGTACCAAGAATGTTATTAGTTTATCAGTTTAAATTAATTAACATTTTTGTGTTAATTATGGACTTTGTGAACTAATATAATATAATAATTCTAAGTGTTATTTACATTTGTGCAAGTTTCTGAAAATTTAGAAATATATTTCCAAAATGGAAAAAAGAAAAAGTTCACGTGTTCTCCACCGCAATTGGACCGTCTATGCCTAAATTTATACGTTAGTGCTTTGACCACTCGACTATCAGAGCGACAGGTATCCTAGTTCGAGCCATCAATTTGTATCAATGAGTATGCATAATTTCGTAATTGAATTTTTGAATTTAAAAAAAATATATATATTTCTTGGGCTTACGAATTTTTACTTTCTTCTATAAACTTTTTTAGTCTGTTTTCTTAGTTAAAGTTCCCCTAGTTTCGTTGGACTTGATGTATCGCCTTTTTGTCCACTCGTAGATTTTATTAGTTGCCTGTTAGTTGAAGTTATCTAGTCGATTTTACTATGGTTTTACCAATGAGAAGTATGGTTGTGTTTAGGTTTCCTAGTCGCTTTCCACAGACAGTAGCAGTATTTTTTTCATTTGTCAATTTTATGAGATATGTGGCTATTGATAAATTTTTAATAGTGATTATTTCTCTTTTTAGTTATTGTGTTGGTACTTTATTTTCGGAATTTGGTGATTTGCTTTTTTTTACTTTTATGTTTATATTGGTTTTTTTATTTATCTAGGGTATAAATTGCCAAGTTTTTTTCTCATAATTTCTGATGTACTATTCCATAACGCTTGCAGTATGTCAATGGAAAATTTTTCCAGCTCGTACTCTAGTTGTTCTTTTGTTCTTAGTAGTGCACTTAATTTAATACTATTACTTAATTCAGCTTTAAAACTTACCCAGTCTGTTTTTTTATTACAAAGTCTAGGTCTAATTTCTTTCTGGATTATATTTTCGCTTAGTATCATTATCACCGGGAAATGATTTATGTCAAAGTTTTCTTCTATTTTAATAAAGTTATGTTAAATTTGCCATTCTTTCTGCATTATTATTGAGAGGGTATATGACTTGTAGGTAGGGTGTTGGTAACCTGATATTACTTCTATTGGTCTGGTTTGTATCAACTCATATGAATGCAATTATTATCCATGGTTTAGGAGATCTATCGTTATTATTTTATATTCTCGATCATCATTTACATTTAATTAGTTGTAGGGTATATGAATTAAAAAAAAATTAAATTCGTATTTATTTTTTAATATTCTACTTTTATCTCCTTTTTTTTATTACACTATTTATTTGTTTATGTACCTATTTTACGATTATTAAATATTATTAAATTAAATAAACTTTGTACATGGCAACTGTTGGTAAATATATGCCATTTTTATTTATATTATCACCATCATCTAATTTTTGTACCTATTGCTTCTATGAATTAAATTAATTTTTCATTCACATCTTCTATCCATTTGTTATAATACTAAACATACCTATGTTTAATTGGAATAATACTAAATTGTAAACATAATTATTTTATTCGTGTTACTTGCTGAAAAGTGTTATGTTAACGATAAATCATATTTATTAAAATAAAAAAATATTTGAACTTAGAATTGTT
Source organism: Psylliodes chrysocephalus (assembly GCA_927349885.1). NCBI lineage: Eukaryota > Metazoa > Arthropoda > Insecta > Coleoptera > Chrysomelidae > Psylliodes > Psylliodes chrysocephalus. The sequence continues at coordinate 54,438,767 of OV651815.1, read as the reverse complement.
TACTGGGTACTCTCCAAAATACGAAATTGTTGGCAATCTTTGCAAAGTGATTTAATAATTATAAACTAGTGCGTTTTTCATTCATAAATTGAAAAAAAGTACATTTATTCAACGTGCCGTAATGACTTTACTAGTCTAGATGATGTATTATTTTTAAGGTACGGCCATTTCTACGAAATAGAAAATAAATAGATTTTATACGCTACAGGCTACAACAAGCTTAGGCTAAACCAAGAAAATGCAATATACGCTTCAGAAATAATTAACAAAAAAATTAATGAAACAGAATAATATATAAGAATTTTTGATTGACAAATTTGATTGAAAAATTGGAAAATCATCAGAACAACTATTATGGGATCAAAAAATGGAAACGTCAACATAAGACCACTAATGAATCACCACTCAAGTAACAAATTGATATTTTATAAAAGCTAAAAAAAATGTTTACAAAACAAAATTTATAAAACAGATCATTAACAAAGAACATTTCCAGTACTTTCTGTCAACAATAATATACACAAAATGGGCTCACTATTACAGAACGGTTACACTTACATTAACACATATTTTAGAAAAATATTTTTTAAAACTTTTATAACTGTTTTATAAATTTTAAATTTTGAGGTTCTGTAGTATATCAAAATCAGAAAAAATTTAATTTTTTAATGTACCTATTTAGTGAAAACAAATTAATTCTAGATTTGATATAACAGATAAATTCGAGTGTAATAATAAAATGGCAGTAGCTAACTAAGAGATTTATAACGCGGTTTAGATATAATGTATGACCCACAATAGAGTCATTTTTGGATGCACTGCAAAAATTACTATTAATTATATAGCACATATAATACAAAAATTTTAAGCGTCTCGAATTTTATTATTTAATAATTTTTTAGTTAGAAAAAAAATAAATTTTTTAGTAATAAGATTATGCTGATATTACTAATGATAAAAAACTATTTAATTAGCAAATAGTAAAACCGAAACTAGATTTTGCTTTAAAACTGTCTTGGATTTTTGTTGAATATGGCGGGTGTTCATAGGATTTAGGAAGTTCTTATAAGACAGAATCATGTTAACAAAATATTATTTCAATAAAACAACTACTATAATAAAATAATTAAACCATATCAGTCATTCCAACGAAATAAGTTTAGAGTCAAGCCCTCTTAATCATATGGTTTGTTGTATATACGAGCCCAGAATCATTTTATTTGGAACATTCAATATTATATATTTTATTTTAGTTCAGACAACATTGGTATATACAAAAGAAAAATCTTTTAAATCGAACTATTTTTATTATAATTTGAGACATGTTTATCAATATTTTTTAATAAAATTAATATTAGAAATATTAAAAAATTAGAGATATGCACAGTTGTCTAAACTAAAATAAAAAATATAATATTGAATGGGCCAAATATGATTCTGGGCTCGTAGTTTCAAATTGCTGCACTGTGTGACTTAAATCTAACTTTACTTTAGGGATGTTAATAAAACTTTAAAATGTAATTTTTTATGACACTCACCTAAAAATATATGTTTAAAGGGATACTACTATCGTCAAATAATTTTTTTTATTTTTAGTAGCTCTATATAATTTTTAACCGACTTCAAAAAAAGGAGGAGGTGGTCTCATATAAATTTGGTCAAAATTTAATAATTGGTTAAATGAAAAAATCCTCAAACTTTGAAATTTTGTATGTGTTTAGCGATAATTCTTTACCACCTTGTCCGATTTCTATAATTCTTTTTTTTTGTTAGTAAGAGAGTACCTCAGGGGTGGTCCCATATAAATTTGATCCAAATGTAAAAATTGGTCCACGATAAAATCCTCAAACTCTTCCTTTTTTATATATGTTTAGCGATAATTCTACCACCTTGTCCGATTTATATCATTCTTTTTTTTTAGTAAGGGGAGTGCCTCAGGGGTGGTCCTATATAAATTTGGTCAAAATATAATAATTGAGTCCATGATAAAATCCTCAATCTTTTCATTTTTTATGCATATTTAGAAATAATTCTTTACCACCTTGTCCGATTTCTATGATACTTTTTCTGTTAGTAAGGGGGTACCACAGGGGTGGTATCATATAAATTTGGTTAAGTTGTGGTGATGGCAATTGCACGATTTTGACGTCGGTTTTTTAAAAGTACTTTTAATGCTCATCTGTCATTCACCAGTTATTTTAGAGTTTTCATCGGAAGAAAATTACTATGCAAGCACAATAATATCTATATAGGGTGTTAAAAAAAAGTGTCACAAAATGAAATAGTGAATATGACCCAAAATAAGCAGAAAAGTCTTAATAAATATATGACCGCAAATTAACGGTTTCGGAGATACGGACCATTTTGTGTTTATAACAATTTTTTATTATTATAAAAAAACAATGATATTTATAAACAATCAATAACAACATAGAGTTAAATGAGATGATCAAAGTGCCCTCCCTCCATATCAATGCATTGCCATTTGCACGACCGTACATAAAATGCATGTCAACTAATTCAATATTAGTGTAAACAGGCATAACGAAAATTTATAAAATTATTCACCCACAACAAAATAATAACTGCAAATAGTATCTATGAAAAAACATCGGTAGACTCCGATAAGAAAAGCAAGTTTTTGAGAATGAAAAAAGATAATCAAAAAATGATACAAAACACAAAACACTCCGTATCTCTGAAACCATTCATTTGCGGACATATGTTTATTAAGACTTTTCTGCATATTTTGGCCCATACTACCCCCTGTTTTATTTTGTGACACTTTTTTTTAACACCCTGTATAATTATTTTCAAGTAATATTATGGAAGTAAAAACAGTTGTATGTATTTAACCAAAAAGTTTTAAAAGTGATTCAAAGCAACAATTAAGATATAGTATTTTAATTTTATTAGCTGAAATATCGCATGGAATAGTTGCATAAATGTTTATGTAATAATTTTATAGTTATTGTGAAAACTATTTTATAATCTTGCTGTAAGAACATTGTAAAATAAGTTTACATGAAAATTTAGTTACAGAGAACAAAATAGTGATTTCTGCAATTTAGTAAAACAAATTGGCATTCCAGGAACAGCAATTTAATATTAATAAAATATAATAGTTTTGTTAATTAAAAATTATAAAGCTACTTTAACTGTACTGTTAACTATTTTTACTATAAAATGATACCAAATACTCTCCCACATTCTCAAATTAAAAACATACCAAAAAAATTTAAAATGCCAAGAAATAATGATAATAACAAATGAGTTTATCGGCCAGGGATCGGACCTGGAACCTTTCCACTAGAACCGTTGGCTACTACAACATGTAGTGCGTTGAATAAGTAATAAAATTAGCTAACAATACGTAACAGTTTTTATCATGCTAGAGGGCGCTAACATTAAAACTAAGGCAACGAACAGTCATATTACTGAATTCCCTATAGAATTCCCTTTTCTATGATGTGTCATACTTGGTGCTTTCCCTCTTTAACTTGTATTGGTTGGACTGACGGAGAAATTACATATGACAAATGAGGATGTAACAAAAAAATGCCTACTCGTAATAAAAATCAATCTGTTTCTGTGTTTTTTTAAAACAGTCCTCGAATAGACACCTTGTACATTTGGAAACCCTTTAAAAAGATGAGGTTTATTTGTTCCTATGATCCCAAAATGTGTTATATCAAATTCGAATTTTGGAGTGATTTCAATAACCTCTTCGTATTTTGGGATTGATGGAGAGGTTAAAATTAAGTAATCGTCCTTACATAATTGTCATGCCAGTTGTTTTATTATTATTAATCGGTATATCACCGAGTCTGAGTTCTGATTTATTTTGATTTTCATTCATTCATTCATTTTTATTCTTACTTACCTATGAAATAAGAAAATTTACGATTACATTTTTTACGGTTTGATAAGTATTGAAATATATGTTATTACCATTTAAATTTCTTCTACTTTTGTGTTATCCTACTATATTATAAAGTGCCAATGTCTGTATGTCGTTGAGTAGCGACATAAAGCGTCGGTGCCTTTGATCTTGGGTGGTGCAAATTTTCGTTCCCTCTCTTTTGACGTTTTGACGGAACTACACAGTAAAACACTGCTCGAATTATGAACTGGTCTTGAATGTGATGTTTACACTGCTCGACGTAATTTGAAGTAAAACTCTTTTGTAGTTTATCTTTATAATAAAGGTTTGGTCATTAGGCAGTTTTATATTTATGAGTATTCAACTTATGTAGTAAATATAAAAATATATCACTTATAGCACATGCATTTCCTGGCATAATGAAAAACCCACAGAACCTCAAAAAATCTTAACAAAGACACAATAAAAGAGCACTTATAAATCCACAACAATGAATTCCTATATCAGCTGCCGGACCAAAGTGAAAGGGGTTGTTTACATCTTTAGAAGACGTCTCGCCTCTCTATTTCGCGTCGGCGCACTAGAATTCGGTTCCCCAGCTGTCGCTAGTCAACGGTTAATATACTTTGGTATGTCTGTCAAATTACCGTTGTTATCAAAACACTTTTCAATCAATAAGCAATTAACTATAAATTTCTCGATGAATCAACTTCCGGAACACCTGGATCAAGCATCCTATAAATCCGTCTTAAATCCTAAATGTTAGCTTGAAGGAGAAGTGATCTCCAATTTTTTACAATGGGTGGCATCACAATTTCAAATTAAGACCTGGTAGAAGATGTGTATGAAGCTTGCTTTGCAAATTATGACAACTGTATACAAGACGTCCTTCATCGAGCCATTTTGACACCTTTGAATGCTTGTACAATGATACGGTCCATCAGCGAATCTCTGAAAATGAAGTTGTCTATACCAGTATTGATACAGTAAAAGACCAACTGGGAGGAGTGGACTTATGAAGCAGAAATCCGGTAGATCTACCTTCACACGATTTAAAGTTAAAGAAAAATTCTATAATCATCATTATACAAAATATACATGTAAATGGTCTTTGTAATGGGACACGTTTAATTATTACCAAGTTGGAACCAAATCTCATCTTGACCAAAATCGTGAGTGGAGAACACAAAGGAAGAGGTGCCTACATTCGACGAATGGGATTCACCATGGAACGCCACCAATTCCCTGTATGGCCAGCTTTTGCTATGACCATAAGTCACAAGGCCAAACCTTCGAATTAATCGGTATTGATCTAACGACAGATGTATTTACGCATTCTCTCGAATCAAACGTAAAAGTTATGGAGGGTAGAGAGAAGGAGGACAATCTTATATGGATCTTTATATTAAAAAGTGGCCACCAAAATGTATACAATTAAGATGGCGCTCGTGTAGCCAGGGGACAAAATCCAATGCTATATAGTCATATAGATTGCTCATTCATAATTAAATCAGACAGGAAGCAGTAAATTGAGACCTCCGTGCCATTTTAATATAAGAATTATTTATTGTTTATATTATTATTTTTCAATAAAATTTGACTATTGTCGTGTATTGTCAAAATTTATCTACGATCACAGAACACTTACTCTTCTACGATCAGTCACTTTTCACGGTGTAGTTTTTAGTTTTTTATGGTTGAGCAATATTTATTACTATATACATCATTGGTGTCATTGTGTGATCTGAATTATCGACTGTCGACGTCCCCTGGGCACAGAAGCGCCATCTTAATTGTATACATTTTGAGGGACACTTTTTGTATACAGAGATTGTTCTCCTTTCCTCTACCCTCCATAGTAAAAGTTCAATCAAAGAAATTTTAAATTCTGGACTCGTAATATGGTATTGAAACAGATGCTAGATCCACAACCCCAAATAGATGTACCCGGGCAAGAACAATTTACCGAATACTATTTAGTTGAAAATTATGATGTATTTAATGACATTATTTAATTATATACATGTTTTTAAACTTCGTATACTTTTAATTTGCAAAAATTTACTATTCAAATGATACACGCGGCGCTACGCGCTTTGTGTAACTTTTGAAATCTCAAAATTTGATGCGTCGAATGTTTTTAAAGTATGCTATGAGTCACAAAGAGAGATATATGGTCGCATACACTGATGTGAAGTCATCAACCACTTTCCAGTAACCAGTTTACCGGAAATACCCGAATTCCCAGTTGTTGAGAAACAAAAAAAAAAGCTTAGAGAGAAAATGAATTGGTAAAATGAAATAATTGTCCTTTTTAAAAAATTAATTTTCTTATGAAGATAACAGAGTATTGAATTTAAAATTGTGCCAAAGTGGTTAAAGCTAAAAAATACAACCTAAAAAATTTTACAAATTCATTTAAGAGAGGGTCAAATTGAATAACATTCCATTAAAAATCCAATAAAAAATTAATTTTTCTATGAAGATAACATGAGTATTAAAATAAAACTAATACTAAATTATTAAAAACTACAAATTACATCCTAAAAAATTACAAAATCACTTAGGAAGGGGATAAGAGGTTCAAATTAAATTAATTTCCAATAAAAAATCAATTTTCCTATGAAGATAATGATTTTTAAATAAAATTAGTGCCGAATTGTTAAAAATTGTAAAACATAACCTTAAAAAGTTAACAAAATCACTAAGTATTTAGTAGTATTTCAATGCACTGTTCTTTTTACATAAAAATACATTCCGACGCCACTGAGAGTTCGGGTGTTTCCGGTAAACTAGCTGCTAGAAAGTCGCTGATTACTTTCCACCGGTTGTGATAACTACTCACGTCTCTGAATAAAATGTAAACTGTCATTTAAAAAGAAAAAAAAATTGTAGGCTCCAAAAAGTTAGATTTTTCATGGTCTACTTAACCTTTTTATTATTTCATATCCAAAACGGTAACTAGAATGACATGGCATGTTAATTCAAGTAAAATTTCTGTACAACCACTATAAATTTTCGAAATAATAGCTCTGAAGATTATCAAAAAACAAAATTCCTTCGATTTTGGGAAACAAATAGTTATTATTAATATTAGTTGTAAAAATTAAAAGGAAATAAAAAGAATCAATTATATGAGTTGTATTTATTAAGATTGTGTAACTTATATTTTCTTTCACTTGGTTTTTTTTTATTATATTTACCAAAAATATTAATCTATTATCGCTGTAATCTCAGCTCGCTCATTACAGAAGGAAAAATAATACAAACTTTTGGTCGATTAAAAACGTAGATGTAAAATTTTCATGAATATTGAATTTTTTTAATAAAATAAAGGTCGACTACACTATATCATATTTTTAGAATAAACATTTTAAATATCTGGCAATTGATTATGTTTATAAATTTTCAGCAGTAGGTACATATATCAGATCGATTAAATGCAAATATATCTTTAATCGTACCAAATGGTCATGATTCATTAAAAAGACAGTTACAAAAAAGAAAACCGCGTGGTCGGTTTATTTTCATTAAAAATCGACGACCGTACCCACTGCAACTCGAATGTTCCTCGTCTGATATCTGAGCAGTCTTGGACCGCTTCTATCTATAGCATCGCGACGTCGGCGTCGTCTCATCTCTCCCGGTCAGTCGAACCGCGTCCTCTAAGTCCGCCAAGTGGTGCACCACCGTTTCTGCACGCGATTTCACCCTCGATCCACAGGTAGGAACGAACTACGTCATCGATTTGACGTCACGTCTCATTGCCTACCTTGATTTTTTGTGTGTGTGCGCTGTCAATTTATGGATTACCTAATATAGAATTTCCTGTTTGGATATAGTGGTGAATTTTAAATTTAGTTATTTTTTCTTATTTAATAATATTTGTACTATTTTAAAACTATAAAATGTTCAAAATATGGGAATTGCAGCAGATAATTAATCCGTCCTTATAAAATTATTCAATCGTAGAATGTGTGACGTAAAACTTACAAATAAAAAATGGGAGGTTGTTACACTGTCGATACTATCTATTTTTAAGTATTCTGGACTTTTGATTACAATGTCAAAGCGTTAAAATGGGTTGTGGTTCACACAAATCATTGATATTTTGTAAAATGAATAACTCTAATAATCCAAAGAAATTATTGCTAAATTTTGAACAAATTAAACAATTGTATTACTTATTTTTCGATTATATTTTATTTTAGACACATTACAAACCTTAAAACACATTTTACGAAAAACGGGAAGAGCAATATTTATTATTGCCAATAGCATCTTCAAAAACTACAAAAAATTCTCAATTTACATAAATATAAATCATATTGTGTCGACAGTCACCGCATTTCAGCATCATCGGCTTAATATTAGGAAAGATTTCCTATTATAAATCTTTCCATAGCTTCTGTAATAACTATGTTTCAACTCTGTCTAGTCCTTCATTTCTTTTTCTTGTATATTAGTTTTAATTTTAAAATGTTTTGTAGTAGACGATTTGAACATCTTTATATTTTTTTGGTGATCAAAACTCGTCTTTTAAAGCTCTCTAGGTCTATGTGTTTTAGAAGATTTAACCAAGATTCTGATTTTTGACAATCCTTTTTTAATATATTAAACTTTTGTCCTTTTTAAATTAATTTTCAATTCTTTCATCCCATTTGCTCTAGATATTTCTCGTCTTCTTCCTTTGGAATCATAATGACAAGTGGAGTGTGTCATTGTTTTTTCACTTGCCTTCACTAAGTGATTATTTAGCTTCATTATTCATTTTAATTTTGTGACTTTTATCACTTATTACACTGCACAACAGCATTTCTGATGATTGAGTTATATTACATGACACTAGCTTAATTTTTAATGAAGACTTTAAACCTGTAATCTAAATTTCTGTATTAACTCTAGTTTGGAAAACATGACACATGGCCGTTTTATAGTAAAACACAATTTGTTTAAAGTTAATCATATGTTATTTAGTTCTTAAGGTGAAAAAATCTTTCTTTTATAAGACTTCCTTGCAGAGGTTGAACCCATAGAACTGTTCTGAATGCTGCAACAATACTCCATCGTATGAAGGTCCTGGTGGAATTACTCGCCCTGTTCTTCACTTAGATCCCCAAAATTAGCGGGAAGATAATCTAGGTGGTTGTGAAGAAAGTGCAACTTGATGCTCATGTTACATCCAAGGGTTTGAAAGTGACTCATTAGTTGTTCAACGTGTTGAGAATAGTTAAAACTTTTCTTATGTCCCAAAAAATTTTGAACAAGCCAAACAAACTCATTCCATGCGTTTTTCTCAATTTCTGACATAGTGTCTAAAAATTTTGTGCCTTTTATTAATGATTTTGTCTGTGGCCCATCTAAAATGCCCGCCTTTATCTTTTCTTTACTCAGTTTTTTTTTAATAGAAATAGAAAACAATTTCTAGTTTTGTTAGGACCTCTGACAAACTGTTTTATAAGCCCTAATTTTATATGCAACGGGGGCAAAATTATACGATCTCTTGACACTAAAGGTGGGTTTATCACGTTTTGTCCTGGAACAAGGATACTTTGTGTAACCACCTTGCTGGTTTAATAGAAAGTGGACAATTTTTAAATCAACACATATGATCCAGTTATTTTCTACATATTTAATTTTGTTCGAAACCAGAGCAATAGTTGTATATTTTTGTGTTACTTTTGTAGAATGTGCAATAGGTAACGACTCTAATTTATTTCCATTGTGTAAGAGAACACATTTTAGACTCCGTTTTGATGAGTCTATGAATAAACGCCACTCACCAGAAACATATTTTTGTAATCCCATTGCAGCCGTCAATCCAGGTACATCTTTACAAAATACGGAAGTGTCTTCTTCGTTAATAAGAAATTTTAGTTCCTTTCGTTACCAATTTTCTTTCTTCTAGCCTCGAAGCAAAAATATCTGAAGCTGACTTTGACAGTTCCAGATCTCTAATTAAGTCGTTTAAATCATCTTGATTACAGTTCATCAAATTTCTAGAGGCTTTCGACGGCTAGACAGAGAAAGCACTACTGACAGGCATCCCGACGGATTTACGCAATGAAAGTACACTCTGCGCATCAAGTATTTCACTATTTCATTCAGACGTAAATGTCAGATGTAAATTTCGCTAAAACATTTCTTTTATTTTCGTTTGTGTTTTTTGCTCATTACAGTTTAATAGAACCTAAGTATGGAGTTTAATAGCAAATTAAGAGGCCGCGTGATTAACAGTCAATCTCGCGAAATAATAGCCAATGTTATAGAGTTTATGAGAAGAGAAGGAAACTTTAATTCACCTTCAATACCATTTAAAAATGTAAATGATCGTGTTGCTGCAGCCACAGGAGTATCTAAAAACACATCAAACACATACTTTTTTAATAAAGCAAACAAGTGTTAAGAGGTATATGTACGTGTAAACTACAATTACAAAAAATTGATATGAAACCCATGAAACCACCAACAAAAATGTAAAGCTAGCTACCGTACTAGAACATGGTGTCATTCGTCGAGATAATTTATCGTTTTGTTTAATAGATCAAGAAATGTAAATATTCCCCTGTTATTTTTTATAAAATTATAAGAGAAATAAATTTTTTTCTAAATAGTATAGTTTATTATTTTGTAGAAAAACAAAATTTCGAAAATTTTAGTAATGTTTCAGAAACAACCGTTATTAATAATAGGTACCATTATCCTTAATAAGGTAGAAATAAAATATAAACTATTTCCACGATTTACAAAGGCCTACAAAAAAATTATAGGTATTTTCCGCTATCCTATAAAATTTATATTTTCTAACTCAATTTCAAAAGGTTGAAGGAATTCCAAAACACCTTTTATGGCATAATAATTATTTTCAATTCTACATACTATCTTTAGCTGCTTTTAAAAACGTTCTAAGAGAGTCCAATCAGACCAATTTAATCCCTAAACTATTCCACACTTTTAAAATTTAATTACCTAAAAATATTAAAAACTATTTAAAATAACTTGTTTAGCAGACTGTACAATAGCTATCTTAGTCACACGTAGCGCGTTCTCTGTCTGGGCGTCGAACACCTCTAGAAATTTGGTGAACTGTAAATAGTTTTGGCGTTCCCAGGTCGTATTCAAAGTCACTATCACTACTGTCGTTTTTCGTCTCAAAATCTTCTGGCTCTTTCTGTAAAGTACCAGATTGAAATTCAGGTGTAGACTTGGGGCTCAAGACACGTCTATGTGCCGATTGTATGGAAGGATATTCCCATTTGGCTCGATTTTTTCGGTTAAAACCAGTTATGTTCGCTAAACGAAAATATCAATCGTCATGGTGGTTCATGGGTTAAAATTAGTAAATATCATGTGAAATAAGTCATTCATCAGTCAAAAAGTGTAATTTTGTTGGCCATTGTTATTAGGCCCATTTAAAATATATAGTTATTATCTCCTACAAAATTAGGTACTTCATACTCAAAGATTAACGCAATATTTTTAGATAGGGTCACATTTAAATACTTACTGTAAAAGCTGTAAAAGCTTTTTACCCCTTTATTAGTCATTGCTTTTCATCGTATCAGCGCCTTTTTTACTATTAATGACTACTATTTTCTACAATGATTCTATATTTTCGTTTTTGGTCCATAATTTATTTTCTTACAAAACAATATGGTACAATATTTTCCTTCTATTTTTAATATGCCTCATAAATATTCCTCACTATCAGTCTATCTTATTATAAAACACTGAACTATCTTTGTAATAATTATTTGAGTGTTGCTAATTGTTAATCATCAATACATTAACTATATAATGTATACTGTTATAACATTTTATGGAATAAAAATGTATTATTTACTGCTAGCGATAACGTTCATGAAGATAAATATGTTCAAAAAGACCGACAAAGAAATACTACTCGTCAAATATAATTTAGACGACTTCTTGCATGATAAAATAACACTTAGCTACAGTTTCCTGTGCAACTAAAACAAATTTTAATGTTTTAGTTACTTTTTATGTTATATATTTTTAAACTGTCATGGATTCTATAAATTATAAATATCTTACAGGAATAAATTACTAATATTGATTAGTGGAATTTCAAAATCTCTGAATATTTTTGATGTGCAACAAAAAATATTTGTTTTCATATAACTGGTTTTCTGGAAATAACAAAGTAAAAATATGTCTGGAATAATTTTGGGTCAAGATGAATTAAGTATTTGTAAACAAATTCTAGGCCATTGCTAGTTACCACGATTCATGCCAAGTCTTCGAAGACTCCAGCAGAAATAAAAAATATAACTGTAAAACTGCAATTGAGTATCTAAGAAACAAAATGGTGTTAAATTAAGAATACCGTATTGCATAATATTGCATTTTTTTATGTTTTATAAAATTAGGTAGTAAAATTAAATGATTAAATTAAAAACAAATAACTTTTCTACTAACTAGTTATACTTAAAAATAGCAAAACAAATTTTTCAATTTATGAAAGATAAACATTAAACTAATCCTCAAATAACGAGGATGATGTTATTTATTTAGTTACTTATTTAAGAAACAGGCGTAGCCTAATTACATGTTTTTATTAAAATAATTATTAAACTAAATATGACAAAGTCATTCTAAGCAACACACAAAAGAAAAAAATACAAAAAATACACGAGTCAGGATTATTGACTATCCGAAATGAAATTAGGACTTCGAAATTTACCCTATATCTAGTTACCACATATATTTAAATAATAAGAGAAAAAACGACTGTATTACAAAAAACACAATACCTGCGAAATATATAGATAGAGATATATAAAAACAGTTTATTGATATATCTCTTTTAACTGCCGTTTAAAGCTTAAAGTATTTGTGACATTAATATCTAGGGTTAAATTCAAAATAATATATAATTAACAAAATTTACTTATTTGTTTATTTTCTGTAATTAAAAACAATAATTGACGAGGATGCATTCCTGATGATGGGACATAGAAATTAAGTTGATAAACTAGGTAAGAACTATCAGTTAAACAATTTAGTAGTTTGTAAAGGAATTATGACATTACTAATATTTCTTCGATATTTAAGTTTGATTAAGTTAAACTCTTTTTTATATTACGCAAATTCTGCATGAAATCCATGATTTTTAAAGTATAAATATTTAAGAAATTTGTTTTGTGTCGTTAACAAAGAGTGTATTAAAGTTTGTTGAGTAGGATTCCATACTATATTTTTATACTCAAGCTTACTACGTACTAGAGAACAGTACCAGAACAGTATTAAATATAATTTAAAAATGATTATGTAGAGCGCTTTACAAAACCCTGTCGTTTATTAGCTTTCTTAGTAATGTTATTTATATGTTGATTAAATTTAAAGTCAATCTGAAAAAGAACACCAAGATCACATCTAGTAGCTACTCTTCCAACTGAGAGTTTTGTATGATATATATGTAACTAAATGGATTTTTAGTTTTACTACATTTTGCTAAAATAAATAATCATTAATTTTCTATGGACCAATCGAAAATTTTGTCTAGATCATTTTGAAGCTCTAAATAATCATTCATAATTTTGCGATATAATTTAAAATCATCCGCATATAATAAGAAGTCGATGTCACTTGTGCTGGTAGGTCATTAAGAAAGATTAAAAACAGAAGGGGTCTTAGGTTTGAACTTTGTAGAACTCCAGATCCAGTTAAAAAAATGTGTGATAATTCACCTTTATATGATACAATCTGAGTTCTTACGCGTTACACCAGAAAGCAGCACTAGCCTAGTTAAGTGCTGCTTTCTGGTATAACGCGTCTGTAACTATCATATCGTACATTCCCAGTCATAATCCGTTTCTTGCAACGGTTTACACCAGTTTACATCAGAAGATAGCACTTAACGAGGAGTTTCAATCGAATTTTAAAAAATTATTAACAAGAAATTAAGAGCTTAAATTTGGAGATTATATTAAAAATGGTGTTTTTGAGGAATGCTATTAATTTCATTATATTTTAAAATTTAAAGTTCTTTAATTTTTTTTTTTTGGAAACTGAAAGGAAATTTTAGTTTTTTAAAAAAATTACTTTTTGAGATATCCTTGTCTGATAATTATAAGGGATGCTGTAATCACCTTAATAATTAATAAAATCTAACATGTATGATAATAAGTATAAATTTAATAAATCAACATTTAAAGATATCTGATACTATTAAGGTTAATTTCCCAGTAACAATTTTCTTGTGACATAATTTACTTTCTGGCTATTGACTAGTAAAGAAAATTTCAGATTTAATTCATTATTATTTACTTTTTTAATTCAAAGAGTTTAGAGTAGGTTCGAAAGAAGTCAATGTAATATTTTGAATATAATATATACCTAAATATTTATATTATTAGAAAAAAATAAATTGATTAAAGATAGCAACAAAAAATAATATATTATACATAAATAATAATTACAACTTTAAAAGACTTCTTTAAACTTGTAAACTTTAATATTCAATTCTTATAAAATCATAAAGATAATTCTGCATTTTTTAAATAATAATAAATATTTTTCGTCTTTTATCTCATCAGTTTTCTTTTTCTGTCTAATGCTTAATAACTCAACTTATAGTTGTACTTGGTATTTAAAAAAAAATCCCCCTTGGTATAACTTTTCACTTGTAATAATTTGAAAATCATGATTATAATTTTGAGGAAATTTCACAACAAAAATTTTGTCCGGTATCGTAAATATTAGAGTTGTAATATACCTACATCTTGTATATTTCTATATGATGAATTCCTTAATTTTAATTTAATATATTAAAATGAGCGGTACCTACCTCAAAGTAATGTTTCAATTCAAACCAAACATCTGGCGATCTTAATTTATTTTCGGTATGTAAAAAACTAAAGGATATCATATATATAATAAATGTTTTTATAAAGTAGAGCAAACTATTTTTGAAACGAATGTGTAGTTTATTCGAAATAGGATATTCTGATTCTCGAACAATACATTCCAGAATTATACAATAATATTTATATTAATAATATTAATGGTTATTTAACCAATAAGTGTATTAATAAGGGCGATTAACAATCGAAATAATTTCTAGATTGTTAATCGCCATTTTACTTAACGAGTTCGTTACAGAACTTTTCCGTAGACCGTACTTTTCAAAAATAAAGATACTTTAAGAAATTAAATAATGACATACAATGACAGATAGTATTAACACACCTTCTTGATCTTAAATGTATATGTATATTTTGTTGCCTACACCATAGGTAACTGTCAACATGGGCGTCGTTACACAATTCTATAGGGGGGGGGGGGGGGGGCAAAATTTTGAAAAAATTTAGAATGTTTATTTATTGGAAAACAAAGAAAATAAACATTGGAAAACAAAGAAAATGAAAAATAAAAGAGAATTTTGTGTGTGTGTGAGAGAGAATGGCATTAGACTAAGTCTGTTTGCCACAAAATGAAAAAGAGAATTTTCTTATGATGGATTTAATTATTCTGTGACGTCATGGCTTACTTCCCTTTTTTCCAGAAATAACAGAAAGCGCAATTTATTTTTATTTTTAAAGCCTTTCTCTTGAATTTCTGGGACATTTTTGTATAAGAAGCGTGTATTGAAAATTTTCTGTCAGTAAGATATTAAAAAATATATTTTTCAATATGATGATCATTTTGACAGCTGACAGAAAATTTTCAACACATGATTCTTATCCATAAATGTCCCTAAAATTAATTTTTTTAATAAAAACGAGGGTTTCTATTTAAAAATTAATTGAGATTTTCTGTTATTTCCGATAAAACAGAAGTAAGCCATGAAGACACACACCAATTGAATCCAGTAAAAGAGAGTATTTGTCCCAAGCTTTTAAACAAATAAGTTTTCATTCCAATATCTCAATTAACAACGAAGATAAAAGCGGATGGAATTATAACAGTTTGCTAATAATAAAAATGCTTAGATACGCCAATGGTATACAGTAAATGGGTCTCAATGGGAATTTTGAAGCCTAAAAAGATTTTATAAAGTTCTTACATTCCCATATGTTTTTCCATAAACGAATTAATAGTAACATATTTAGAAAAAATAATATCTAATATGGCGGCTATTTCGACAGTTGGAAATTATCAATACACGATTATTATACAAATATGTCTCAGAAATTTAAATTTACAATAAACAAGAGGGTTTCCTTCTTAAAATTAAAAAAAAATCGATTTTCTGTTATTTTCGGAAAAACCGGAAGTAACGTCACAGAACAATTGAATCCATCATAAGAAAGTATTTGTTATAGTCTTTGAAACAGAACAAAATTATTCCAATATATTCCTGAATAGCGAAGATAAGGGGGAGTGGAACTTAAGTAGTAACCCTAACAATCTCACTGACCTATTTGACAGAACGGATACTTAAGTTGTCATAACAAGTCTCTAATAAATAAAATAACCCAACAAAAAAGACAAAAACTAAAATACAGAAAAAACAAGAAACTTAAAACACATTTTTAGAAAACAAACAGCAGGTGTGTTATAAAAGAAAAATATGAACAAGACACAGCCATACATAATAATATAAAAAATAAAAATTTATACAAAAACAAAAAAACTCACTCAAACACGACGATGAACACAAAAAACACTAGGAAAATGCAAATTTAATTTTTTTTTCTCTACTAAAACATCGATAACAGAAAACATAATTTATTTTTCAATTAGTCTATTTTCATTCATTATTCGCTCCGTACGTGACAGCAGCGCCAACTATTTTATGAACCAACGGACGATATTTGTGTATACTGACAACACAATTTTTAATAGAGTTCGTAATTAAAAAATATATATGTTAATTTTAATAAATGTATATGGATTTGTAAAACAAGTGAAAAAATTATTATTATATATTTTTATTACTACAGCTAAAAAAAGTGGTATAATCAATAAAAATCAATAATAAAACATAGGCACGTATTTACGAGAAAATGTATCAGATCTTGCCTAAGCCTAATAAGCTGTCATTGAAGAATAGGTTAAATAATGTCAAAATAAAAACATTACCATTATATAATAACGTAGAATTAAAACGTATTAACAAAAATATTTGGTATATTTGTGATTTTAATTCATATTTTCTTTATTTTTAGTTTGAAAGAACCCATAGAAATTAATAATTAAAACTAGTTTCCTATCAATAAGTCACAAGATTGCATTTTAGCCATATTCAATATTTAAAGGCAGAAATCTAATCATTTGCTAAACATCTAATAATTAAGGGATGTTGAAAAATATCATAAAATAATTATTGTTTATTTAAAACCTTTTCTGATATATATTATTTCCAGTATTACTGTTATTATTACAAAAATAGAAGTTTTTTCTTTTTATTATACAACTTTCCATTTATTTCTTTGATTTAATTTCGATTTTGCTACTGAAAAATTTACAGTTTTTTTTGCTAGTATAATTTGTAACATAGCAACTCCGGTTGCTCATTTTATTGTTTTTAACCTATTTTTTTAATGTATACGTGTATTGGATACGCCAAAATTACAAAATATAGCCCTAAAGTTCTCGAATTATTTGCAGCTTGCGCTAGTATCATTTTTGCTTCCCCTACCATAACTTCGCACTGATCGAATAGACCGCAGCCTTGTTTTAACTTGCCTTAACTCTTAAGCGTGCTAAACGTTCTATCGATTAACTCTGTCGTTGGTGGAAGAGCCATAAATAATTTTTAAACCACTTTGTATGTATATATGTATGTATGTATTTATTTTTAAACCAACTCTGGATAAAATTCACAATGTTTGGACGCTATATCATTAATGGAGAGCTCATTGTGTGCAGAAAGCTCTTTCGTACTCCAGTTTGGTATTCAGCTTCAAAATTGTCGATTCCAAATTTTTCCACTACTGTCATTTTCTAATCGGTAGTGAAAAAAGTATTTTTTTTTGTTTTTGGGATGTAACAGGCTTAAGGAAAAACAAACG
The DNA here is from genome assembly GCA_927349885.1 of Psylliodes chrysocephalus. Lineage (NCBI taxonomy): Eukaryota > Metazoa > Arthropoda > Insecta > Coleoptera > Chrysomelidae > Psylliodes > Psylliodes chrysocephalus. The sequence goes on along the minus strand of OV651815.1, from coordinate 54,420,905 downwards.
GTCTTCGGAAAAGCGTGATGTAAGTGACCTAAAGGAACCAGATACAACCTATAATATTCTTCAACTATATTAGCCTGAATATTATTATTTCTATGAGATTGTTGTTCGTAATGCATATCTTACGCGTTGTTGATTAAGTCGTAAAAGCCAGGGGGGCGCAACTGCCCCCCCTTGCCCCCCCCCCAAACGACGCCCATGACTGTCAATATAAATGTATAATAAGAGCAATGTACGTTGGGTTGCATATAATAAAATCGTTGATTAATAGAAAATCATTCGTGTGTTAAAATACATAATAAATGGTCGGTCGATGGAAATAATATTTTAATTTAAAACATAACACTAAAATATATTTTTCAATTTGAGATATCCTATATTCTTCTTCAGTTTTGGTTTAACGGTTCTTCACACACGCGTCATGCCTGTGCATCGATTCTCGACTTCAAGGGAAAACTTTCTCATGGGTAAAAATTTCACTGCTTATTTCCCAGTGGAATTTTAAAACGGTATTCTCCATAAGAATGTAATTCCTATGGGAATTTTGATTATTCGTATATCCAACGTATGTGTATTAAAAACGAAAATATTAAAAACTGATAATAATAATCAAGTTATTTCAATACTTTCAAGTTGTTGTCTTAGGGATATTGATTCTTCTCATGTCGATGATAATAAATAATGTCAATTTTTGATTCTTGTTCTCTCTATGAAGACTGATGAGAAGGAGACGAATCGGTAAGGGTCAAATTTTAAATTTCCGTCCTTTTTTTATATAACGTTCGCTAAATTGACTGTAGTTGGAGGGTCGAAAGTCAGTGCTGGTAATTTTCTATGTAAGTCAATGTGAAATAAAGTGTTTTTTTTAATTGGTGAAAAGAATTAAAATAATGTAAAAAAGTACTCGAATACAAGTAACAAGAGTGACAAAAAACATCAAAGCAAGATCTACTTCGTGTCAGGTTGTAAAACAAGATATAAATCAGATGTAAAACTAAAGAAAATAAGGAAAAATCAAATCATGTCATTTTAAAGATTCTAGTGTATTTCTTTCTAAATATAATATTTGTTATAAACTAGTCACAACCCGTATCTTGGCATATTTTATTACAAATTTCTATAACATAAAATATTACATTCATTGATATCCTGACTTACAAACAAGAATAATTACACATTACATTTAACTAACCAGAAAAGAACATTTTTTTTGTTTTAGAGTTGTGATGTGATGTTAAATGTTATTTTTTTTTTGTTAAACCTCAATTTTGTCATTGTAATGTATTTTAAATGATCCTTCATGTATCGAACAGTGGCAGTATATCATTCAACGCACTTTCTAGAGATGATGCTGCTTTCGAGCTGTTAGCAAAACCGAAAGGAGAAGACCGAAATTAAAGTAAAGGGAAATACCACGTATATTCCCAAATCTCCCTTTATGCTTGCATTATAACAATAAAAATTTTGTTAACTGTGTTTTATGTTCCTCTTAAAACTATATTTGGGTATAATTCAAAAACATTTGGCCACAAAATTGTATTTATCAAATTTCACTATTTAACAAACCTTTTCTAATTTCGTCATACGAGCCTAATTTGCATTTTATATAGATAAAACTAAATAATTTATCATTGAAAACATGCAAGATCTATTAATAATTAAATACAACAGTATTTTCTGTGCTTTATTTAGCAATAAACAAGTTTATTTTTATTATTTTCACAAAATTGTGCAAAATTCTCATAAAACGCCATGTATTTGTAACATACCTAGCAACATCAGCGCGGTCTAGGACATTCGGGCGCGGCCGTTTGGGCGCCGTCATTCGGGCGCGGCCGATCAAACGCCGCCGTTCAAGCGCGCGGACGATCGGGCGAGGCCGTTCGGGCGCCGACCGTTCGGGCGCCAGGCACTCGGCCGCGAAATTCTATGCACGTATCATAAATGTAATACATACTGAAAATTGTAAATTGTGATTACCATTTCATTTTTAAATAATTAAACATTTTTCATGAACGTCAAAATACACAGTCTAATGAACATTAGCTATTGGAAATTTAGCAAGCCTTGCAATGGGGAGTGAGAATATTATTTATTACCTAGGGCCTAAGGCAATACAAATTTTAGTTTCCAAAATATTGGAAAAAATCGATTTTCATTTCTAACTTCAACATTATGTAACTTTGTACTTTTGTACAGTAAGGTTCAATCGAGTTCAATCGACCTATTTTTTTCTAACATGAAAAAAAATTGTATTGTGATGTTTATTTATTTTCAAACAACAGTTTATTTATTATTTTAATTTATTTAAACACTTATTTATTTTAAACAATACTATTTTAATTTATATATACTTCGAATGTCTTTAAACTGATCACTATTTATATTCACCACTGTCTATCTACTAATTACTATTTATCTTCACTGTCCATATATCAACTGACTTTGATGGCTCTCCTCCACCGATTTATATACAAATTGGTGATCTAGAATGCTCCCCCACCAAAATTGCCAGTATGTACCAGAAACGTTATCACGTTCTAGAAATAGTATCTCGTTGATCCTGGAATGTTCGCGAAAGTATCTCCACCATAGTCGTCCCATAGGTTTGGTCTTAAGGGGTTTAATTATGTATAATAAGCGGACAAGTTGAGCCTCAAAGGCCAAATAATACAAAGAGGCACTTGGAGTATTAGAGCATGACTGACTAATGAAATGGCTCACATTACAGTATTATAATTATATGTAATATTACAACGGTTTTATTTTCCCGTTTTCTAAACGTTTATTATATTCCCACCAAATAATCTTTTATTACGGATTAATTAAATATATATTTTTAAACAAGAAATAAACCTGATCTTTATGAAATAATAAAACATTTATTATATGAAACAATTAAACGTTTATTATATAAATTAACTTTAATTTTCAATTAAAAATATAAACAAAACATTAAAATGTTCGGATACAATAACGTTTTTTTTTTCGACTTTTATATAATTTAAACTAACGGTAATATTATACGTATATTTAACAAAATTACCAACTTTCAGTTATATAACAACATATAAATATAATATTAACATATAACTAAATAATTAACATTAAAATAACGTTAATATTTTTTTAAATATAAACGATACGTTAAAGTGTCCAATACAATAACGTTTTAATTTCGACTCTTATGTAATTTAAACATCGTCCGGAAAGAAGTTGCATTTATATAAGAAAATCACATAAAAATAAAAAATAACATTATGAACGTAGGCTCTTAAAATATATTAATAATTCTATTATTATGGTGAGAATTATATTTATTGCTAAATCTCGAAAATATTACCAGTGGGGTTTTCTTTAATATTATAAAATATAAAACTTTCGCGCCCGAATGGCTGGCGCCCGAACAGCCGCGCCCTACCGACCGCGAGCCCGATTGAACCCGCGCCCGTACGGCGGCGCCCGAACGGCGGCGCCCGAACGGCGGCGCCCGAACGGCGGCGCCCGAACGGCGGCGCCCGAACGGCGGCGCTCGAACGGTCGCGCCCGAACGGCCCGCGCCCGATTGTCCGACTCCCTTCCCATAGTTGTAAAAGCTCAAATAACTTTTGTTTTTTGAGACCTTATTATGAGTATGCTGATTCGCCTTCTTATATTTAGATTGCATAGTTCTTTTTTTGCGTGTAAAAAAAAATAATTGCGGTGATCGATACCACGATGAATAGAAAGACAAAAATATGTCGGAGACTAAAAGCAAAATTTGAGATGTATTATTGTTTTCATATCTGCAAGTATAATAGTATAAATAACTTTAAAATTTTGGTTTCATTTGAAGATTCACAGGGATCTTCTGCCTCATTTTTCAACTTAATCCAAAAATATATTGTATTATTTGTTCTTTTTTCTGCCTTTTTTATATGGTTTCATTGGAGAGGTAAAATAGCTTCATCCATTTTAAAAAAGAAAGTATATAAGAAATAAGATTATTATCATTTAATGTAACAAGAAAATAAAAAATGTTACTGCCCCAACTAACAAAGTAGCTTTATAATTTTTAGTTTACAAGACTATTATATTTTATTGATATTATATTACTGTTTCTGGAATGCTAATTTATTGTACTACAGTTGCAGAAATCACTATTTTGTTCTCTGAAACTAAATAGTTATATAAATTAGTTTTTACAATATTCTTACAGCAAAATTATAAAATAGTTTTCACGATAACTATGAAATTGTTACATAAACATTTATAAAACTGTTCTATACAATATTTCAGCTTATAAAATAAAATTGCTTTATAGTTATTCTATATTATTGTTCTGGATTACCTTTAGAACTTTTTGGTCATACAAATATAACTGTTTTTTAACCTCATAATAACGCTTTAAAAAATAGTTATATAAATATTAGTGTGAGATAATTCCGCATCAATAGCAATTTGCTTCTGATGAAAACTCTAAAATAACTGTAATATATTGTCGAAATACACTATTACAAATCAGAAAACTGTATAGCAATTATTTTAGTTAAGAATAGTATTATCCCTTTAAAAATATTTATAAAAAAATAAAGCAACTACATTTGGTAGTACCTACGCCATATTATTTTTGTATTTTATGTGTGTTCAACTACTATCCATACCAATTGTATGTGAGTGTATGGTCTGAAAATGTCAGATTTAAATAGTGAAGAAATATAAAAAATAAGTGGTACCTGCTTTTCAGAGAACAGTAAAAAATATTAGTAAAACATTTTGATAGTTTGTCTAGACACTCAAAAAAAAAACTATCGTTTAGCCAGATAATAATTAGGTATGTTCTGAATAATCATGCCCCAATACTAAAAGAAAGCCATATTTTTGGCGATGTCCATGTTAAATTTGCTTATTCTCGTAATATTAAAAATTATGCTTGCTCTATAAAGCTGTAGAAACAAATCTAATCATTTCAATTCCCAAATACTTAAATCGGAAATGATTTAGTAAGGTTATGTTATATTTTGTCATATAGTGCAGCAATATGAAACTATTATACAACAAACCATGATGAACTTGTTTTGTAGAAATGAGTAATACAACTTAATTATTGTATTACAGCTGTTTTTACTACAATAATATTTTATAATTATGATTCAGTCTTAAAATAACTTTCTAATATATAGCCGCCATATTTAACACAAACCTAAGACAGTTTTAAAGCTAAATCTACTGTCGGTTTTACTAGTATTTAAGACAAAACCAATGTTAATTAAAGATTTTAATCATTAGTAATATTAGCATAATCTTATTACTAAAAAAAATCAAATTGCATAAATTTAATTTTTGTTTCACACTGAAAAGGTATTAGAAATATGAATCAAACTCGAGGTGCTTAAAAATTTAGTATTGTATGTGCTATATATTTAACAGTAATTCTTGCTGCGCATCCAAAAACGACTTTATTGTAGGTCATACATTATGTCTAAACCGCGTTATAGATATCTCTTAAGTAGATACTGCCATTTTACTAATATCGCGTTGAATTTACTTTTATGACAAATATAGAATTAATTTGTTTTCACCAGATACATTTAAAAAACTAAAATGTTACTGATTTTGATATGCAACCTAACCTCAAAATTGAAAATTTATAAAACAGTTATAAAAGTTTAAAAAAAACATTTGTTTAAAGTTTGTGTAAATGTGTAGTAACTGTTCGGTAACTGCATTCAACAAATCTTATAGAATTTACAAAAGAACCAAATAGTTCTGTAATACTGCGCCCATTTTGTGTTTATTACTGTTGAAAGAATGTTCCGGAAATGTTCTTAGCTAATATTTTATTTTATAAATTTTGTTCTGTAAACATTTTTTCAGCTTTTATAAAATATCAAATTGTTACTTGGGTGGTGACAGATTAACTTTGATTCAGTAGAATACATTTACCAATATTCTCATTGAAAATTTGATTTCCCAAGATAAATTCTCGTAAGTGAGATATAAGTGACACAAGTGAAATATAAGTGACGTGAGTGACATATAATAAATTTTGATTGTGATTTGATAAATTATTCGCAAATACATACATATATATCGTCCAGCTAAACTAAACATTTAGTGTAATTTAAGCGTGACATCGCGATACTCACGGCTCTAAAAAAAGAAGAAAGACTTACTTTGATCCCTATAGGAAGTCTTGTCATTATAAATTGACCCCTTTCTGTTGTAAAACTGGTTAAAGGCCTACTTGATTCGTCAAGCTCAATTTAAAAATATCCTTGTGACAAATCAAGATGTGAAAAATGCATCGCCCCGATGAAGAATCTAAGATATCTGTTATGCAAGGAAAAGGAAATTTGTCATCTTTATTCCCATTTAATTCTGCCTTTTTTGGAATTAAAATTAATGGCCTATACCATTCTGATGTAGTTTCTTCAATAATTTTTTCACCTAAATGATTATCAATTTCACTATTTAAATCCTCTTTTTCGCATACAACCTCGAAAAAGGTTGAAAAGTACATTAGAATGAAAGGAAATTTACGATTGGCCCCTGGGGATAACATATGGAAAATTCGATTTTCCTTAACAGAAATAAAAGGTGTTTTTTTGCTTATTTTCCACGCAAGCCGTTTTCAATATGCGTGCGAGAAGATGATCTTCTCGCACTCTTATGATTAATTAATAGAACTAGTTTCGAAAAACCAAAGGCTTTAATGTTGCAAGTGGCTAAAGGGTTGAAATAAGGGCGTAATCTTGTAAAGAAAAATCGATATTTTAACCGATTTTTCCACACAAGCCAATCAAGAGTATGAAAACACACATCGTAACTATCCCGAAAAACATATTGGCTTGAGTGGGGCGAGTGAATAAGTCCATTTAGAAGTTGGAACATTTAACAGAATTTTTTTTCGATTTTTCAGTTATTTTCCCATCAACGAAATTTTTTGAAATAAAATCCTATGAATTTAAGAGCTCATAAAAAAATAATGGCTTGAGTGGAGAGCGTGGTCTTCATATTTTCAAAACGTATTTTCCACACAAGCCGTTTGACATATAATTAGAAAAAGTGATTCTAAGACTATATAACAAAAGGCTTGAGTGTCGGACATGGCCATCATATTATTTATATCTTTATAATTTATTTAACAAAAAGCTGACAAGAAAATCTAGAAATTTCCACCATTTTGTCACGCAAGTTCTTTGTCATATGCTTAGAAAAAGTAATTCTAAAACGATATAACAAAAGGCTCGAGTATCGGACATGGAGCATATTATTAATCTAAAAAAGAACTGACAAAAAAAATTACAAATAAATATTTATGCAGGGTTATTATTATTTATTGTTCGGTGATTATTCATATAGTAAATTTTAATATAAATTTTGTGCTGAATTAACAATGTTTATTTTATAGAAAATTTTATATTCTTTCAAAGGGCTATTAAATATAAACTTTAAAATACCTGTTAAGGGTCGATCTTATAACCTCTGAGTGAAGATACATGTAGGTTTACTCGACAGATTAACAGAAACAGAAAACAGAAACAGATGAAAGGGACGGCTATTATTATTATTATTATTATTATTATTATTATTATTATTATTATTATTATTATTATTATTATTATTATTATTATTATTATTATTATTATTATTATTATTATTATTATTATTATTATTATTATTATTATTATTATTATTATTATTATTATTATTATTATTATTATTATTATTATTATTATTATTATTATTATTATTATTATTATTATTATTATTATTATTATTATTATTATTATTATTATTATTATTATTATTATTATTATTATTATTATTATTATTATTATTATTATTATTATTATTATTATTATTATTATTATTATTATTATTATTATTATTATTATTATTATTATTATTATTATTATTATTATTATTATTATTATTATTATTATTATTATTATTATTATTATTATTATTATTATTATTATTATTATTATTATTATTATTATTATTATTATTATTATTATTATTATTATTATTATTATTATTATTATTATTATTATTATTATTATTATTATTATTATTATTATTATTATTATTATTATTATTATTATTATTATTATTATTATTATTATTATTATTATTATTATTATTATTATTATTATTATTATTATTATTATTATTATTATTATTATTATTATTATTATTATTATTATTATTATTATTATTATTATTATTATTATTATTATTATTATTATTATTATTATTATTATTATTATTATTATTATTATTATTATTATTATTATTATTATTATTATTATTATTATTATTATTATTATTATTATTATTATTATTATTATTATTATTATTATTATTATTATTATTATTTGCCGTGTATGCATAAAATAAAAATGCAGCTACTAAACATGAAAAAGTAGATATCCTAGAGTGTCCTAGAGTTTAATGATGACAATCAAGTATTCTATGGAATAGACACTTCGTGAAACCATTTTAAATTGCATTTATGTAAGATATTAAAGCAATCAAGAATGTCATGAAATAAATCTTTTGACAGATCAAAATGATTTTCTTGAAGTCCCACATACAATTTTCCTGCAACTTTCCGACGCAAGCCTTCGTTTCGTCCATATCCGATACTCGTGCCAATTTTATTATTACGTCTAACAATTTAATACCATTCTATGGTTAAAAAGGCTTGCATGAAAAAATAACTCAAAAATCAAAAAAAAATTGCGGTAATTTTTCCGACTTCATAATGCATAATGCACTTATTTATTCGCGCCATTCAAGCTAATATGTTTTTCGGGATAGTGATGATGCATGTATTCATACTTTCGACGGGCTTGTGTGAAAAAATCATTTAAAATATCTATTTTTCTTTACAAGATTACACCCTTATTTCAACCCTTTAGCCAGTTGCAATATTAAAGCCTTTGGTTTTCGAAGCCTAGTTCTATTAATTAATCATATAGTGAAAAAGGCTTGCGTGGAAAAGTGAGCAAAAAACACCTTTTATTTCTGTTAAGGAAAATCGAATTTTTCATGTGTTATCACCAGGGGCCATTCGTAAACTTCCTTTCATTCTACTCAAAATCGATGTACTCACTATTTGACGGTCTATATGTACAGGCATCTTCGGCATTTTGAAATACCTTAAGAAAAGTCTAATCAATATTAGAGATCAGGTTATATTAAACATTGAAATTATAAGAATTGGTGTAGGATTTAATAAAATTCTGTCGACAATTATTAGAACCTAAGTTGAGTTTGCAAGAAATGTTTAGGGCAGGATGATGACTGCTTTCATTAATGAGGTAATCCATGCAATGTTTAACTTTCAGCTTATGATTTGAAAATACTTAGTCCAGCAGTTTACCATGTGAATTATAAACATTATTAAATTGCATAGGATTAAGGAATTCAGAGAATGGTGTATAAAAACTTCCAATATCAAAAGTTTTGTTTCATATAACAGATGTACAGATAAGAGGGCCTCAAACAATTGATCGAATCTAGAGGATATAGTATCCGGGGGAATATATAAGTTCACAATAACTATAGATGATGAGGAGGTTAATGTTCTAACAATGACATCTATTCTTGAGGAAGACATATAAGCATTTTCACTAATGTCTATTAGGGTTAAGATATATGCTCATTATCAAAAATTACAACCCCACCTCCTCTCGAACAATTAGTATAACCATAGTTTCTATCTGAACGGTAAACTGAATAGTTAGTAAGTAATTCATTTAAAGTGAGTAATTGATCCATCCAAGTTACAGGAAATTGATTTACAGATATTGTATTAAAAATTTGTGTTGTTTTAGTACATAATCTCTTAACATTTTGATAATAGATTTTGATAACGTCGGATATGTTAGAGGGATCGGCATGATTGGAGAGTAATTGGCCAAATAATTGCTACTGAGGAGCCAGAATATCCTGTTTGAATTTAGCTAAGGCTCTTATGTACGCTGTATAATTAAGTTTCTCCGAAACAGTATGATCAGTTAAAATACTGTTGTATCTTACGTGCAGTTTTACGCAATTCGAACATTTACGGATTTGGGACTTACATGTTTTCTTGGCTTGCCCTTATTATCTATCTTGTTACCTTTGTTCTTATTTTTATTTTTAACTTCTTAATTATTTGATAAAAGTAAACTAGTATAAAACTTAGCTTATTTGACATCCACTGTTTCCTGATTGTGTTATGATAATTTAATTCGAATCACATTTAACTTTTCTTTATTTTTCCCAACATGTTAATAACATTGCAAGTATTAAAGCCTTCTCTTATCTCATTTTACTTTGCAATGCTGCTTAAATAAACAATCAAATTAAACAAATTACTTCATATTCCTTAGTTATCAATACAGGTTACCTGCATAACTTCATTGTTACAATATTATGTTATACAGGGTGGCCACTTTTTCATTGAAATGTATTGCTATCTCGTAAACCGTTGGTAACACAAAGTTGGTTAAATGGGGAAAAAGTTGCATATTTCGAAGTCCAATCTGAGGGCGTTTTAAAAACTAAAATATCAGGTCCGGTTTCCGAGATATTCGATAAAAAACAAATAAGTACCATTTCTTTATTCCGCTACAGAACGTTTATTTGCAAAAATAGACAAAAACTCATTTGGAGTTTTTTGTTTTATATCAAATTGTGCGTATGATAGCGTATTTAGTTTTTTTATCCGACGTTTCGTAAATGCAGGACCACCATCAACTTCTTTATTTGAATATGGACTAATATTTTCCTGGCTCATAATTTTAATGCATGTTCAATGTTGAATACAATGATGTAATAACATATTGTGATTAGTCAACATTTTGGAAGATTTGAACATCATCAGGTAAGTTTACAAGTACGGACCTGTGTTTTGTTAGTTAAAAATATTTGAATTAGTAAATGATGTATTATCAGTGTAAGAAATCAGGTACGTTTACTTGTACAGACCTGTATTATAAATTATTTGAAATACACAACTACATTTTAAATGCTTAAAATAATTTAATAAAAAAAAATATGTATTTAACTACTTAATCACGTCAGAAACAAATACATGAAAACAATGATTAACGATAAGAGAAAAACTACAGTAGTTGCTCAAAATGTCCTCCTTCTTCTTGAATACATAAGTCAATACGGTCTGTCATTCGAGCTATGCTGGCAGAAACCATTTGTGGAGTGATATTATTAAACGCATTAATTATCCTATCTCGTAATTGATTTAAGTCATTTGGAATACCATCATAATATACTTTATTTTTGATATATCCCCATACAAAATAATCCATAGGATTTAAGCAGGGTGACCTAGGGGGCCATCGAATAGGTCCATGTGTACCAAACCAACTCCTGGGAAATCTTTCGTTTAAATAATTTCTGATTAATGCAGCATTATGTGGCCCACAGCCATCTTGCATAAAATAAATATTTCTTCGATCACCTAAAGGAAGATTATCTAACATATCTTCTAGCAATTGTAAATAGTTGTGTTGGTTGAGGTTTCCGTCAATAAAAAGAGGACCAATTATTTTATTATTGAGTATTCCACACCATAAGTTTATTGAAAATCTAATTCGGGGTCTTACTTCTTGAATTAAATGTGGGTTGTCGGTGGCATAAAAATGTTTATTTTTTCTATTAAATATTCCACTATTAGTAAATGTCGATTCATCTGTCCATAAAATTCGTCCATGAAAGGATACATCATTATTTAATTTTCGTTTATACCAACGGCTAAATTCTATTCTACGATTATAATCTCCAGGATGTAGCTTTTGTACAGTTTGGAATTTGTAATCATGGTACTTATGTTTTTTAAGAATGTTTTTCACAGTACTTGCAGAAACTCCACATTCTCGGCTTATTGCTCTAGACGACGTTTCAGGGTTGATATAAACTTGAGACAAAATATTTATTTCATTTATTGTATTACGTTTTAAATATTTACCACGTTTTTTTTTCAATATTTTCTTCGTGAGCCATATTTAACGCTATCCTATAATAAATTAATAAAGATGGTTGACTCCTTCCTGGATACAACTAAAGGTATCTTTCTGTAGCTTCTCCACTATTTCTGTTACATTTTATGTACACATCGTACATATATTTTTTTTCACTTCTACTGTAACGAACCATATTTTCAATACCCTAATTAAAAATATACCAATGCTTTTATCCGATACCAGACTGTCAAATATACAATAATAAAATGTGACATGTCAGGTTAACTTGATTTAAATTTATCTGTATAATAATCAAGACGTGTTGCTAGATATACAATTATTATTGTAAGTAGGTATCTATCTGCAGTTTGTTAACTTTTTCTTTTTTATACTATGAGGAACCATATCAGTTTAAAAAATCCAACAAAATATGACAAATCAGGCTAACTTTATGTATTTAAAAATTTGGGATGTACTTTATTTATAGATTAATATTGGGATTGGTCAAGTGCAAAAAACCATAAAAATGGAAAATATTTTTTAGCAAATGTGTAAACGAACATGTTTCTTAATGTAAAGTTAAAAGTTTGACTTTGGTATTTATTATTTATAATCTCTTACAACGATAATACATCATTTACTAATTCAAATATTTTTAACTAACAAAACACAGGTCCGTACTTGTAAACTTACCTGATGATGTTCAAATCTTCCGAAATGTTGACTAATTACAATATGTTATTACATCATTGTATTCAACATTGAACATGCATCAAAATTATGAGCCAGGAAAATATTGGTCCATATTCAAATAAAGAAGTTGATGGTGGTCCTGCATTTACGAAACGTCGGATAAAAAAACTAAATACGCTATCATACGCACAATTTGATATAAAACAAAAAACTCGGAATGAGTTTTTGTCTAGTTTTGCAAATAAACGTTCTGTAGCGGAATAAAGAAATGGTACTTATTTGTTTTTTATCGATTATCTCGGAAACCGGACCTGATATTTTAGTTTTCAAAACGCCCTCAGATTGGACTTTGAAATATGCAACTTTTTCCCCATTTAACCAACTTTGTGTTACCAACGGTTTACGAGATAGCAATACATTTCAATGAAAAAGTGGCCACCCTGTATATTTACAAATAATAAAATTATACTTAAGCCTATTTTAAACTTAATAACTAAGGCCGGTATTACTACACTACATTACTACACTATTCAAAAGTGGTGTATCGTTTAAAAAAAAACTTAAGTTAGTTTACGTGTATTGTACATTTTAATTAATTATACCAACTTTTTACAACTTTGTGTTAGTTAAATTGGTTTGACCCACCTTGTGTACTAAAATTATGAATGTTATAATTCCCATTTCTCAATACAATACAAATTAATTTAGCATGGCCAGATGCAAACGTTTTAATAAATTTTCGTTTATTTATCGTTGTACAGGATTTAAGTGAAACATTCAATTTACATTTCAACAATCTATCTACTACAAAGTCAGTTGAGGCTGCAGTGTATTTTTAACCTACTTTTCACTTAGCATAAAAATAAGAAATTCGCAAATCGGGCAGTTAAAAATAGATACTCTAGAATTTGTGATACATACATTCTGAGCCATAACTGTAAGAATAAAATACTGAATCACTGTGTGTGTCTAACGTCGAAAAAATAAATCCATGATCATTTTAGAATTTGTTTAGAGCCGAATCCAGTGCGAGGACAGATGAGACGCATTAAATACAATACATATTTGTTGAAATTAAAATATAAGATGTTTTAAATCGCTTGTTATTTACAAAAAATTTAACCCTTTCGGTCACTATGTGTAATATATTGCACAATATAATATGTTTTAACTTATTTAAACGATTTTTAATTTGATTTAGTGGTTTCTATTCATGTTGACGATTTGTAATGGTTATTTGTTTTTTACAATAAAGGACTTCTATACAAGGGAAGTGCAATCAACTTGACAAAATAAAATTGACACTTAATGACATAAGAAATCGGGTCACATAAAGAGGCTATTTTTTGTTTTATGCTCGTTTTTTTGTATATAGTTTTCTGCCTTTTACATGCCATATTGTATCCGTGACGTAAAAAAGACTTTTTGGTTTAGGGTTTTTTAGGTTTAGAGGTTGAAAAATTTGTCAATAAGAGCTGTCAATAATGTCAAACCATAACCGCAGCAATTTATTTTTCATTATTGTTCCTCAGTGATTTGATAATAATTGTATTTCTGTCTGTATTATTTTGTTCCGCTTTGTTTCAATATTACTTTTAATTTGATTTCATCTATCTGTGTCTCCGATTTACTTTTTTTATTACGACCATCCGAAGATAAGAGACTAGGCATATTTATTGCCAAGAGTGAGTACTTGCACTTGCTGTTTTTCTTAGTCGTTTATATTTATTTCTGTTTTATAGTGTAAATATTGCTGAAACGCCACTGGGAGAAAAAATTTAAAGACTTGTTAAAAGTATTTGATAAACATTTTGTCGGCCAACTATCCATTTCTGCAGAACGTAGCAAATTTTATTCTGCAAAAAAGATAGTTTCCGAGTCAATTATGGAATGAGCCGCTAGAGTTCGGAGTTTAGCGGTACATTGTCATATTGGCGAATTTGTCGAGAAGTCCATAAGAGATCGATTCTTAAAAGGAATCGAAAGTAGATCATTTATGGATCGTCTTTTTGAAGAGAAAAATGATTTGACCTTCGAACTAGCTATTGCTATAGCAGCAAGTAAAGATGCCGCCATTCAAAATTTACGACAAGCAGGGGACAGAGCAAGAACCACTTCATCATTTGCGCAAATCCGGAAAGAGAACCACAGCCATTCACCAGCCATCCACGTCATAATCTACAATGGCGCACAGGAAATGAGACGCCTGTGGAAGAATCAAACTCACCACTTTAAGTATTTAATTTCTTTATTCATTAACTGTTAATACAATAATAATGTCTTCCCAATGTTGTACATACCCATCGATGTACTACCTGAGTGATAACAAATCAACACAAGAAATAACTAAATATCCCAGTGGCGTATCAGTAATATTTATAATATACAATACAATTTATTACGACATGAAGCATTGTGCATATCAAAACTGCAGAAATAATACACGAATTAGAGGAAGAAGACGAAGGTCAATTAAATTTATTCCATTTTCCAAACCTAGGAGACATCTTATTAAGTTTCTAAAGAGGATCGAACTGTGTGAAAGCAAAAATTTAAGTATTGACACCATTACGAATGACACTTTTATTTGCAGTTAACATTTTGAGAAAGATTGTTTAAATCCAAAATCACATAGAAAGTTTAAAGACCCCTGCTCTAATCAACGCGTTAAAGGATATCCACAATAGATCTGAAAAGTTCGAGGTGGAGGAGGCCGCATGGCTGACAGTCCAAATTAAATCTATTTTAGGTACAATTACATTTTTTTTGTAATATACCTATAGAATTACACTGTAATATTAGTACTTGATTTGAGAAGTATTTTAATAATATATTTACACAAAATGTTTTGGTTTATTAACTAATAATACCAATACATATCAAGGTACTGTTACAAGTTAATTAGAAAATGAAAACGGGATTGCATAAATAAAAGATTAAAAGTATCTTACTGGAACCACCAAATTTTATTAAAAAAAGAAAATAGTGACATCAAGCTAATTCTGCTGCTGATTCTTCTATTAATAATAAAGGTTCTTGATCAGTAATTTCGATTTAGATAAATTATTTTATATTGTCTACCAGAAGAATAGAAAATAAAAGTATAGCAGAATGAATGATTCTTAGAGAAAATAAAATTAATAGCAATGAAAATCAGGAATTTTTGGCAACGCAAGGATGTCATTCAAAATATACATAGACATAAGAAACTAAAGTTACATACCTATAGAAATTTTATTCGACTTATTTTAGTATCGATTTTGTCAAATATAAATTTAAATTTTTAATATACAATTTCATTAAAAAATTTCGGTTGTAACAGAATTATATTTTGGTATTTTCCGATAGTAACAAAACAAAAAAAAATTCTTGGCAGTCCATTCAAATTTTTAAAGATTAATTTCCAATGTGTTGTTTCATAAGACACCATTTTGGAACAACGCCAAATTAATTCATTAGCTAAAAGTTATTCAACATCAACACTCCATACATACCCAAACACAAAACTAGAGACAATCTATTATTATTAGTAGAAACAAATATTTATTTTACATTTTCAAGTGCAATTTAAGGTTTAAAATACCATACAAGCTCAATTTAACATTATACAGGGTGATTCAAAATTAAATATTTTTTTAAATTACTCAAAAACTTTTCAGCCGATTTAAATAAAATTTGGTAGGCTTATTTGTCGTCATAAGGGCCTTTCTTTGGTGAAAATAAACTAAATGTATTAATTCCAGAGGCGTTTTAGGGGCTACCTACTTGATAATTATAGTTAAATTATGGTACGGCACTGCTTTTTTGACAAATAGATTAAGTGGTCAATAATATAACTTTCTAGCCTCCCAAGCTTTACTCGCATCTAGCTTTGTTTCCAAGAAAAAAATCAGAATCTGTGCCTGACCATATTAAAACAAACTAAATCATGGAGAATGTCGCCAAATAGGTCTGTCTTATTTTTTATTTGTGTTACGAAATTTTATTCATTATTTATTCCAGTGGCGTCTCAAAGTGTGATTTTATTAAGTTATTAATTCTGCTTTCATTTTCTAAAAAAAAATTGTAACTACTATGAAAATTGCTTTAAAAAAACGTTGGGGTTGTGACCTTTGTTAGCAGTATTTTGTTTTTTCCTAAACAGTGACACATTTGTCAATATTTACGTTTTGGTGTTTACAGTCGGTTTAGTTATTTTTGTGTGGTTGTTTTTTTTTAACAATGGAGAGTGAACGACTTTCATTCGAGCACTAACAGACATTTATTTTTTTTTATAATCTGGCTGACGGAAATGCGCTTAAAGCTCGTAGGATATACTCGTTATGACGCTCATCGTCAGCTGCCCAACTGTAAAACTTTCAGCAACTTTAATCGGTATCTTCGGAAATTTTGGAAGATTCCAAACTACTAGAATTAATCCTGGTAGGCCACGTAAAGTCCGCAACGTGGTGACGGAAGAGGAAATTCTGCAAGTTATTGCGGAGAATCCTGTGTTAAGCACGAGGCAAATTGCCCGAGATTTAAACTTTCATCAGTCGACGGTTTGAAGGATTTCCACATCAAAATAATCTTTATTCACACCCTATCCAGCACGTACAGGGTTTGCTCCCACGCGATTATCCCCTGCGGGTACAATTCGCAAGATGGATACTAAATAATTGTACCATGGATCCGAACTTTTTATCTCGCATCTTGTTTAGGGACGAAGCCCTATTTACCCGCGATGGGGTCGTTTATTATCATAACATCCATGTTTGGGCAAAAGAAAATCCACACAAAATTTGACAGTCAAACCACCAAGAATTTGGGCAGTGATTGTTGGGGACTTTTTAATTGGTCCATTTATCTTTCCCTAAACTTTAAATGGTGATACTTACCTAGACATTTTGCAAAATATTTTACCCGGTTTATTGGAGGATGTGCCGTTGAATATTCGCCAAAACCTTTGTTTTATGCACGAGGGAGCCCCTTTCCATTTTCGAATAACTATCCGCGAATATTTAGACCTTGAATTCCCCAGTCGTCACCGCCATCGCGTTCCCCAGACTCTACCCCGTTGGATTTCTTTTTATGG